>CM038796.1:34078190-34633427 GCA_021764765.1 Vicia sativa | reverse complement strand
GAAAATTTTCTAAGTGTTGAAAATTTTGACTTTTGTTGACTTTTCCAAATTCTTTGATTTTTTATGATCATGATGGATCATTTGAAGTATTTTGATGTTGGAAAAGGTTTTGTCTTGAAAAAGTTGACCAAAAGTCAAAGTTTGACTTTTCTGTTCAGATGAATTTTCATCAGATGTTTTTGAAATTGACTGATGAAGTCTGTGAACTTCTGTGATGTTTTGAATCCAGAAATTAGGTCAAGATGTTGTATCTAAGATATAACGACCAATCTCTAGCCAAAAAAGTCATTCAATGCTCAAAAAATCAGAGAATACTCATGCTCGACCAAAACCCTAATTAGTCGATCCTCGATTAATCAGTGAGAAAAGTTGGATACCTGATGATCAGAGGTTGATGTTTTGATCAAGATAGGTCAAATGAAGTGAGTAAAACTTAAACCCTAATTGGTTTCCTCTTGAATCAGATGAAAATTTGATGAAACCCTAATTTTGACCTGTGAATGCTACACCCGATTAATCTTATTCTAGACTGTTAGTGATGCAATGATGCAAATGTGAGGTGGTATACTAGGTCAAAAATTGGGGTATGACACCAAGGGGTAGATTGCTTAAAATGTCTGCTTGAGCACGAAGTAGATCATGTTAAGAAGCATAATTGTGTGTTATCTTGTATTCCAGATATAAGACAATTACCCTGATGAGGTTTGGTCTTCAAAATGTGTGAGTCTCTCATCTCTCTGACAATACGAGGTGAGGAATTGGATTATCAAAACCCCGCGAAGTAGGGGCAATATCCCTATGATGGTATTCTTTAGAGAAGAATTATCTCAGTGTTTGATTGCCCTGAAGGGTCGAGAAGTATGTTGTTACTCTGTGGAGTGAGCTAAGATTAAACCGGGGCAATTACGTCGAGATTTTGACATTCTCTCAAAGTGATGATCAATTCGGTGAAGTTATGTCGAGATTCAGAAATCTCTCAAGTGATGAGTAATCTGGGGCATTCAAGTCGGGATTATATCCCTCAAAGTTTCAGTTAAATTGGGGCATTTGTGCCAAGATTTAATCTCTTTGAGAATCTGTTGATCAAAGGAGAATCTTTTCAAAATTCGAAGATGCAGGGGCAAGTTGTCTCTATGTAATTCTCTCTGTGCTTGGAGAAATTGTTATGACTTGTAATTTGCAGGTAACTGATGGGTTATCAGTATGAGGTCCCTTTTCCCCAATGAAGAGTACATATCAATCCAGGTTCGTCCCTTGTGAAGCTAATTCTCAAGCAGAGTTCATTTCCAGAAGGTCTTAATGGTCTGTTTTTTATTACCGGTGATTCGTGCTTCAACATATTGACATTTTCGTACTCCCCAATATAAGTCTCGATGTTGGTTGAGGCTTATCCCCAGTGAGGTTGATTCTCAAGCAGAATTTATCACCGTAGGGGTCAGATGGGTTGACTAGTTCCCCAGTGATACACACTTATACATATTGACATTATCATAATCCCCAGTGAATATTTTGAGGATTATCCCCAGTGGAAGTTGCCTTTCAACAATGAAAAGTTCTAAGATCTTTGATAGGGTATCATCCTAAAGCAGGACATAAATCCCCAGTGCAAGTTATGGGTACCAATCTCAGGTAAATCCCCGGTGAAGTCGTTGATACATATTCCAGGCGAAATTCCCCAGTGAATGTCCTTCGAATTCTCAAATCATCCCCAATAGAAGGTTCTCGCTTTTATTCTCAGTGAAGATGGTCTTTGAACCGTTGATTTTGGGTGGATATCCCCAGTGAGTATGCTTTGACATATGAATTGTTGTTGTATTCTCCAATGAACATGTTCCTTCCCACATCAAAGTTCCCGTTGTGAATTACGCCCTGATCAATTGATTCTATTCCCCGGTGTAAGTCGCACTCCTCCGTGTGAGGTTATTTTGAGCATCTTCGAGAGTTTTGTTCTTAGATCAGCCATGTTGGGACAAGAATATTTGTTTCCCCGGTGGAGTTGGATATTTGAATGTATTCCCCAATGGAGCTTTCTATCTGAACCATGTTTCTCTTCTCCAATGAAGATTAATCATTCACATGTTCCGGTATTTTTACACCGACGTGCATTCCCCAATCAAAGTCTCCCCAGCGTGGTCTTGCTATTGAGATCTTTACCCTTGGAGACAAAAGTTATTATGTTCTCCCCGGTAGATTCCTAGTTAAAAAGATTCATATCCCTGCGAAAGGATCAATTCCCCGATGAAGTCTAATGCCATTTGATTTACTCAAGATGTTGATGACTACTCGCGGATGTTTGCGAATTTCCCCATGAAGTTGTGTTCCCCGATGAAGTTTCTGTCGGAATTCACCATGAAGTCTCCAAATTCCCTAGTGGAAGTAGGAGAATTCTCCAGAGAAGCATTTTGTATCCTCAGTGAAGATTAACTACTCTCTCCCCAGGAAGTCAAGGTTTGGGTGAAGTCCAATTCATCTCTCCCCAAGTGAAGAACTCGTCCCGCCTTGGAATTGCAATTTATTTTTTGCAAGTGTTATCCAAAATCCACACCCCGGAAGGTACCTCTCCCGGATTGCGACATTATTACTTCTCATTTAATCACTCTAGCACCACATTAGCATCTACTTGACAGGGCATTCCAATGATCGGGGGCGCCATAAAAATTCAAACATGCTGATCGAAAAATTAGTGGTACTATTTTCACCGATGTAGTTATAATGAGTTTCCAAGTGTCGATCTCTGAGACTGCGGTAAATACCTGTATTTGTGCTATTAATTCAATTGAACAAAAACAATGATTGGTTGAGAGACTTTTAATTTGTAACAAAAGAATGACTGATGAAATATATTGAGAATAAAGGTGAGTTGATTTAACAAATTATGATCCAATCCAAATTTCCTCGCATTATGAAAACTTTCAATTACCTATCTCTAGATTATTCTTCCTAAGTCCTTAATGAAGAAAACTTAAAACCCCAATCCTTATTCAAATGTCCATTCAAATAACTCTGGTTTTAACCATAAAAATATCAAGAATTCAGGTGATTAAAAGAGTTCCTAGTCCTAGGTGAGACTCCTAATAACCTAATGTGTAGAAACCCTAACAATCACACCCCGCTCACTTGTTAGTCATAGGTATACATGTATTTGTCCGATACATAATCATAAGAACACCACACAATTAAATTGAAATAGATGAACATGCATTAAGGAAATCAAGAATCTGAATTCATAATAATCATCAAATCAGGACCACCCCCTAGCATTGGGGGGTTTAGCCTCTCATAGTATTAGAAGAAAATATCAAATAAGAGTTAAACATTACAAAGAATAACGATGACTTTGATCTTCAATGGTGGCTGCCCTTGAATCTGGCCGCCTCCTCAATTCCTCTTCGTAGCTATCTTTTCTCCGTGATATTTATTTCGTGCTTTCAAAAGTCCTTTTTATTTTTCCCAAAATTCCTTCTAATAGTCTCAGCCTCATCCAAGTCTTAGCCAAAGTCCAAAGTACCCATAATGACAAAGAAAAGGTCCAAAACTCAAAAAGTGAAGTTTCCACACACGTCCATCAACACGGGCCGTGTTGATTAACACGGGTGCCCATGTTGATCTCTTGAATAAAAAATATTTGCTGCCAGGTCAATCAACACGGGCAGTGTTGATTCAAGCGGGCGCCCGTGTTGATTCACTAACTTTGGTTGTTTTGCACTTTCCACTGGCTTTTCAACACGGGCAGTGTTGATTAACACGGGTTCCCGTGTTGATTCACTGACTTTGGTTTTATTTGTGTTTTCTAGTGGCTTTTTGACACGGGCCGTGTTGATTAACACGGGGGGCCGTGTTGATGCATCTGTAGCCTCCCATATTCTGATTTTTGCACTTTTTTTGCCCCGATTTATCCTGTTTTATTCTTATGACCCTGAAAACACTCAAACACATAACTAAAGCGTAAAATGCGATAAAATGACATAAAACAATAGACAAATAAAAGAAACGATAACGAAATTCAATGCTAAATAACTGTGTAAAAACCACTGATCACATGCATATTAAGCTGTTTGCCAATTACGTATATCTGGAAGGAATAAAAAATCTATATGGTCTACCCTCAAGATGTTTTCTCAACGAATTTCTGTCGTCACTTCAAATTGAGTGTTTTATGGGAACTCATTCTCTCTCTAGTGGAGTCTTCTGTGACTTTCTTTATCCCAGTCACGTCGGGTCGTGTTACCCTTTCCCCAACAAGTCGTAGACTTTCCTTGCATAGCAAGCTTGCAGTTATGTTGCCCGTATTTGTATCGCCGTTAGAGTGTGAGTAAGAGTTGGTGTACAACTTTTCTTACTTTTCAAGTATTTGAGTATCCATACTTGGTGTGTGGTAATTCAGATAATTGTCACTCTTGAAGAACTATACCCCGCCTTTGGCCTGAGGGATATTATAGTTCTTGTGCTTTTTCAAGTACCTTCCGTTAGAGTCTGCTTCATTCGGTCTCTTTTTTTTGTAAGTGCATCCTTGTACAAATGTTTCCTTTTTCCCCAGTAAGTCATAGACTTTCCTTGCTTATGCAAGTCGTTGGTTATGTTACTCGTGTTTGTCTCATCGTTAGAGTGTGAGTGAGAGTCGGTGTACAACCTTTCTTACTTTTCAAGTATTTGAGTATCCATACTTGGTGTGTGGTAATTCAGATAGCCACTCTTGAAGAACTATACCCCGTCTTTGGCCTGAGGGATATTATAGTTCTTGTGCTTTTGCAAGCACCTTCTTAAAATCCAACTTGTTTTGGAGAATTTCATTGAGTCCTGGCTCAATGATCTCTTCTCATATCTAAGTTCTTCATCGGTCAGTTCTTTTCTTCCTAGTTTACCTGTTGGTTGGGTATTCTTTCTGCTAGCTTAGCTAACATTGTTTGCTAGAGTCCCTTTAGTTGGTCTCCTTCCATGTAAGTTCTCTTTCGATCTATGATTTGATCATTCCATATATCTTCTCCCTAGTGAGTCCGGCGTTGAACATCATTTTTGGTTTAACTGTATCTTAGATCGGGTATTTCCTTCCGTTAGCTTAGCTAACATGGAGATCTGTTTTGATCAGTCTCTCCCTTCTGGTTTACCTATATCTTAGATCGGGTATTTACTCCGCTAGCTTAGCTAATATAGAGATATGTTTTGACCAGCCTCTTCCTTGGGTTACCTGTATCTTAGATCTGTATCGCCTGCTAGCAGCTTACACCGCAATTTAGAGGTTTTGTTTGGATTCCTTTGGGCTCGTTTACCAAGATTCAGATCGGGTTTTCCATCTGTTAGCTTAGCTGACGTTGCAATTTAGAGGTTTGTTTTGATCGGTCTCTCCCTTCTGGGTTACCTGTATCTTAGATCGGGTATCGCCTTCCGTTAGCTTAGCTAACAATGCAATTTAGAGGTCTTGTTTGGATCAATTCCTTTTGGTCGGTTTACCTGTATCTTAGATCGGGTTTTCCATCCGTTAGCTTAGCTAACGTTGCAATTTAGAGGTCTCAGGTTGATCGCTCTTCTTCTCGGTTTACCCGTATCTTTGATCGTAATTCTTCGTTAGCTTAGCTAACATTGCAATTTAGAGATCTTGTTTGGATCAATTTCTTTTTGGTTGGCACCTGTACCTTAGGTCAGGTATTCCTTCCGTTAGCTTAGCTAACATTGCAATTTAGAGCCCTTTAGTGCCTCTTTGAAATCCATCTGTCTAGTATCCTTGGTCGGACAAGTGTGTCCTTCCTTTTAGAGCCCTTTAGTGCCTCTTTAAAATCCAGTTGTTTGGTATCCTTGGTCGGACAAGTGCGTTCTTCCTTTTAGAGCCCTTTAGTGCCTCTTTAAAATCCAGTTGTTTGGTATCCTTGGTCGGACAAGTGTGTCCTTCCTTTTAGAGCCCTTTAGTGGCTCTTCAAAATCTAACTGTCTGGTATCCTCGGTCGGACAAGGTCGTCCTTCCTTTTAGAGCCCTTTAGTGCCTCTTTGAAATATAGTGGTCAGTGAGTCGCTCTTTCATGGGTGTCTTCTGTATCATCCCTAGAGGGTCGCTTTAACACTGTTGTTCTCGTGTGCGGAATGCCTGAGTTTGCGTGTATACGTTTTCCCTCTTCATATCCCTATACATCATCCTGGATGGGTCGTTTCAGCATAATTGTTCTCATGAGCGGAATGCTCGAGTTCATTTGTATGAATTTGTCTCCTTTATTTCTCATCCTCACTGAGTCGCCCTTTCATGGGTGTCCTCTCTTCATCATCTCTGGTGGGTCGCTTCAATACAACTGTTCTCGTGAGCGGAATGCCCGAGTTCGTTGGTATAAGTGTGCCCTCCTTATGTCTTTCCCCCAGTGTATACGTTCAAACAAAAAATCCAAAATATAATAATGTCTGCTCGCCTTCAGAGCGCGAATTTTACGGTTCATTTAAGTATTCAATCATCTTCTACCTTGTTGGTTCAAAAGGCTTGCGCCAATCTCACCCTCCGATCGAAGAAGATTGAATAGGGGCAGCTGTTGCACCCCAAAATTCGCCCTCTTCATTTTGTTAATAAATAATTGGCTAACACTTAATCAATAGGTGCATTGCATACATATCATTCATGTATTAACCATGGGTTTGAGATTTTCTAAATCGTATGAATCTGTACAATTCTGAAGAAGAGGTTTGGTTCTTGAAAGCTGGATATCTAAAGTTCTGTTATTTCAAGCGTCATCTCAATACGCAAGATATGTGTGTTCAGAAGCTTCTAATTATCTATCGAGAATTGGAGTTTTGAGGTTCTAATTGCCTATCATGTGGATATTGATTACAGTTTCGAGCTATAGTGTGTTGTGGTCGAATATTTGAGCCCGAATTAATTCTATGGCCTTCTGTGAGTCTTGAAGTATCTACATATGGCTTATTGATCCACGCGATTCATCGTAAAATCAAGAACGGTTGAATAAAATGATATTTGAGTGTGTGTATTGAAAAGTCAACAAAAGTCAAAGTTTGACCGAGTGGAATTTATGGTCAAAATTATGGGCAAAAGTCAAGATTCGAGAAAATATGATCATTTGTTGAGAAAGATCGGAAGAATCGGGTGAAAACGAGGTTTCTTGTATTTTAAGTAATCTTGGACTTATAAATTTTTTCAATGTTTTAAGCATTTTGTGTTCACGGAGCCATGTTGTCGATTTCGTATCTTGCTCATTTGTGGTTGAAATTTCACGAATTAGTAGTCGTCAGAAAGAGCGTGTTTCATACTCCAAATTTGTCCTCGTGAACATTTCTCCAGAAATGCACGAATTTCGAGTTATAAGGTTCCAAAGTTTAGTGTTCACCACTTTTGAAATTTACACTTAGTGAAATTTTAAGTGTTTTTCAACATGTTCAAGTGCTCGACTTCGGAGGCATTTTACGCGTGTTTCGAGGCGTCGATTCGAGTTGAGTTCAAAATCAAAGTTATTCATTTGGAATCACAACTTCTTTGTCAAGGAATCGAATTAATCTTAACTCGAATAAAAAGTTACGAGGCTCGGAAGTTATGAATTCATTATGTTACAATATTCAACACTTAGAATTTTTTTGAGTGTTTGTTTACTTGGTCAGACTGACGATTTCAGGTTCAATTTTGTCATAGTTATTGGCTCCGAATTAAAAAATGTTCAACTGCAAAGTTTTTCATCTCGCGGCAATCTATAACTTTGTTGAAGGGATCAAATTTATTCGAGACTCGGATCGAAAGTTGCAAAGCCAGGAAAATAAGAGTTCATCATGTTTTCAATATTCGAATAGTCGTTATGCGTATGTTCAGGGCTGTTTTTATCACCGATTTGGTCGCCACACAGAGAAACTCTGAACATGAAAGTTGGAGTTTTCCATGCCCTCTACAAGTTTCGTTCACGAAATTTTTCGTTTCGTATGTCGGAGCGAAAGATATTGAGCGTCGTAAGTGAGAGTTTGAAATTGCTAAAATACGAGATGGTGCATGCATTTTTGCCATGCATACGGAAGCATTTTATCGAACAGTTGTTGTGCGCCTGTTCAGGGCTGTTTTTATCACCAATTCGATCGCCGCACGGAAAAACTTCAAACACGAAAGTTAGAGTTTGTCATATACTTGTAATACGGTGAACTGACTTCGTAGGATTTTTGTGTATCCAAATGTGCGGATAGCAAGAGTCGCCACCGACTTTTATTTTTATCCAATTAAGGAAGGTAAAAGTACGTAAAAAGACCTTCGTTAGATTCGAGTTCGGAGAATGGTTATGAAAGGGAAGGTATTAGCACCCTTTCCATCCGTAGTTATCTACGGGCTCTTAGTTGCTCTAGATCACTTTAAAATTGTGCTTTCCGTGTGTTTGAAAAATGTTTTGAAAAAGTATTTTGACTTTGTAATGATTCATGTAGGAATGTATACAAAGTGTTCGAAATGTTTCGTTTGAAAAGAGTTTGAACTTTGAAAAAGTGTGTGGTGTGAAAGCATTTGATAGAGCGAGCAAAAGACTTATTTACCCACTCGAATTGGTCGTTTTTCGTATTTACGCTCCTTTAGAATAGCGCTATCCGTACCATTAATTGGTAGGTAACTCCATTCGTTGGATGTAAGCGGACATTCAAGGACATCGTATGGTCATAGAAAGCAACTTGTAGGAAGTATCCTAGCACATTCGGGGACTATCATCATTTTCATAGGCGACAATCGAGGTCAAGATCATGTATTCGGAGGCGACATCGTGGGTCTTATGATCTTTGTATCGAAGGACTATGATGATTTGTTTGGAAGGCAACGGTGCTAGAATACCTCACGCTCGAGGGACGTGACCATTTGAATTTGAAAGGCATTGAGAGAGAATTACCCTAAGGGGTGCACGTGTGAAAGAGGTGTGTTGATTTCAGATATTTTATCTTGAAGATTAGAATGAGCTATGTCCAATTGTTATCTTGCCATACACGCCTAATTACTAGCAATTTATAGGGTGCGGAAATTAAAATGCGGAATGTAAAATGCGGAAAGGCAAATCCTACGCTATTACATGGCTTTGGGGCAGATACATAATTTAAAATGCGGAAAATAAAATCCTAAGTTAAACTATTACATCCCATATACAGTTACATTATTGAAAAAAATAATATGATAAAACAATAAAGAGAAAATCATCCGAATCGGATCAATCTGCATAAGAAGAAGAAATCGGAAAATGCAATATGAATCGAACAAGAGAAAAAATGTTAGAAAAATGCAAATTTTAATATGAGAAAATTATTATATGCTGGAAATAATATAAACATGCTAAAATAATTTTTTGGGATTTTTTAGATGCAATTTACTAATTAAAAATGAATTTACAATGATTTAAATGCAAAATTATGAATAAAAATAAATATGCATGCAAAAATGTATTTTTTAATTTATTAAATTAAATAAAGATTTTAGGAAAATAATGTAAAAAGAAAAATATTTTTTGATGATTTTTAAATGCATAAATAAAATTGTGAAAAGAAATAAAAATAATGCAAAATATTGAAAAATATGAAAATATGGAAAATAATGAGTTTGTGAAAAAGAAAAACCAAGCTGGTCCTGATGAGGATCGAACTCGTGACCCTTTGGAGCATCTGGGAACAGTCCACGCCTTAACCGCTACGCCATGTGTGCAAGTGTGTTTGAAATCCGGATCGAGTAAAACAAAGACAAATGTCGTCTCCTGGTTTCCTCAACCGCGCGCGAAGCTTCATCGTCCCCAATTTGAATATTTGAAGCTTGCGTCGGCCATGGCTCGACGCTATGGTCCCTGGCAAAATCAAAAAAGCATGCACAAGCAATATAAATAAAATCTAAGACCATGGTTCGATTGGAAACATCACTCCGAATGCAATGGTACTGGTCTTGAGGTCCAATTTTTCCTATTTTGTGAAACCCTAAAACGACCTCAGGAACCCTAACTATGGTATCTTGAGTTTCCGGCCATGAAAATGCAATTAAAGTACCCAGAAAGCTTGCAATCTTCCTACTAATCACAAAAACAAACACAAAACATGTTAAAGATGCATGAAAATTAAAATACAATTTTTGAAATTTCAAGAACAAACCAAATTCGGTTTTCACGATTCTTGATGGTTTTTGGCAAAGTAAAGGTCTGGAATGCTTCCAGGGATGTCAAGGAATATGTTTGAATCCTCAAAATCGTTTGAAACCGGCTGGATCGATGGCTGCTAGTAGCTTGAGAGGCACGGTTTTTTGACTTTAGGTTAGGGTTTCTTGGAGCAATTTTTTCGTTCTCTTGTGATTGGTATGCATCAGGTATAAGTACTGGATGGATTTGGGATCATTATTGGCAAGAATCAATCACCATTCAATGATAATCAAATTTGATTTTTTCATGAAAATCAAATTTTCAAAACTTGATCAATTCCAATCCAATCTTGCCTTTTTTGATCCAATTTCAAATTGCCGCATTTGAGTATCTTGAGTCTCAAGGAAAGAATAAAATCAATCTTTCAATTAATTTTGATTTTATAATTTATTTTAAAATTTAATTTGTATTTAAATGAATAAATTCCAAATTAAATAGAAAAATAAATCAAAAATTCATGGCATTGGGCTTAGATATTCCTAATTGTATGAGGAATAAGTTTGGATGAAGAAAAGCAAGCCCATTTGCAAAAATTTGATTTTTAGAAGTATCTCTCAGCATTCTTCCAAAATTGCCCAACTTGTGAATGGTGTATCTTGCTCAATTTTCCACATTTTGAGTGTTCTTGACTTTTGGAAAGCTCTAAGAGTCCTCTAACCAACCCTTTTGGTCTCATCTCAATTGGAGTTTCCATGCTCAATATATCTTCAAAACAAAAAGTTGACTTTTGTTGACTTTGAAAATGACTGTAATGTTTTGAGCCATACCTCTCAAATGAAGCATTTTTGACATTCTTGTGAAACATGAAGTTGTAGAGAATTGAATTTCCTTCAAAATGAGCTTTGTGGGAAAATTTCGAGAAAGTATGAGAAAGTTATGATCACCAAAGTTCATTGACTTTCATCTAGAAACCCTAATTTGGAAAGTTTGACTTTTGAGCAAATCTGAGTTTTCTTGATGAATCATGATCCACCCTTGATCAAATGATGAATGTAACTTCAAAATGAGGATGTTGACCAAAATTTTGAAGTTTGACCGTATGTTGACCATGCTTGACTTTTTGTCCATATAACCGATTTTCAACCATCCCGAGCAATCATTCGAGGAAACTTGACTTGTGAGGCTTGAAACTTGACATGGAGAATCTTTGAAGCATATGAGGAGGCATGATGAACATTGGAGATGTTGGAAGTTCATCTTGACTTGAGAGATGCCAAACCCTAGTTTGGGTTGATTGTCTAGGAGAGAGTTTGTCTGATCAACTCTTGAGGAATCCTTGAGTAGGGATGTATGAAATGTCTTGAGAAGATGGAGGGCAAATTTTGGGGTATGACAGCTGCCCCTGTTCAATCTTCTTGTACTGGAAGGTTTAGATTGGCATGCGTGCCTTTCGTGACCTGGAGGTAGAAGATGATTGAACACTAGAGTACACCCGAAAATTTGCACTCGCTGGTGATACGGGAATGGGCTTATAGATGCCATTTGGAGAAGTTGAAGACTTCGCTGGGGAATGAGTCGTACGCTAGACTCGGGGTTGTCCGTAGGAGAATTGACGGGATGGGCTTAAGATGCCATCCGAAAGATCGACATCGAGGAGTGAGCCATGCTAGGCTCTCGGCTTATGCTTCAGAAGTAGAGAGAGATGGCTGAGATGCCATCCGAGAGGAGTCGCACGCTAGACTTCGTATTCGCCTTTGAATGAAGTTATTGGTTTGTATTGATTTTTAACCAAATATGCAGCATTCTAAAAGTGGAGGAATGTTGACAAATAGTCGGGGATGGGCTTAAGATGCCATCCAGGGCAACTGAGTCGTCTGCTAGGCTCTGTAGTTGCTGTTGATAATAAGAAGGGATCAGAATAAATCTTCGTGCTGATTACTCTGAGGGGATAATAGTTTGGCAAAGTGTGGATAGCTTCCCTGTTGTGCATCGGGTGTTGATCCACTGCCTGTTATCAGAGGATAACTTGTGATCGTTCGGATAGGGTTTCCCGTCTAGCTTCGGGTATTAATCCTGGATCCACTGTTGGAGAACAGCGAGGGTGGTCGTTCGGATAGTTTTCCCGTCGAGATTCGGGGCTTAATCCTGGACCTGTTTGTGTCGGAAGTGACTTTCACCTGTTTTGGAGAAAACAAGAGAAACTTTGATAGAATATTGGTTAGTTTTATGCAAAGTATGATGCATGAAGATGTATATGAATGTATGAATGACAGATGCATATGAATTATGACTTTTATGAGTAATGTATGAATGATAGACGTTGTGGTATTTCAAAACATATCCATCTTGAAGAAGCTGCGGGTGTTTTGCTTGGAGATTTCTGACTTCTGTTTGAGGATGGGGATCCTGAGAAGAAAGATAACTTTGATTCCTCCGGTGCACTATCTGACCAAGTCTTGGGCCTAGATATTGTTGAGGAAGGTAGAGATTGAGAAACTCGTTGTTGGAGATCTCATACATAGACCCTGCTGGGGAGAGTCTGGGAAGCAGTTGCATGTATGTATCCCGGCCGAAAATTAAAAGGCGCCCACTGGGGTCTTGAGCGTAGATGCCACTGGAGAAGCGTCACGGTTGCTTGGAGACCTGGGAAGAATCTGAGCCCGTTGTAATCTCTGACTGGGGAATAAGAGGGTAGGTTTCTCCGCACTATCCTACCAAGTTTCAAGTCTCGACACCTTCGGAGAAAGGGAACATGAGAGATGTCCGGGTAAATATCTCACTGGGATGAAATGCTATCGTCAAGATGGTGCAATCCGGCTAAGTTGAGTGGAATCACTGGGGATTCTCCTCTACTCCTACTGAAGGTCCCGTGGTGAGTGACACCTCTCAGGGGATCAATGCTCGAGGGAATGTTTGGTGACTTCGCTCATCTCTTGGGACATTTCAATTACTTTTGCATGTCCACTTTTCAGTATGTTTGTGAAGAGATTTTTATTGTCAAGTGCGTATAATCATTCAAAGCAAACGTTGGACTTATTGCAAACGACAACAACAAGAATTGTAAAGAGAAAGAACTTGCATTTATTTGAAAGGTGGCATATGGCCAAGCAGTTTATATACAAGAAAGATAAAAAGCTACGTGGAAACAATCTCGTTAAGTCTCAACTATGCTAGTACTCATATATTTCAACTATCTCATCTCCTTGCTGTCAGTAGAAAGTGAGTGAATTGATCGTCGCCATTTGAACCTTGAATGCTGATAGTAGTCTGAAGTGTGTGATCCGAAGAGACATAGTCGTATCGCTTTAAATCCCTAACTTTTGCCTAGACCGCCTTTCTCGGTTTTCGCTACTGGATACCCTTTTGCCCAAGCCGCTTTTCGTGTTTCGACTCTGTGTACATGTTTTGTATATATCCTTAACTTTTGCCCGAACCCTTTGGTTCGCTAGGATGCCCTTATTTTTGCCTATTACCGACCCAGCGGGTCTCTTTATGCGTAGTATTTTTGGCTATGTCTCTGCTCATTGTGGTGTGGGAAGTCTTCACCATCCATGGTGCTAAGTATCATAGTTCACGGAACATCTTGACTACAAACGGTCCCTCATAGGTGGGAGTCCATTTTCCCCGATCACCTTGTGGAAGAATGATGCGCGACTACTAGATCACCACTTGTAGACTCGGCGCTTGACCTTCTTGTTAAATGCTCGATCATTCGTTTCGATAGATCCGTCCATGGCGTATGGACGCGAGTCATTTCTCATCAATCAAATTAATCTGGTCGAGGCGAGTCCGATCTAATCGCCTTCGCTAACTCGCCTCCCGAGGACTGCTGAGGGATCAACCTCAATTGGTAGGACTGCCCATATGATACAAGAGAGAAGGGATTGCCCCGTTGATGTTCGATCAGAAAGCGATAACCATGAAGAGCGAATGGTAAATCTCATGCCAATCCTTGTAAGTCACTATCATCTTCTCAGATAATCTTCTTAATGTTCTTGTTGGCGGCTTCCACCGCGCCATTCATCTTAGGCCGATAAGGAGAGGAGTTATGATGCTTGATCCGAACTGCGGCAGAGTTCGTGATCATTTTGTTGTTGAGATTAGAACCGTTATCCGTGATAATCTTTCGGAGTGCCATCGATGATAAGATTATGCTTGATGAATCGAGCCACAACATTCTTGGTAATGATGCGAACTAAGTCGCTTCTACCCACTTGGTGAAATAGTTAATTGCCACAAGGATGAAACGATGTCCATTGAAGTCGTGGGCTTGATTTCTCCGATGTCAATGCCCCACATTGCAAACGGCCAAGGAGCCGTTAAAACATTCGAGGTACCGAGGTATGCGGCACTTTGTCTCGCATAACCGCACTGTGACGAGTCGTGAGCGGTGACAATCGCCCATGGTAGACCAATAGTAACCCGCTCTCAAGATCTTCTTAGCCATCGTATGTCCACCGGAGCCGGTACCAAATGCGCCTTCGTGTAACTCTTCCATGATACGCTCACTGCTTTCCGGTCTCTATACAAATGAGTAAGCACAAATCGTGGTTGCGCTTGTATAAGATGCCGTTGTTGAGGAAGAATTTGGATGCAAATCTTTCATGAACTTTATCATTGATGATGCCCTCGCGGATAGTCCTCGAGTCTCAAGATACCTCTTCACGCCATAGTACCAAGGTTTCTTCCTCAGATCGAGCTCATAACAATACCGGTTCGTCAAACTTCTCAATGATGATCCGGGGAGCCTCGTTGTCCCATCTCGACCTTGAACATAGACGACATAGTAGCCAATGCGCCCCGCCAACCGATTCTCTTCTCGGAATGTGATCAAAAGTAATCTCTTCAAGTAGGGGATCAAACTCGTAACATGCTCTCGACACGGAATGAGATTCGGTGCTTCAGATCCCACTCACCCTTAATCGATCGATCACCAAAGTTGAGTCTCCATACACTTGCAAGAACTTGATTCTTAAGTCAATAGCAGCCTTTAAGACCCATAATGCACGCTCAGATTCGGCAATGTTGTTAGTGCAATCAAACATAATTTGGCGGTGAAAGGCGATGCCCACCGCAGGGATGTAATGATTGCGCCAATGCCATTGCTAAGCGTTTGAGGCTCCATCAAAGACCATGGTCCATCGATCCTTGTTCGTGTCCTTCGTCTGTCCCGGTTCTTCGTAATCAGTAACTAGTAAAACATCTTCGTCTGAAATTGAACCGATAGATCGATAGTCATCTACGGTTTGATGAGCCAAATGATCGGCTACTACACTTCCTTTGATCGCTCGAGAAGTGTACCGATGTCGATTCGGTCAAGATCATCTCCATCTTGCTATTCTTCCCGGAGAGAGTCGGTTTCTCAAATATGTATTTTATCGGATCCATCTTTGAAATCAACAAAGTAGTGTGAGTCAACATATCGCCTTTAGTCGGCGAGCAGCCCAAGCCAAAGCGCTGCAAGTTTTCTCGAGTTGTGAGTATCTTGTTTCACAATGGTAAACTTTTTGCTAAGGTAGTATATTGCATGCTCTTTTCGACTGCACTCGCCATGTTGCCCCAACACACACCCCATGAGTTCTCTAACACCTACAAGTACATGATGAGAGGTCTTCCTTCTGCGGGTGGCATAAGAATAGGAGGATTCAGAGTACTCCTTGATTTTGTCAAAGCGATCCGCAATCGTTGTTCCATTCCACTACTTGATCTTTCTTAAGTAACTTCAAGATTGGCTCACAAGCAATTAAATGTGCAATGAATCCGCAATGTAGTTCAATCGGCCCAAGAAACCTCCGACTTCCTTCTCTCAGACGGGAGTCGGCATCTCTTGAATGGCTTTAACTCAAGGTGGTCAACTCTCAATACCTTTACTAATGACAATAAACCCTAGAGTTTTCCCATCCAAAGGTGCACTTGTTAGGATTAAGTCTCACTGCTTCTTCAACTGTCAAACAGCAGCAAATGATCAAGATGTTCTTCCTCCGTCTGATCGAGCTATCATGTCGCCGACGAGACCTCTATCTCGTGATGAATCATGTCATGAAATAGTGTCACCATAGCACGCCGATAAGTGGCGCATGCGTCATCCGAACGGCATAACCTTGTAATGTAAAGTGCCCCACTGTAACAAAAGTAGTCTTCCATGTCTTCGGAGCCATCTTGATCCGATTGTAACCGGAGAAACCATCCATGAAGGAGAAGACCTTATGCGAGCGGTGTTGTCAACCGTAACATCAATATGAGGGAGCGGAAAATCGCCTTTCGACTCGCTTTGTTCAAATCTGTAATCCACACACATTCGCATTTTGCCATCCTTCTTAGGTACGGCACCACGCTTGCAACCCATCGAGGATAAGAAGTAACGTAAGAAACCGGCATTGAATCGCTTCATAACTTCGCTTTGATTTTCTCTCGACATTTCGTGGGCGATGCGATTTAACCTTCGTTTCATCGAGAAAACCTTCTTTGTCGGAACCGTGTACCACAATATCAATGTCTAAACCCCATGTCTTCGTATGACCAAGCAAAACCTCGATATAGTCTCGTATCATCTCGAACCAACTCTTTAACACTATTCTCAAGATCCGCTCCTATCTTGATCTCTTTCGCCTTCACAAGACTCCAAATTCACAACCTCAACTCGCTTCGTGTGGTCAGATAACTCGCTTCTTCTTGTCAGAAACGACAAGTTCTCCGGCACTTCACAATCTTCCTCACTTTCATCTTCGGCTTGGTAGATCGGATTATCGGTCATATTTAGCACTAGCATAAAGTATTAACGAGATTCGAGTGATTCGCATGTATCACGGGTGTGTAAGAAACACATAGCTTTTTGAAGGGTGATAAAGTAAAAGAAATAAAACAAACAAATGAATGCAAAAGTCCAACGAATTTATTGAATGAAAATACGCAAGCAACAGATAATAACCCTCGCAAATGAGCCATGATGCCCCGCAAGGCACTAGGCTTTCAAAGTTTATTGTAAAAAAGCAAAACGAATAAGAGCAATTACTCCCGGCTAAAGGAGATTGGTATGACGCCTTCGCCTTCCAATTGTCGAGCCCTTTGTCCGAGTTGGAAGATCCACTTGCTGATGTCAAGTCGTTGTTGTCGCCTTCTATAGCATGGATTCCACTGCCGATGCGGAAAGGAAGTTGGCCGGCACGTCGGGCGTAACATCTTCGACCGATGGTGAAGCCTAAACCACCTTGTCAAATTTGAAGGAAGATCGGAGTGACCCCAAACAAGACTACCTCCTTGTTCAATAAGCCTGAGCATCCTTCGAGGCCATCCTAGGCGGAACTTGAGCAACTTCAGAGGACAGGAGAGTCAACAGCATGACTGGGATTGTTTCAAAAGCTGACAGGAGTCTCAAAGAATTCACCTCCATCTCGAGGTATCGGAATGATCAGATGACTCGACCATATACTCTTCTTCACCACATCGAACAATCTTCCTTTCACTGGTACTTCACCGATGTAAGGTAGAGGTAACAGCCCGCCCCATGTATCCAAGGGCGCCCAAGTGTAAGAGTAAGTCGGACGGATGTCCATGACAAAGAAAGTAGAGTCAAAAGTCCGGGAACCGACTTTAACAGCAGAGTGAGCTCTCCAAGCATCGCTCGCTAGAACCATCAAAAGCTCTCACGATAATGTCACCGGTCTCGTAACCAACCTTCGACATCGAGTCAATCAAAAGCGCTTCGTAGGATATTCAGAGCGTAACCGTATCAACCAAAACATGAGACAATGTAACGCCTTGCATTCACAGTAGATGTGCAAGGCTTTGTTGTGTTTCTTTCCTAAGGAGTCAAATCAAGATCGAGAAGCCTAGGGTTGTTGGTAGCCGCTAGCAATACAAACTTCGAATCGGTTGGTGTTGTCTTGCACGTGAGCATTCTTCGTAAACTTCACCAAGGCATTGGCATGAGCCTCGAGCACAAGAGCAGAAAGCATGGAGATCTTGGACTGAGTCTGTCCCAACTGCTCCACAACATTGTAGTCACTTCTCTTGATAATCTTCTAATTCCTCCATTTCTTGTTTGGAGGTGTCTTCAAGAACTTCCTTTGGTACTTCCGGCCGAAAGGTGATGAGTCACCGGTTCTTTCCTCTAGCTTGGGAATGGATTGAGTAGCCGGAATGCGAGCCGGAGTCATGTGTCTTTGGGAGGAGAGATATCTGGAGAGAACACTCTTCCGGTTCTGGTCACTTTACTTGATCCAGTGATGTTGCCAATGTCAGGAATGGTAGCTTCAACTGTAAGATCTTCAATGGTCAGAGGGTCTTGTTTGACGCCATGATAGTAAACGTCAGCTCCATAATTCCAAGGAATAGCCTTTTCAGAGGAATATGGAACTGGTCCGGGAGAAGTGATGATGAGAGGTGCCACTCTAGGCACAGGATCAGCGGAGGAAATCCTTATAGTGTTAACATCAGCATAGTCTTCTGGGAAATCGTCACCCCATCCGGTCGCCTCAACATCTTCAATAGGAATCTTGTAGCTATCAGGAATAGTGTACTTCACCATGTAATCATACTTTCCACTTGGCTGCCCCAAGGTATCCCACACAGATGGTGCGCTTCATTCATCTTCGATCTTCACTTAGACATTTCTTCACACTTTATGCATGTGGTTTTAAATAGTATCTCACGGTTGTCCATCATGCAATCGAACACGCCTTCTCAACCAAGCACAACCATCGCGCAGATGGGCACCAACGACAATTCTCGGGCATCCCGGATTGACACCGCTTGCAGCAAATTCTTCTTAACAATCATGAGGAATGGTTAAGTCATCTATGTTGAAAACATAAGTATCGCTCCAACAAAGATTGGAACTCTTGTCATGGTTAGGCATAGAGCGTTGATCACATTCGAGTCTCAACAGAGGAACAAATTCAATCGCTTAGCTTCAATCATATCTTGAATCTTGTTCTTCGTGAGCCCAACATCAAGATGTGTCCGGCTATTGGAATGGTAAGCACACTTAGCATTGGGGTTGTATCTCGGAGAAGAAGTGTTGACATTCTAAGGAGGATCCCTCAAGGTAATCAGCTCTGCTTTCAACATGTGTTGCAAGGCTTGCGACAATGGCATGTTGATCTTCAGAACCGCTCGTGGCGCTGCTCCTCACGCGCATTGTCTCACCGAGGTGTGCCGATGAGGATCGAGACCACAACTGCCCTCACAGATTGAGCACGGTCGATCTTGGCTCGGCTTTTCTGATCATACACAGCATTAGTTTCTTTCTTACCACCAAAAGATCTCTTCGCAGTATTTGATGAGAACTCTACATGAATCTTTCCACTCTTGATACCACTTCAATACGCCTCATTAAGATCACCGGTGAAACCGTTGAAGAGTTTCCAATCGATGATTAAAGAATGGGCTGCTGTTCCCATGAACATATCAACCAACTCCTATTGGACAAGGGCGGTTGAACTCGCTCGCTAGATCTCTCCACTTCGAGCATACTCCTTGAACTTCTCATCACGACCCATAGACATGCTTTGTAGTTGCATGCGAGTGGGTGTCAATTCAAGATTGTACTCATATTGCTGAGAAAGCATCACCAAGTCACCCAAGTACGGATACGGTCATTCTCTAGTTGATAATACCACTCCAATTGAGTTCGGACAAACTCTTGAAAATAATGCATCCACAACTTCTCATCATCACTGGGGTTGATCTTCTGGACATAGGACTTCAAATGTAGCTTTGGGCAAGACACACCATCATACTTAGCAAGAGTTGGAACTTTGAACTTGGGAGGAATCACAACACCAGGAACAAGACTCAGATCATCAAAATTCAGACATTTTCGTGCTTTCCACAAAGATTCGACGGTCTTCAAGTTGTTTGTACCTATCATCTTCATCAGAGTATTGGCCATCATCATAGTTCTTCTCAGGCTCAGGTTGGCTGCCTTCACCATTACCCTTGTTACTTTGTTCAGTCTTGACACTTCCTTCAGAGAGCTCTATCCGACTGACCCTCTTAAGACCACCCTTGTAGCGTCTGCCCATGTTGAGGAGACCAACAACCTTCTTCTTTCTGCTGATGAGCTTCTTCAGATCTTCTTGGCCTTGGACCAAACTGGTGAACATCTGTTGAAACTGCGCATTCTGAACCTGGAGATCCTTGACGGACTGTTCAAGAGCCATTTCTGCTAAAATAAATAGCGAGAGAATGAGAAAACCAATCTTCAATGTACCTGTGATGCAATGTTATGCTATGATATGCGATGTTTATGCGAATGCAATGCAATGTTTTCAAGGACCTAAGAGATTTAAATTTGTTAAACAAGCAATGAACAAACATTTATTAGTACTCTTTTTATTCTTTTTCTTTTTAAGTACAAAAGATAGTTCAAAATACTAAAAGAAAAACATAAAAATCCTAGAGCTCTAAGTCTCCCACGGGCGCTTCCTCTTGGTGCCGATGTAGGCGTTGATGTTTCGCTCCTCGTGAAGTAGCTTTGTCAACTCTAGCACTTTTTTCTCACTTGCATAACACTGAGCTTCAAAGGTATCCCTCTCTTCTCTTAGCTGAATCCAGGATCTCTTCAAGTCTTCAAAATCAGTAGGCATGTCAGGATGGAGAACAGTATAGGGTACGTCACCTATAGCAACAGGTTCCATAATTACTGGTAAAACAGGCGTGAATGGCATCATGAGGTTTTGAGCTCGAGCTCGCACCCATTTGAGGTAAGGTTCCCAAGGAATGGAGTTCTGGTGCCCCAAAGTCTTGGTATCAGTCTTCTTTACCATGCCCCAAGCGTGTATAAACCTTCGTCGGTAATTCTGGAGATCATGGTTGTAGTCGAACACAACATCTTGGAGAAGCATATCATGCGGACCATCTCTTCGAGCAAAACCAAACTGACGTAGAGCTAAAGAAGGGTTGTAAGTAATACCTCCCCTTATACCAAGTAGTGGCACATTAGGGAATTCTCCACAACGCTCAATGAATGTGAAGTCCTTTTGAGAGAAAATACTCCAACGGATATCTGAATGAGAGAGTGACATTAACCTTTGAGACCATCTCAACCTCTGTTCATTCTTCAAAACTGATGGAGGAAGGTGCGAAATAAACCACCTTGAAAGTAACGGTACACAACACATGAGAGTTCCTTGTCTTTTGATGGTACGAGTGTGGAGAGAATGTAGGATGTCTCCAAGTAAGGTAGGCACTGGATTGCGGGTAAGGAACAACTTGATGGCATTGATATCTATGAATTGATCCGAGTTAGGAAATAGAACCAAACCATAAATTAATAAGGCCACAATGTTTTCAAACGCATGGAAACTCATAACTTTGAGGAATTCTCGGGCTTTCTTAAATAAGAATTTGGCAAGTAAACCCTTAACTCCACTTCTAGTTTCCCAATTGGCTTCAATGTCTGAGCGCTTAAGATGTAAAGCTGATGCGATGTCTTCGTACTTAGGAACCTTTTCTAAACCGGTGAATGGCATTTGATCAAGAATAGGTACCCCAAGTAGCTTAGAGAACTCTTCCAAAGTAGGAACCAACTTGATAATCTGGGAATGTGAAGCAATGGTGTTTCGGATCGAAGAACTGGAATAGGACATGCATCATATCTTCTTCAAAACCGGAGATAACCAAATCAAGTAGATAACCATGTCTTTTGATGAACTGAGCATGGTCGGGAATCTCTGAAACCAATTCTTTGAGCTGAGAAGGTATACCTATGAAGTTGATTCGGATAGTCTTTCTAGAGGCCATAATCCCTACAAAACAGAGCAAAGATAAATCCCTAGGTCCTTGAAATAGTTAGAAATGATATGCAATGCGGATGATGTCATGATGTCATGTTTAGCACACACAAACAATTCACACAATGAGCCTATGTTTAAGGCTTGCATGAGGTCTAGGTAATTACCCCACCAAAAGTTTGAGTTGGTTCATCCTGTCCTATAATAGTAACCGGGTTCTAGGAATCTCATATCATTGATCTTTCTCGGAGGCGCTTATTTCAATACGACGGCCAAATGGTCGATCGAAAATGTCCCAAAAGTCTGATCTCAATGAGCGTAGCATCGAGTATCAACCAACCTCGGTCTACACCAAAGCCGGCCATCTCGCTACCATCTAATGGCTAAGATGGGTCAATTAAGGTTCTAAAAGTTTAGCGCTGATGACACCACGCAGAAGCCAAATACTATCCTCAACTTGGGAATGAGGAGTATCGGACAACCAAAGTGTCACGCTAACGTAGCCATCATGTTGACCGTTTAGTTATACGTCTAGCGGTCGCGATGATCTAATGCTACTTACCTAAAAGGAAACCCGGATCCGGGTGTAGGATCCCCCAACAATATAATACCCAAGCAACCCTTAAAGATAAAGCAAGCAATTCAAACAGAAGCGGTAAAAGTTATCTAGAAATCTTAAGGCAATTCTCTTTAGGGTGTACTCCCAGAGTCGCCAGCTTAATACGGTGAACTCGACTGTAGGATTTTTGTGTATCCAAATGTGCGGATAGCAAGAGTCGCCACCGACTTTTATTTTATCCAATTAAGGGAAGGTAAAAGTACGTAAAAAGACCTTCGTTAGATTCGAGTTCGGAGAATGGTTATGAAAAGGAAGGTATTAGCACCCCTTTCCATCCGTAGTTATCTACGGGCTCTTAGTTGCTCTAGATCACTTTAAAATTGTGCTTTCTGTGTGTTTGAAAAATGTTTTGAAAAAAAGCATTTCGCTTTGACTTTGTAATGATTCATGTAGGAATGTATACAAAGTGTTCGGAAATGTTTCGTTTTGAAAAGAGTTTGAACTTTGAAAAAAGTGTGAGGTGTGAAAAGCATTTTGATAGAGCGAGCAACTAAAAGACTTATTTACCCACTCAGAATTGGTCGTTTTTCGTACTTCTACGTTCCTTTAGAATAGCTCTATCCGTACCATTAATTGGTAGGTAACTCCATTCGTTGGATGTAAGCGGGACATTCGAAGGGACATCGTATGGTCATAGAAAGCAACTTGTAGGAAGTATCCTAGCACATTCGAAGGACTATCATCATTTTCGAGGCGACAATCGAGGGTCAAGATCATGTATTCGGAGGCGACATCGTGGGTCTTATGATCTTTGTATCGAAGGGACTATGATGATTTGTTTGGAAGGCAACGGTGCTAGAATACCTCTACGTTCGAGGGACGTGACCATTTGAATTTGAAAGGCATCGAGAGAGAATTACCCTAAGGGGTGCACGTGTGAAAGAGGTGTGTTGATTTCAGATATTTTATCTTGAAGATTAGAATGAGCTATGTCCAATTGTTATCTTGCCATACACGCCTAATTACTAGCAATTTATAGGGTGCGGAAATTAAAATGCGGAATGTAAAATGCGGAAAGGCAAATCCTACGCTATTACATGGCTTTGGGGCAGATACATAATTTAAAATGCGGAAAATAAAATCCTAAGTTAAACTATTACATCCCATATACAGTTACATTATTGAAAAAAATAATATGATAAAACAATAAAGAGAAAATCATCTGAATCGGATCAATCTGCATAAGAAGAAGAAATCGGAAAATGCAATATGAATCGAACAAGAGAAAAAATGTTAGAAAAATGCAAATTTTAATATGAGAAAATTATTATATGCTGGAAATAATATAAACATGCTAAAATAATTTTTTGGGATTTTTTAGATGCAATTTACTAATTAAAAATGAATTTACAATGATTTAAATGCAAAATTATGAATAAAAATAAATATGCATGCAAAAATGTATTTTTTAATTTATTAAATTAAATAAAGATTTTAGGAAAATAATGTAAAAAGAAAAATATTTTTTGATGATTTTTAAATGCATAAATAAAATTGTGAAAAGAAATAAAAATAATGCAAAATATTGAAAAATATGAAAATATGGAAAATAATGAGTTTGTGAAAAAGAAAAACCAAGCTGGTCCTGATGAGGATCGAACTCGTGACCCTTTGGAGCATCTGGGAACAGTCCACGCCTTAACCGCTACGCCATGTGTGCAAGTGTGTTTGAAATCCGGATCGAGTAAAACAAAGACAAATGTCGTCTCCTGGTTTCCTCAACCGCGCGCGAAGCTTCATCGTCCCCAATTTGAATATTTGAAGCTTGCGTCGGCCATGGCTCGACGCTATGGTCCCTGGCAAAATCAAAAAAGCATGCACAAGCAATATAAATAAAATCTAAGACCATGGTTCGATTGAAAACATCACTCTGAATGCAATGGTACTGGTCTTGAGGTCCAATTTTTCCTATTTCGTGAAACCCTAAAACGACCTCAGGAACCCTAACTATGGTATCTTGAGTTTCCGGCCATGAAAATGCAATTAAAGTACCCAGAAAGCTTGCAATCTTCCTACTAATCACAAAAACAAACACAAAACATGTTAAAGATGCATGAAAATTAAAATACGATTTTTGAAATTTCAAGAACAAACCAAATTCGGTTTTCACGATTCTTGATGGTTTTTGGCAAAGTAAAGGTCTGGAATGCTTCCAGGGATGTCAAGGAATATGTTTGAATCCTCAAAATCGTTTGAAACCGGCTGGATCGATGGCTGCTAGTAGCTTGAGAGGCACAGTTTTTTGACTGTAGGTTAGGATTTCTTGGAGCAATTTTTCCGTTCTCTTGTGATTGGTATGCATCAGGTATAAGTACTGGATGGATTTGGGATCATTATTGGCAAGAATCAATCACCATTCAATGATAATCAAATTTGATTTTTTCATGAAAATCAAATTTTCAAAACTTGATCAATTCCAATCCAATCTTGCCTTTTTTGATCCAATTTCGAAATTGCTGGCATTTGTGAGTATCTTGAGTCTCAAGGAAAGAATAAAAATCAATCTTTCAATTAATTTTGATTTTATAATTTATTTTAAAATTTAATTTGTATTTAAATGAATAAATTCCAAATTAAATAGAAAAACAAATCAAAAATTCATGGCATTGGGCTTGGATATTCCTAATTGTATGAGGAATAAGTTTGGATGAAGAAAAAGCAAGCCCATTTGCAAAAAATTTGATTTTTAGAAGTATCTCTCTTTGTGCATTCTTTCAAAATTGCCCAACTTGTGAATGGTGTATCTTGCTCAATTTTCCACATTTTTTAGTGTTCTTGGACTTTTTGGAAAGCTCTAAGAGTCCTCTAACCAACCCTTTTGGTCTCATCTCAATTGGAGTTTCCATGCTCAATATATCTTCAAAACAAAAAGTTGACTTTTTGTTGACTTTGAAAATGACCTGTAATGTTTTGAGCCATACCTCTCAAATGAAGCATTTTTTGGACATTCTTGTGAGACATGAAGTTGTAGAGAATTGAATTTCCTTCAAAATGACCTTTGGTGGGAAAATTTCTGAGAAAGTATGAGAAAGTTATGATCAGTCAAAGTTCAGTTGACTTTTCATCTAGAAACCCTAATTTGGAAAGTTTGACTTTTGAGCAAATCTTGAGTTTTCTTGATGAATCATGATCCACCCTTGATCAAATGATGAATGTAACTTCAAAATGAGGATGTTGACCAAAAATTTTGAAGTTTGACTGTATGTTGACCACAGTTGACTTTTTGTCCAATACAACTGATTTTCAACCATCTGAGCAATTGTCTGAGGAAACTTGACTTGTGAGGCTTGAAACTTGACATGGAGAATCTTTGAAGCATATGAGGAGGCATGATGAACATTGGAGATGTTGGAAGTTCATCTTGACTTGAGAGATGCCAAACCCTAGTTTGGGTTGATTGTCTAGGAGAGAGTTTGTCTGATCAACTCTTGAGGAATCCTTGAGTAGGGATGTATGAAATGTCTTGAGAAGATGGAGGGCAAATTTTGGGGTATGACAATACTCTACAAGTTTCACTTAGAAATTATTTCGTTTCGGACGTCGGAGCGAAAAATATGAAGCGTCGTAATTGATAGTTCGAAGTTGGAAAATTGCTAGATGTCATGCTTGGAACTTGCCCAACCAGGTCTGGACTTTTATCGAACACTCGTGTGGCAAAGTTCAAACACTTTTTATTCGGTGATTAAAGATCTGTTTGGATGTTTGTCGAACTATAAAGTTATTATATCACACGTGCTCTTTCCGATGGTGTTCAGCTTGCGTCGTTTGGTCGAGTACCGGAAAAGTTATGGATCCGTAAAGTGGTGCACGTGGATTAATTTAAGAATATGACACTTAGAGAAATTCTCAAATATCCAAGTCAGGTTGTGACGTCATGACTTCGAAGCTAAATACGGTGAGCTTACGATCGATTTCTCTTTGGACATTCAACATCAACATTGTTCTATCGGATGTGCTCTTTGAATCGACACTCTCATTATAGCGATTGAACTACTACACACCAAGATAGGAGCATACAAAGTAGCGGACATGGTTTTTTTTAAAAGAAAGCGATGGGCAGTAGAGGTATTCACAAAAAGGGAGGCTTCAACCATAACCTCCAACTCCACTTTTCTACGCCATAACAGTAATAAACAAACTAACAGGATCCATTTTTACTTTTTCTCCATATAGTAACAACGATCTTGGGTTTTTTGCTCTCCATCAGTAACAATCATAACAGAATTCACCACTTTCTTTTCATTACTCTTTCCTCACAAAAAGAACCATACATTCTGCTCTCTCCACAAGAACAACCATGGCCACTATAACAGAAATGGCCAACCACCTAACTCACTCTAACAACCTTCCATTCTTTCTAACCATACCATATCTCACTCTCCTTCATGGTGAACCTCACCATTATTTACAACAGAAAACCATAACCAACATGGATCATCCTCTCAACCATAACAGAATTGGTTGCAATATCATAATCGAAAATTCTCTCGCCGTTCTTGAATGCCCAGCATAACCACCTCCCTCCCTCTTCTTAACCGAGAAACTCTCTCTTTCTACTCTGTAACAACCATTCGCTACTATAGCCAACAACAAACCCTTCCACCTTCAACACTACCATAACCATTCTTCACTTTTTTTCTCCTCTCATCTCTTCATTGATAGTTATCACCACACTACCATAACCGTAACCTCACTTTCTTTCCATCAAAGAATCGCTACGGCTTTTTTCGCCATTCTCTCGCCATGGATGATACTCTTTCTCTTTGAATCATCTTCGCGCTATGTCGTTCTCATCTTCAACAGTCTCTCGCCTCCGCTTCATTCGTCATTACCTTGAGTTTGTCCTTTCGCTTTGAGATGGACGATGATAAGGACCTGAGCAACCACTGAGTGTACGCCTCCGTATCGCCGTAGTCTATGAAGTTTATCTGCATCAACCAGGATCAAAGCATGAAGCGTGAGGTTGCTTGAAGATTCGTTCGGAGTTTGCAAATTTCTTGAAACCTCCTCCATGAAGTAACGATCAAAGGACGATGCATTGTGCACGACTATACGGATCTTTGTTGTGAATCTATGGACTCTCTTCGGATCTTGCATTCAAATGTTCGAATGGAAGTTTAGACTCTGTATTCACGTTCATCCCGAAAATTCGAGTGGATTTACGACGGCTTCTGTTGTAATTATGGTACGGATATCCACCGTCGACGGTGACAGGAGGATGAAGAAGATGACCGGAGATTTTATTCCGGAAGCTACATTATCTTTGCCCTATGCGTGTCTCTGTTCTACTGGCACATGATATTTCTATTGCTAACCAGTCAGGTACCGACACGTGTCTTTCTTTATTAATTTATAAAAAATCTGATAATATAATTTAAGTATAGATGACCAATTGATATATGTTGTAACACATGGTAATAACAACGTGACAGCATGAGAGAAATCTGGGATATTATTGTTTTTTTTTTGGACAAATGGACCTTATGTGTAAAACAGACTGGGCCTAGAGTTTTGCTATCTCACACCCCCTGCTTAAGCTCAAGTTTGCAATAATAATTAGTTTTAGTTCATATCTGGAAATCGGTAATACACCCCCTGATTCTCCGCTTCACAATTTTCATACTTAGTCAAAATTGCTCCCGATTTCGATTCGAGTGACTTATAAAAAATACATAAAAAGTAGTTTCTGAAATTTTAGGATCTTAGAATATTTTTGATATTTTTTTGTGAATTTTTTGCAATTAATTTCTTTTAATTTTTAATCAATTTTCGATAATATGTTCAAAAACATGTTTCTCCTTTGTAGTTTGAGTTGATTAATTGTAGGAGTATAATACCATGTGTTTCTTAGAAACTTTAGGATATTTTTCTACCATCTAATTGTAGTTAAATGTAAAACTTACCTTATGATTGCAAATAGAACTTCAAAGCTAACCTTTAATAGTTCAATTCTTAGGAACTAGTTTGATAATTGTATAGTTTTTCTAGCTTCCTCTCGCATGTTTAAGTTGTGGTTTTTTCCTCCATTTGCTTAAATGTTTAGGAAAGCTTTAAAAAATGTAGTTTCTTCCCTCTATTAGGAATTTATCTTTCATGCTTAGATTTCTTTGTAAATAATGCATTTTAAGTCATGTTAGTGTAGATTTTTGATTTCTAACTACTCTAGGTCTCTAACTATGTTTAACATTGCATTTGAGGATAATTGTGATGAACTTAGCTCGATTTTGATATCATTCATGAGTTTTTTTGCATTATGTGTGTGTTGCTTCCCGGTTTTCCATTCTTATGTTGCTATACACATTTACATTTCATTTCTTCACCTTTGGATCATATTTTGACATGTGATGTGAATATGCAATTATATTCCCGCTTCCTTGTTATGTTTGACATGTTTGTTGACTTGTGCAAGGTACATTGAGGATGTTTTGGTTAGGTACCTAATTGTGGTACACTAACATACCACTTTTCCCATGGTTCTGTTTGCGTTTTAAACGCATTTTGCTTTGTGTTTTCTCACTTTACGAGAAACACATATTCTATGGTTTTGTCTGGATATGTGCCTTTGTGCAGGCGTTCTGATTGTTATGAGGACTTGTTTGCTACACGCACATGTTGCACGATATCACCTTGTGTATTATATTGATCGAGCTGTTTCTTATTATTGCTTTGTTGATGGCAATTTACTCGAAGTTTTTCGGAGTATTTCTTAGCTCGCAGTGCTCTTCGGATTTTATTATCCGTTTGGTATTTATTTTACTTTGTTTACCGTATTTCTTTACCACTTTTTCTAGAGAGCATGAGAAGTAGGGTTTTACCGCTTTCCTTGCCATGAGAAGTAGGAATAGAGATGTATGAAGGGGTTTACGTAGTTGGAGCAAGTTCAGGAACCCCTCTAGTTTATTTAAAGACCCGTTTAAGGCGCTTCTATTTGCTAATTGTGTTTGGTTTGTTTAAAATCCTCCATCTGCATAGGGAGGTAATTCTCAGTAAGTGTTTATATTTGTGCTTGCATAGGTCAAGAGTGGTTAGGACACCCGTCGTGGCACCACCAAGCAAAGTATCGCTTTTTATATTTCCTACTATCGAGTCATGATGATATGATGGGCAAGCGGAAAAGGGTTCACAATCGACCCCCACAAAGTTCTAGTCTGTGTCAGCTCAACACACGCGAATCATGTTGCTTCCTTTATCGAGTCAATGATAATAAAATGGCAAGAGTTCCCTATTCTGACTCTCCATGCTTTCCTGGGGTTCGCATTTATTGCAGAGCTCACATCATTTTCTCTTCACACTTAACAATTCATATCATGTGGTGATACCATTCACAGGAATCGAATGTGTCGGCTCCTGGTTGACTCATGGTATGCTCGTTAATGTTCGAGGTTATGGGACTTCCTCCTTCTCCTGCGCTTGTGTGACATTTGTTTGTTTTCATTGCATTATTTGTGTGCTTTTGCCAAGGCACTTGTTTGCTTCATCCTTTTTGTCGTCTTCGACTCTACGTTAGATAGTGATTCGAGATGGACATAGACTTAGGTTTTAAACCTCTTCCATCCCTTTTTTTCATCTTCGACTCTATTTTAGTTAGAGATTCGAGATAGACATAGATTTAGGTTGTAAACCTTTACCATGTTCCCTTAGGATTCTCTTGAATCTACCTTAGGTAGTGCTTCGAGTTAGACCTTAGGTTGTAATCCATGCATGATAACATTAGGGATAGCATTAGATAATTTCCCTTCATTGTTTTATAGTTTCTTTTGCATCCATGCATGTAATAAGATTAAAACTTGTTTTCTTTTTCTTTTGCAAACTAAAACACTTAATAATGGTTCAAAATCCTTTTTAAGGTAAAAACAACCAATCAATGCAAACTTTTTTGCCTACGGGTTTTCTTTCTGTGGTTAAAACCTTTTTCATAAGTAAAAAACACAAAACCCACCAAAACATGTGAGCCGAACTACGGCGCTCTGACTTTCCCATTGCACGAGGGAATACGTAGGCATCTTGTCACGGGGCTCGATCGAGCAAACTTTGTAAATACTTCCTTCTTTTCCCCGTGTTTTCTTTATTTTCCTTTCTTTTACATGCATTCTCTTTTAGCATACAGATATAACAATTAAGCAGTAAATAGATATAAACACACCCATTAGATAGAAAATAGAAGTGGGTAACCTAGAGTACTATGGACATGTGGTGTAACACCCCAATTCTACCCCTCGTAATTAATAATAAAATCAGAGTTTCAAAATTTCATCCAACAGGTATCACATATTCATCGCTTTGCATGCACATCACAAAAATCAAAAGTCGGATATACCGATTCATATCATAAATCATCATATAAACATATGACTATTCACAGCACAGCGGATGTGTTCACAAAATATACATATCATCATGTTATCATTGATACATAAAGTTGTAACATTATAAGATAGTATACATAAACTATCCTATCCAAAATAATAACGTCGCCCAAAACCCGAGTGTTACTACGATCAGAGCAGAGCAACTCAAAATAAAGAGACTCGAGCTAATCCTCATCATCCTCGTGGATCACCTGCACGTTACCAATATAAAGGCAACGGAGAAACAAGTAAAGGGTGAGATACTCCAAAACATATAATTAAAGGCATGATAAAATATATATATATATATATATATATATATATATATAGTTTTGGAATTATAAATGATATAAGTTAATAAGAGTATGTCAACATGTATCAAAACAAAGCATCATATAACATCGCAAGTCAACATAAGCCATCAATTAAAACCCAATGCCAAACAGTTCAAACATAAACATAACCGACTCCATGAGACACGACTATGTTATGCATGTGGTACCCGTCGCTTTGTCCATAATTAGGAACATTCAACATAAAGCCCATCGTCGCTTGGTATAAAAGCCCTCGTCGCCTATGCAATGTATGTGACTCGACAATACAACATCACAAACACGACACAACAAAAGCATCATCATCGCTCATCAAAATTGACATAAAGTCCACATCGCCATATTTATCCACATCAAGATAAACATATCATCGCATCGCATATCATCAAGTATTCGTTATAAATAAACCATCGCAAATGTAATGTTTAATCACCCCACATCATTATCAATTTATTCACTGAATTCCAAATACGGAAAAATAGTCAAACACCGATAATCGTCGCGAAAGTCATTCCTAATAACCGGCATTAATCATAATCGTCAACATCGCAATTTGATTGTCCAAACGTGTCTTAAATCGACTAAAACGCAATCCGATTCAATTTAACTGTAATTTGGCCTATTTCGGGTCGTTTCGTAAAAACTCGTAGTTTCGAAAAACTAACCTCACCACTACGTTCTACACGTCGAAATTAGCTAGTACGTCAATTTTCGTTGAATTCGGAGCAACTTGCTATGTCGCCGAAATTACCGAAATTGGGAAATCGAAATATAATCAGGTTCCAAATTTAATCGGCTAACTTATGTCCTAATTATATTTTATTAATACCAACTAGTAGTATATGGAATTAAAGAAAACAAAAGAAACAGAAGCAAAATGCATAATTATGCAGGTAGCACAATTATGTAGAAAATAGAAAAATACAGAAACGCAATTGACAGATTCCATTGCACCCTCCACAAGAAGAAGGGACGAACGTCCCATGGGGTTAAGGGGAAGGAGGAGGGTGCCTGGGAGGCTGGGACGGTCGCCCCTCATGGTGAGGTGGGCGCCTCTCATCACCTTCATCCTCATTCCATTTTCTTCTTCATTTCACGCAGTATTTTCCTGGTTTTTCTTCACAGTTTCATATTTCCATTTTATAACTTCTAGTTCCTACAAGCTTAGCAATAAAACACCCACAATCCATACTCCTAACTCAATCTTTCTAAGTTATTTCAACAATCACTCAACCAAAATTCATGAATCAAAATACTAATTTTTCCTAAATCCACAACATATCTATCAAACCTTAACTATATGAAATGGAAGATCAAACCCCTTACCTCAAGTGCTTGGATGATTCAACAAATCCAACCCTAGCTATGTGTTCTTCTTCTCTTCTCCAAGACCTCTTGTTCTTTCTATGCTTCTAAGTTTGGTTGATGTTGTAATGGAAGGAAATGAGGAAATAATGGTTTTATGTTGTATTCTTACTACCAAGCCAAGGGTGTACACCCAATTCTCAACAATTAGTCCTCACACCCCTAACTTTTCTTATTAATTAACACATTAATAATATCTAATAATATTATTAATTCAATTAATTAAAATAACTCCGGGAAATTAAATATCGGTCCGAATAATATTTTATCGAACCGAACAGAATAAAAACCAGACCGAATGAAACGTCGCCAAATATATTAACAGATATATCGATTAATATAAATATTCTCGTCGCCAAAACAATCGTCTAGCGGTAACTCAAAAATATTAATATAATATAATATTAAATAAAACGGGGCGTTACATGTGGGGTGCTAATACCTTCCCTTCACGTAATAGACTCTCTTACCCTATCTCTCGGTCGCAAGACCGTGTCTTATCCCTTTTAGGTTTTCGCAATGCGTTTACCTTTCTCCTTTTGTGAGATAAAAACGTTCGATGGCGACTTCATTGATATAGTTATTGGATGATGTTAAACCGGTTGTTTCAATGGATCGTGGAAAACCGTATGACAGGAATAACTAGAAGTCTAGTGGTTGGAAAAGGCCTAGTGGGGGAGATTTTAATGCTCCTATTAGGTGCTATAAATGTGGTGAGTTTGGGCATCAAGTTCAGTAATGCAAAAGTGACGCGAAGAAGTGTTATAATTGTGGGAAACCTGGACATGTAGCTAATGACTGTAGAGCAAGGAAGGTGACTTGTTACAACTATGGAGAAGAAGGTCATACTCGTCTGCAGTGTACTAAACCAAAGAAGGAGCAGTCTGGTGGTAAGGTGTTCCCTTTATCTAGGTCAAAGACTAATCCAGATGATCGATTGATTAAAGGTACGTGTTTTATTAATGGCAAACCTTTGATTGCGATTATTAATACTGGAGCGACTCATTCGTTTATTGCTTTGGATTGTGCTAAAAGATTGAATCTGGAAATATCCGATATGAATGGAAGTATGGTTATTGACACTCCTGCGTCGGGTTCAGTGACTACTTCGTTTGTGTGTAGGAACTGTCCTATTATAATTTTGATAGGGGCTTTGGTATGGATTTAGTGTGCCTACCGTTAGAACGACTTGATATCATCCTTGGAATGAACTGGTTGGAATTTAACCAGGTTCATATCAATTGTTTTGAGAAGACGATTAGTTTTCCGTAAGTGGCTAGTGTCGAAGATTTGACTATGTCCGTTAAGCAGATGAATATAGCTGTTAATGATGGTGAAGTAGTGTTTATGTTGTATTCTTCGATGGAAGCGAAAGGAAAAGCTAAGAGTAATGATCTACCTATTGTGAATGAATTTCCGGAAGTTTTTCTGGAAGATGTCAGTGAGTTGCCACCTGAGCGAGAAATGGAATTTGCTATAGATTTAATTTTGGAACTAGTCCGGTGTCGATGGCGCCTTATCGCATGTCGGCATCTGAGTTGGCTGAATTGAAGAAGCAATTATAGGAGTTGCTTGAGAAGAAGTTTATTCGTCCGAGTTTTTCGCCATGGGGTGCTCCTGTGTTATTGGTTAAGAAGAAGGAAGGTTCGATGAGACTGTGTGTTGACTATAGGCAGTTGAATAAAGTTACGATCAAGAATCGATATCCATTGCCGAGGATTGATGATTTGATGGATCAACTGATTGGAGCTTGTGTATTCAGTAAGATTGATCTGAGGTTTGAATATCATCATATTCGTGTAAAAGCGGAAGATATTCAGAAGACTGCATTTAGAACGAGGTATAAACATTACGAGTATTCTGTTATGTCGTTTGGAGTTACTAATGCACCTGGTGTTTTCATGGAGTATATGAATAGGATATTTCATCCGTATCTTGATAAGTTCATGGTGGTTTTTATTGATGACATTCTGATCTACTCAAAGAGTGATGAAGAACATGCAGAACATCGCAGAATTGTGTTGGAGTTGTTGAAGGACAAGAAGCTTTATGCGAAGTTGTCTAAGTGTGAATTCTGGTTGAGTGAAGTAAGCTTTCTTGGTCATGTGATTTCCAAGAATGGTATTTTTGTGGATCCTACAAAGGTAAAAGCGGTATCTCAGTGGGAAGCGTCGAAGAATGCTTTTGAAATCCGTAGTTTTCTTGGTCTTACAGGTTACTATAGGAAGTACATTGAAGGATTTTCGAAGTTAGCTTTACCATTGACTAAGTTGACGAGAAAAGGACAACTGTCTGTATGGGATTCTGAATGTGAGAAAGGTTTCTAAGAATTGAAGAGGAGATTGACTAGTGCTCCAATTTTGATATTGCCGAATCCGGCAGAACCTTTTGTTGTGTACTGTGATGCTTCACTGATGGGTTTAGATGGTGTTTTGATGCAGGATAAGAAGGTAGTAGCTTATGCTCCAAGACAATTGAAGATTCATGAAAGGAATTATCCAACTCATGATTTGGAATTGGTGGCTGTAGTCTTTGTTTTGAAATTGTGGAGGCATTATTTGTATGGTTCTCGATTTGAGGTATTCAGTGATCATAAGAGTATGAAATATCTCTTCGATCAAAAAGAGCTCAATATGAGGCAAAAAAGATGGTTAGAATTTCTGAAAGATTAAGATTTTGGTTTGAATTACCATCCTGGTAAGGCAAACGTTGTTGCAGATGCGTTGAGTAGGAAATCTTTGCATATGCTGATGTTGATGGTGCGTGAATTAGATTTGGTTAAGCAGTTCAGAGACTTGAGCCTAGTGTGTGAGAATACTCCTAATAGTGTTAAGTTGGGTATGCTGAAGTTGACTAGTGGTATTCTTGATGAGAATCGAATCGGACATAAATTTGATATTGATTTAGTTGGTAAATTGACGTTGATTAACCAAGGTCAATGAGGTGAATTCTGAATTGACGAGAATGGTATTATGAGGTTCGGTGATAGAGTTTGTGTTCAGGATATTGCTGAGATTAAGAAAAGTATTCTGGAGGAAGGACATCGTAGTGGATTGAGTATTCATCCTGGTGCTACTAAGATGTATCATGATTTGAAGAGGTTGTTTTGGTGGCCTGGAATGAAAAAGGAAATTGTTGAGTTCGTCTATGCTTATCTGACTTGTCAGAAGTCGAAGATTGAACATCAGAAATCGTTTGGATTGATGGAACCGTTGTTTGTTCCGGATTGGAAATGGGATGGCAATTCTATGGATTTTGTGTCTGGTTTGCCGAGGACAACTAAGAATTTTGATGCTATTTGGGTTATCGTGGACAGGTTGACGAAATCTGCTCACTTTATACCGATGAGAATGGATTATCCGATGGAAAAGTTAGCTCAATTGTATGTTGAGAGGATTGTAAGTTTGCACGGTATTTCTGCTAGTATTGTGTCGGATAGAGATCCGAGGTTTACGTCTAAGTTCTGGACAGGGTTGCAAGAAGCATTGGGTACTAAGTTGAGGTTGAGTTCTACTTATCATCCGCAGACAGATGGTCAGACGGAGAGAACGATTCAGTCGTTAGAAGATTTGTTGTGGGCTTGTGTGTTAGAGAAATGTGGAGCTTGGGATAGTTACTTACCTTTGATTGAGTTTACCTACAACAATAGTTTTCATTCGAGTATTGGTATGGCTCCATTTGAAGCATTGTATGGTAGGAGGTGTAGAACGCCATTGTGTTGGTATGAATTTGGAGAAAGTGTTGTGATTGGACCGGAGATTGTCCAACAGACTTCAGAGAAGATTAAGATGATTCAGGAGAAGATGAGAGCTTCTCAAAATCGTCAGAAGAGTTATCATGATAAGAGAAGGAAGAATCTCGATTTTAGTGAAGGAGATCACGTGTTTATGCGAGTTACTGCAATGACTATTATTGGTCGAGCTTTGAAGTCAAAGAAGTTAACTCCGTGTTTTATTGGTCAGTTCCAAATTATGAAGAAGGTTGGAAATGTTGCTTATCAGATTGCTTTACCACCGTCTCTTGCAAATTTGCATGACGTATTCCATGTATCTCAATTGAGGAAGTACATTGCTGATCCGTCTCATGAGATTCAGATATATGATATACGAGTGCGAGATAATCTGACTGTTGAAACATCGCCTATGAGGATTGAGGATCGGAAATTGAAGCAATTGTGAGGTAAAGAGATAGCTCTGGTAAAGGTAGCTTGGGGAGGATGAGCTGGTGGTAATGTTACCTGGGAATTGGAGAGCCACATGAAGGACTCTTACCCGGAACTTTTCGTCTAAGATATATTTTCGAGGACAGAAACTCTTTTAGTGGGGGAGAGTTGTAACACCCCATTATTTTCAAATATTAAATAATTTGAATTTTAGTTATTTATTTAATTAAAATAGAATTATTAATATTTTTGGAATTATTTAATTAAATAAAAGGAATTAGGGTGTTGGTGTAAGGAGTAGAAGGAGGAGGTGTGAGGAGTAAAAGAATCTAACTTATTATTTGGCTATTATTATTGTAGAATAAATAATAAAAAAGAATAATAAGAGGAAAAAGAGAATTGAGAATCATTTGGAGAAAACTGATCATACGTGAAAGTGAGAAGAGGCAGAAGGAAGAGAAGAACCAAGAGTTCAAGGATTCAAGCAATTGACTAAGGTAAGGGGTGATTTCTCCTAATTATTATGCCTTATGAATTTTGGGAATGATAGGATAGATTGAGTAGATCAGAAATCCCAATTTAGGATTCTAGGTTTATGGAATTTGTTCCTAATATTGTCTAATTGCATGAAATTGAACCAATCATATCTTATAGGGTTGTTAGGTATGAAAGAATTGTGTTGTTATGTAACATAATGTTGTATGTTGAGTGGTTTTGGTGATAATCGTGATTGGATTCGTGTTGGGATGATATAATTGAGTTGGGAAACAAGCATGCTATCAAAAATGTGTTTTCTGCTACTGTAGGTCGCAGGAACCGGTTCTAGGTGGGAGAAACCGAGTTCCTGGTATAATTTCTAGCAGCGTGGGAATTTTGAGTTTGAGAAACCAGTTCCCTGGTGGGAGGAACTGGGTTCCTAGTGTATTTTGCAGGGAAAAATCAGAATTTTGAATGTGGGAACCGATTCCCTGGTGGGAGGAACCGAGTTCCCAGTATGTTTTCCAGAGGCATGTTTTCACTGAGAGTGTGGGAACCGGGTTCTCCCCAGGAGGAACCGGTTACCACTATAACATTTTGGAAAAATAATAAACTTTGAAAAATCATATCTTTCAAACCGTAAGTCCATTTTAATCATTGTTTTGGACATTATACTTTAGATTAAATAATCTATTTTATGAAATGAAGAAAATAATAATTAATCGGTGTTATTTTGAAAAGTGTTGGTTTTTCTGAATTGTGGATAATTGTACTTAGTGTACTTGGTGGATGAAACTGGTATATGATTGTACTGATGAGTTAAATGTAGATTTATGCTTGCATGCTATCTTTCTGGTGTTTATTCATGATGTGTTGTTGATATCATGTGTTGTTGTTGATGTTGTTTATTCATGATATGTTGTTGAATATCATGTGTTGTTGTTGATGTTGGATATTTATGATGGTTGTTGATATCATGTGTTATGGTTGAATGTTGCATGCTGTTGATGTGCATGCATATACATTGGTGGTAGATAATTCCCATTGTGTGGAATTAGTGAGTTGGCCAATATCCGTTGCCGATTTGGAATGGGCGGTGAGGTTTTATCTATGTCCGAGTTGGAATGGAATAAATGTTAATGTTGTGTCCGAGTTGGAATGGAACGGTATGTGAATTTAGTTCACTATCGGTACCACATGCATAGAGTCTTGCATCGCATTTTGTATGGATTATAAGATGGTAGGATGGTTTCCAGTCTTATAATCTTGTTGTTGTGTATGATGTATGTTATGACTTGGATTGTGAAATAAATCTGATTATGCTGAATAGGGTGGACTAATAACTTGTGAAATTATGTTATTTTGATGAATTTATAATGCATTTTAATTATGATGAAGTCTCACCCTTACTTTGATGATTTCAGATTGAAGCTTAAGCGGCTTAGAAGTTGGGAGGATGACTCGTAGAGCTATGCTTTTATTTATTCGCGTGTCGGTGTCATGCTCTGGTCTTGTAACACTAAGGAATGTTTGGTTTAGAGTTATGAATTAAACTTTGTTGATTTATTTGAGGTTGTGTTGGATAATTTGTTTGTGAACTAAGGCGTTGACCTTATGATATTTGTTTGGGTTGAATCATCCAAGTTTTGAGAATAATTCCGCTGTGTAGAACATGTTACTTCCATGATTTATCTGAATAAGGAGTTCATAATTCAGACTTCTACGCAACTATCACACAAATATCCAACTCCCATCAAGATATTTGTCAATATTTGTATGCATCTCTTATACAACGAATCGACTCTTCATATAATCACCAAATGATGTTGCCACACATCCTAAACTTGTGAAGATTAATATGGACCCAATATTGCCATTCAGCTCATAGTTTTGCATGAATACATCAGACAATTACTCAGCTCTCAACAGAGTATATGTATTTGGCATTCAAGCTACATACTGATAAGTACTTAGTCTCCAGTCAAACTACTCACTAGTTTGTCAGTTTGAATTATATACTCACACTAGATAACACTGACTGATTTTTTCTTCACATCTTAAGTTTACTTCCAAGCAACGATATGCACTTTCATGGCTGAAGACACTAAGATGATGTTTCAACATTTGATACGACATGATCCATTTTTAGTATGGTTCTGAGGGTAATATCCACACTTACACTCAACACTTGGGGGGAATACGTGAAGCACAACTAACACCAATTGATCAATCTTCAGGATCAAACAATCAACATAACCAGGGGATAACATGAGCCACATCTCAATAAGCTTTTCTTCAGATCTCTTGTCTGACTTTGAGATGATGGATTCCATTGTCTGTACCTATAGAGGATATTCCCTCTACTAGGTTTCTGGAACAGACTTACCTAGGCATGACACAAAAATATGCAGACTTTTCAAAGTAATCTGTCTCCCTTGATTCTTCAAGACAATGCACATTCAAGATAATATATCACAACAACATGTCTGATATTAAGGGCAGTCAAAACTTAGGACCATTTAACACCGTGGTTGGATCACAATACTCTACCTCAACCAGAATTCGTTATATTGTCACGAACAATATTCCACAATTCTGGTTCCTTTGATTAGCAGGATCTTCCAGATACAAGCTCATCTCATGTGCATAAAGCGACTGGAGGAGATACCTTTACGATTCCTTCTTAAGGGCATTGAGCTCAGCCTCTATACTCCAATAAGCCTTGGTTAGATATAAACTGACATCTGGAGTAGATAGTCTGTTGATCGTGTACTGATCAACTAATACAAGTCAGATGTCTCCTATTTTAGATCAGAAGTAGGTTCCAAACATAAATGTTCAACACATTCTTGTTTAGCACCCAAAACATTTGTTCTTCAACTGGTAGCTGCATACCTGCTGAAGTAATGTTCTAACATCCCATAAAACATCAGTTCCATCTTCTTGGAACACATTATCCTTGACAATATTCAAGGTCTTGAAACAACATGCAGATGTTCATGAAAATCATTGATCAATTGATTCTCATCAACTCCATTAATAAATGTCTTTATGAGTGGACTTGAGGAAGATCTCAAGTATCTTTGACACTTTTAATATAGTTGGAAAAATCTGCCATATATTCTATTGAGAAAAATAACCCTAGAGTTCTTCTTGTACTTTAAGGGTTACATCAAAAGCCATGCAACGGAATACACCAATACTTTAACAAAATTTATACACAGTGCTTATACCACAATCCAAGCATAAGCATGGAAACTTAGGATTGAAAATAAATTAACCTTACTAAAACAACCGACTGAACATCATCGGATAACTATATCAATGAAGTCTCCATCGAACGTTTTTTATCCCGCGGAAGGAAAGGAAAACCTTGATAAACCTGAAAGGAGAAATCATGGTCTTACAACCAAGAGATCGGCGAGACAGAATAACACCGAGATCACAGCAATCTCTGAGCTGAGGTAGAGCCCCTAATCCTAGTCCAAAGGTCAAACTCCAAGCATAGGGATAGTAACCAAGTCCGATCAAAATTTTTTTATGTTTAAGTTGACTTTTTAAGTGTTTTAGAAAGGAAAACAAAGCTCGAGTGAGCAAATTCAAAATGACAAGAAAATAATGTGCTTAAGTGAGCAAAGAAAAAAATGACATGAAATGTAAATGCTAAAAATAAAGTGCATAAAGTAAAGAGCGGAAAAATAAAAGCAAAAAAGTAAAGGCATACAGTAAAAGCGTAAAGTAAAGTCAATTGTTAGTAACTAGTCGTTATCAAGGTGATCATCTTGAAGCTTGCACATGAAGACTTGCCAGAAGCTTGATAGAATCAATGCGACCACACGACAAGTTTCAAGTTCTTTTTGTCAAGTATATCACCAAAAATTCAATTGTTAGTAAGGTTAGCAAGGTGACCATCTTGAAACTTGTCAAGTATATCATCGGTTTTGGAACAATCACCACTTGATCAAAGATGCTTGAGACTATTGTTTTTGGAGGATATTTTAGACAGATTCTTTTTGTTGTTCCAAGACGAGGTCATTATGATATAGTCCATGCTATTGAGAAATATTTAGAAACAATGTTCAAATATTTAAGTTTAGGAAAAAGTTGAACTATATTTGTTCAAATCAAACAATGCTGGCAAACGACCTTTCCTTTTTCTTTTATACTACAATTTTAATCTTCATCTTTTAAATATATTTTTTGTTATTGCTTTATAAAATTGAAGTTAGAGAATCAGTTGTATGATTGATTCTAAGTTTGTAACTATGTGAATGTTAACCAACTGAAAAATGAATCCAACCTTGACAAATGAGAATCGACGACGTGTAATGTATATCAAGACGGGTAGATGTGAAAGTATCTATGAGATATCAGCGGTAGATTGTTCATTTTAATGTTCACCTTTTAAATATTTCTTTTGTTGTTGTTTTATATTTGAAATTATGGTATACCAGACTCAGATGTCTTATAAAGATGTCGAGACATTTGATCTGACATTAACACACAAGCAAGGTATAATTGTGCAGGAAACATAAATAACACAAGGAAATTGTTTACCCAGTTCAGTGCAACACACCTACATCCGAAGGCTTCCAAGCCATGGATGAAATCCACTATCAGTAGTATCAATTCAGAGTTAAACCCTCTCATTTATAACTCCTCACTTAATCACCACCCAAGGCAATTTCTACCTAAGAACTCTTAGATATGAGAACCCCTTTCACTCCCCCTCAATCACTCACCGTGATAAAACAATAACAATAACAAAAGACATAAGACTCACTTCTATCACAAACTACCTAAGACTTAAAGCAATTTGCTTATAGCTTAGAACACACCTTGGAGTTGCTTCACAACTTCCTCTAAGAACAACATATGTTGCCTCTCACCTACGGGTTTCGAGGAGCATGATGACCATCCCACAATCCAGGTGGTTCAATACATCTAGCCCTAATGATTACATCTTTTCTAAATTCGGCTAGCTACTAAAACTAGGTTACAAAACCATATTTTATAACCTCTTCCCAACTGGATTTGGGCCTTCAAACAATAGCATGTTAGCTGTAACAGAACTGTAGAACACTTCTGCTACAAGAAAGGTCTTCATCATTTAGTTTCCTAAATGTTCTCCTTGATTTCAGATTGAGTCTCCTTGGATCTTTTAGACCTTTAAATATGCTCTATATATTATGCATAATATTCTCCACATATTCTGCATAATTAAATCAAAACAAAATTTCATTATTTAGTTCAGCAGGTGTGATGTCGAATGCTTCATGTTAGGACATCTTCTTCAACATGTGTTCTAGTTGCTGAATGAGTTCAACACAACTGTTCTGACATTCCAATAATATTTCTTGTTGTACCTGTTCTTCTTATTCAAGTTATTTATCCTATTGTACATTACATTATTGCTGCTATTATTTGTTTTACTAAAATTAAGCCAATCTTCACAACACAAGAACTTACAATCTCCCCCATTGACAAATTTTGGCTAAAACAAATAAATAAAGATTACAACCTAAAAATTCCACAACAAAACAAAAAAAATTCTTCAGCAGTAACATCCAGTGTCTTCTGCACACAACTACGAATCTTCATTTGGAGACGAGCAAAAACTTCATCAGCAATAGCTTTCAAAGTCTACTGCACACATCAGTGGCCTGTCAGTTGAAGACAATGTCTCAACATCCAATTTGACATCTTTTCGTGTTTGACAACTTCTTTGCAGCTTTCTTGAGTTCCTCAATTGAACTAACACGAGTAAATGGAAGGAAAGTACTGATGTCCCCGAGGAAGAATATAGTATGCAATCTCCCTTAACCCCATATTAATTTTTGTCACTCGAGGTGGGAAAAGAGGACCATGGAAGATAGACTACCTCCTAAGTAGCATAAGAGGAAACTCAAGAGGTATAGTAACAAAAAAAACTTCAAGCACTAACTTGATAGACATTTTGGTATGGCTTGCAGTTTGGATAATACGACTTAGACATAATCTCACTCTCTCCCGTTTTAATATCTGAGTGACACAACTTCTCTCCCCCTTATTAGCCAAAATTTGGAAATGGAACCCCTCACAAAACTAGATCCAGGCATAGTTTGCTCAAACTCTAACAAAACGCATGGTGGCGATGAATATACAGAATACTCCCTTGTGACTAGAGGGTAGAGGTGATCTCTATAAATAACATACCAGTTTCTTAGAAATTAACGATTTCTTAAATTTTGTTGGTCAAAGCATTGTTAATTAAGAATGAGAAATGATTGTATAAATTAGGGTGCACCATCCAAGCTAGCTTTGAATGCCTTTAATAGTTTTTGACTATTTCTACTAAGGAGACTCAGTCCCAATGTATGCATCGATCAATTCATCATTGTTTACCATGCAGAAACATGTCATGAGTAATGTCCTGGCACTTAGTCAGACATTGTTTTCTTGTATTATGTGACCTACACCTTTCCCACTAGCAGACAAATCCACAATGTCATAGCATGTTGCTTAGGCATCACTCCTTTCACAGGCCTTCATCAATAGTGAACACTATTCTGGCTTAATAATTTATGTACTATTGCAACATCAATCTACAGATATCTCCATAATTCCTCCAAGGAGATAAACTTGCAAAAATATTTTTGATTTATATTCCTGAATGTCCACATATTGTCATGATTCTTTTTGAGATGTTAAGATGTCATGTGACAGTTGTCTGAATCTAATCACTAATATTCAGATTCTTTAACCGAAGAATTTCCTTTAATACTTTGCAGATTAATTATTCTTCTGTGTAAATTCTTCACTAATGGTTGTTGATATTTAGTGAAATTTCTAAATCAAACTAGATCCATTTCTTACTAATATATAAATAAATAAATAAATAAATAAAAGCAAGAAAGGGTTTAAGAGAGGTTTAATCGATCAGGCTTGCATGCATTCAAGTGGAAAAAGCATCATGCCTTACGATTAATATGGTCCGCCTGATAGAATCTACGGTTCAAAACCAATCACATTTGCAACAAAGATGAAAAACTGTATGCAACCGGATTTGCAACCATCACTCTATTTCGCTCCACTATCAGCCACGTTTGTCATCAACGCCGTCGCCGCAACCTGCCGTAGAGTCTACTCTCTTGACGCTACCTTCTTTTCACTTATTTCAATCTGAAAATTCAGTATTCATAATTTTGGATGGGAAATTGATAACCCTAGCAGGTATAGCTTAACTTGAAAATCTTCATCCTTTATAATTGTTATCACTCCTCTATTTTGTTACTTGTTGTTCGTTCTGTGTTGATATTTTATTTTCTTAGGTTTTCGTTTTTGTGTATAGTGTATGCAAGGTTTTAAAAATCAGTCGCGTAAAGGTTTTGGCGATTTCGGTCGGTACACTGTACATGTGTATTGCGTGCAGTGTGAATTAACCATAATTTGTTCTTCAATATAGAAAACGGCGATAACTCGCTGTGGCGGCCCGTTTTTTAAAACCTTGAGTGTATGTGCCTCAATGAGGTTTTATTTTTCCAAATCATTTCTATCATACTCATTCACTATGATACAAAACTTGTTGCTTGTACCATTAGGAGAGTGTTGTTAAACCGCAGGCTGGAATGGCTACTCAGACAATAGTTGAAGCTGCACAGAAAATTGTCACCTCTGAAACCCTCCGCAATGCTGCCAAACAATCTCAACGATGCCTCACCGTCCCTGTACATCTCCGCCACGCCATTAAGAAGTACCTTCAAGGTCCTTTGTTTTTTCTCGATTTACTTTTCCACATTATTATATCTATATGTATTTGTATTAGTGTGATTACAATTTTTTATGGTGTTATTGGGATTATAGAGCAGGAGGAGCCTTATATGAAGAGGAAGGTATTGAGCCTGTCCCAGTCATTCAATGAAATCAAGAATGTCAATTTGCAGCTGGCAACCACCACGTCGAGGGAGATAGTTGAAGACCCTTTGAAATCCTCTGAGCAATCAAAACGTTGGAAGATTACGAGCTCCTACGGTGACATTGGTCTCACGTATAGAAATGATGAGACAATTGCTTATGTGGCTTCTCGAATGCCTGCCGTTTACTCTGCTTGTTACAGAGTACTTAAAGAGGTAAGTCGTAAACATAATCAAGATTAAGTAATGTGTTAGAATCAGTAAGGAGCTCTGGGATTTGCATGATTGAATCTCTAACCAACTTTTGAATTATGAATTGTTAGTTAGTTACAAACTGATAACTGTTTGCTTATATACTTGCAAATCAGTTTGACCTGCTACCTGATATAGAATGTGTCAGTCTTGAGACTCTAGGCATTAGCTAAACAGTTATAATAAACTTGTATTACTTGTTCTCTAATACTATGACATAATAAATAGATGACTTGGCCGACAAAATAAATAGATGAAGTATGTTAAAACAAAATAAAAGTAAAATTGCATGTGTGAAAAATGGTGTTTGAGTGCATCCGTGATTAGTATATCGAGACAGTAGGATTGTAGGGGTTGCATATATTATACTAAAATGAAGAGAATTAGTGATAAATGAATGCTCTTATAAAATGGTGTTAGGGAATTAAAGAATAGCCGACTTATGTTTCTGTTTCCTTCCATAATGTGTGAGGCATGAACTGAGTTATGTTCCATTTAACTTCTTACTGCAATCTCAATGCTATGTCTCTTTAGGTTCGTAGAAGGCTTCCTGGTTTCTCCCCAACCAAGGTTTTAGATTTTGGTGCTGGGACTGGTTCAGCTTTCTGGTAAAAGACTCTTGAGCTTTTTCTGTTAGATGGTTCACTTCGATATTTTAAATTTGGAATTGTTCTTGAATTTAATTTGTTGTCTTTCAAATCTGATCACAAAGGGCATTACGAGAAGTCTGGCCAAAATCTTTAGAGAAAGTAAATTTAATAGAACCATCACAATCAATGCAGCGTGCAGGCCAGAGTCTCATACAAGGTAAATGGTGATAACATATTTGAACAAGATAGTTTCTTATTCTTAAGGATTTTAAATTTATGTGAGAAATGATGAATAGTAGTTAGTTTTAGTAGAAGGGTAGAAAGGTAACAGGCCCAGCTTGGAATTTAGAGTTCAAGCAATGGAAGAGGATCTACTAAGATTTCCATTTACCATCATGATGAAATCATGTATCTATTATTTGAAGCGTATATGGTTTATGGATTACTAAACTCCTCATAATTTGACGTTTTTCATCATGATGAAATCATGTGACTGTTATTTGAAGCGTATTTAAGTGTACAATTTTGATGTTTAAGCTATTCTGACTGGCAGATCTCACTATTTTTTGTTCAAGGTTGAAAACTTTTTTCTAGTCATGGTACCTCATTTGTAGCAGTCACTGAAATGTGCTGATAGTCTTTAATATCAACTCTGTCCCAGGATTTCAACCTTATATAATGCTATTTATGGCACATTAATTTAACTAATGAATTTCCGTGTCTTGAATTGAATGTATTGAGTTCTCTCCTTTCCTAAATTTCTGAGAAATGCCGATTTCTACATTGATTTTGTTCTGCTGTTGATTATGTAGGTCTCAAAAACTTGCCACTTATTCATAGCTATGACAGCATTCAAGCTCTGTCTAAAAGTATTGGTAAATCGGAAAGAGGGCATGACCTTGTAATTGCGGTAAGTTTGTTTTTGGTGTTATTTATGTATATTTGCAACAAGTTGCTTGTTCTTCAATTAAGTTTGTGCAGTCAAGAGATTAAAATGAGCCAACCATATTAATAGGCCTTGAGAAATATGAAATATTTTCACAAAGCAAACCCAATTGCAGAAGTGCAAGTAAAATTGACTTCGGTATTAAAAGCAAATCATCTTGGATTGGCTAGTTAATCTGTTTTGAATTAGTAAGTAAGCTTTGATGTATTAAACTCTAATTTACAAGCAGTATATTTGATGAATTTGAGATGTAAATTTTTTGCTACCTAGTTTAGTTAACTCTACTATAGCATTTAAAATGTCCGTAAAGGATAATCAACTAACTGTATGCGGTTCATTTGTTCAAATAATAAGCAAATTTTGTCTACTTTTTCCATTCAATTTTCAAATTTAGATTGAAACAAACTGAAAAGTTCTGCCGAATTCCTTCTTTATGTTCAGTTTCATATTTTGGTATTAGAATCCTTCTAAACCCTAAACCCTCTGGATGGGGCATACTTTGTTTTATATTATTTTTTCAAGCATTACGCATATATGCTATTTTGTGTATGTTTACGTGTCTTAATACTAATTGTTTGGCTCTGTTTTGGTGGGATGAAGTCTTATGTGCTGGGAGAGATCCCTTCATTAAAGGATCGGATTACCATAGTTCGCCAGCTTTGGGATCTAACACAAGATGTTCTGGTATGATTTCAAGCTTATATTTTTGTTGTCGGATGAAGTCTAAGATTGTCTCCTACAAGTTATTAATTCATTTGAATCTTGTATCTAATGCTATCTTCATTTGTGAAATCAAAATCTTTTAGGTTTTGGTTGAACCTGGAACGCCTCATGGATCCAATATTATAGCTCAAATGAGATCACACATATTATGGATGGAAAAGAGAGTAAGTTTACCACATCTTTGGAGAAAATTCTGAACTATGATAAACATGCAGTGTATTCTATCTTTTGGTTGTGCACTTCTCTTCATATTTTATATTAGATTGAATTTCACTGTCTTTGCAGAAACATCGTAAATCTTCTAATAAAAACAATGAAGTTTGTAAAGATTTGACCACTGAGAAGGCCGGTGCTTTTGTGGTTGCTCCTGTAAGTACATTGTGTATTTTACTTTCACTTTTGCAATTTGCCAAAATCGTTCCAAGTCTTTATCTGTCTTTCCCATTGTTATTTTTCACTTGACCGATTTTCTTCGTGCAGTGTCCTCATGATGGTACTTGTCCACTGGTAAAATCTGGAAAATATTGTCATTTTGTTCAGCGCTTGGAAAGGACATCATCGCAGCGTGCTTACAAGGTTTCTCCTTACTCCATTTTCTGTATTGGAGTCATGTTGTCCCCACATTCCTGATTTCCTCTTTTCATTGATATTAAGAAGGATTGACATAAGAAACAACTTATTTCTGCTCTATGATTTTGCAGCGTTCAAAAGGTGCGCCCTTGCGTGGCTTTGAAGATGAGAAATTCTCCTATGTTGTTTTTAGACGAGGAAGAAGACCAAGGCAAGTGTTTTATTTTACATGAAATTAAACAACTCTGGATCACATCTCATAATACATGGGACACTATTGTATTTTCAATACAATGAAATTCTGATTTTTATTTTTCATTAATCCCTTGAACCAGTGAATCTTGGCCTCTTGATGGTATTACATTTGACACTCTGAAGGAGCAACATGCCAAAAGAAATCCAGAGGATCTTGAAATTGACTACGGTATGTGCAATCTTGTTTTCTGTTAAAATACTTCGAAAAGGAAATATGAAGTCTGATTTTAAAATCAGGTTCATTTCATGGTCTGGTCAAGGATTTTGAAGAAATCGTTTTTGATTTTTATTTCTTATTTTCAAAAATACTTCGAAAGAAAATATAAAATCTGATTTTAAAATCAGGTTCATTTCATGGTCTGGTCAAGGATTTTGAAGAAATCGTTTTTGATTTTTATTTCTTATTTTCAATAATAATTATAAAAGTAGACATTATATGTTTTCTAGAACCAAATTCCAATTTGTATATAGTTCTTTAATACTTTTTCAGAGGACTGGGTGAAGTTGCAACAAGCTGATGATGATGATGCTTCTCATGACGTAGTAGATGTAGTAAAATATGACTCTGATGCTGTTGAAACTGACCATGAAGACGACAATGAAGTGGATGAGGAAATCGAAGAAGAAGAAACACCGAGTGCTGATCTTGGAGGTGGCTGGGGCAGGATTGTGTTCATGCCTGTTAGAAGGGGTAGACAGGTAACGATGAATGTGTGCAAATCAACCAAAAGCGATGCCTCCGAGGGCTCATTTGACCGCATGGTTGTAACAAAGAGCAAGAATCCTACCTTGCATCATCAAGCCAAAAAATCTATTTGGGGTGATTTGTGGCCGTGTTGAAGCCAAATCATTTGTGGTGTTAGTTTTATTCAGCCAAGGGAGATTCAAAAATGTAAGTGCCAACCAACTAGGTAAAATATTTATTTTGTAATAATTAAATTGAGTACGAATGGTAATATTATGAACATATGAAAGTGATGGGTGATTCTCAACTAGTATTCAAACAGGTTATTGAGATGAGAGTACTACTAATGTTTGAATGCAAATTTCCAGAAAGTTGTGAATGGCTATAACTTAATGTAGAGGTGAGTTAAGATTTTAATGTAAAATCACATTTAAATTCTGGTAGCTTCAGGTAGAGTCAACTTTGGAGACAAACAATTTTACATCAGAAAAATCAAATGTCAACATAACCTGTATTCGTGGGGATCCACCTGAATCCGCTCCGAGTTTGGTGGAGAAAATCCGCTTTGAATGTGTTTGGGTTTACCCGATTATAATCATATCATATGGAGATGAGTTGGATAATGGCGACATTAATATCCTCTTCGGATCTGCCCCCGAACTGTCCCCCAGTTATTTGATTATGTATTTTATTTTCCTATTTTGATAATTTAGACTATTAAATATATGATCTATTCTTTGATATTTTGAGTTGTATTTGAAATGTATGCCGTGAGATTGTTTTATTTTATTATTTGCAATGCAATTCGATAGTGGGAAAATATAATATTTCTATTTATAAAGTGATTCAACTACATGGATGCTGGTGAATGGATGCTGGTGAGACGAGGATATTTGAATGTAACTTGAATTTGTTAAGGATGAGTTTGATTTTTAATTTTTCATCCCAGTTGGGAATCAAGGTGGGACGGAGAACAAGGTAAAAATCGTCTCCTACCTACTCCGTTGTCACGCTTATTCAAAATCATCACAAAATCAATTTTACATTTCTAAAATTGTTTGTCTCTTGTAAAAACTAAAGGAAACATAATCATCATATGAATGCAGACAACATTAATTAGTTAAATTGGTCTTGCCCTCCTGCACATGGTGGAATAGAGTTAGTCATGTTTCTTTTTGTGAGACAACTATTTATGCAAATGAAATTGCACACCAACACATGTGATCTAACCTTTGCCTAGAAGGTGATTTGCTCTTGGAGATTGTAGCTTTATATAATTTGATATTGTTCTTTGATGTATATTGAATGAATATTACTCCTAAGATCTGTTAAGAGTCTTACATCAGATAATATATGGTCTGAACATGTGTTTATAAGTGAGAGCAATCCTCCTCTTACAAGTTGGTTTTGTATGGTCGAGTTTGGCTCAACCAACACATTTTAAGGTGGTATTAGAGCCTATTAAGAAACAATTTTTCGCCGTGCTTTACCCGGTTGACCCAGTGTCTTTAGGTACAATTTTTTATTTTTTATTTATTTTTGTAAGTCGTGTCATCACTCCTGTTTGCCTCTGAAACAACCTGGTTGAACATCATTCGATAGGAATATCAATGAAGTCGCCGTCGAACGTTTTTTTATCTCGCGAGTGGAAAGGAAAACATCGAGTAAACCTGGAAAGAATCACGGTCTTACAACCGAGAGATTGAGGTAAGGAAGTCTGTTACGCGAGGAGAAGATATTAGCATTCCACATGTCCGTAGTACTCTACGGTATCCACTTCTATTTCCAATTTAAGGGGTGTGTTATATCTATCTATCACTTAATCGCTACAATGCATGTGAAAGGAAATAAAGTAAAGAAAACACGGGGAAAAGAAGGAAGTTTTTACAAAATTTTGCTCAGTCGAGCTCCGTGACAAGATATCTATGTATTCCCTCGTGCAATGGGAAAGTCAGAGCACCGTAGTTCGGCTCACATGTTTTGGTGGGTTGCAATTGTTTTTATGGGAAGTTCGATTCCGCGTCCTCACAATTGCAACTTGTGCTTGGTGTTGTAGCTATAAGAAGTCTTATGCTCGGTCGCTCGCACACTTAGCAAATTGTTTGGATTTGAAAGGGAACATCCTTTTTGAAAAGGTTTTAAACACAAAAAAGCACCCGTAGGCGAAAAAGATTTGTAGTGAGGTTGGTTGCTTTTACTTTTGAAAAGGAGTCTGAACCATAATTAAGTGGTTTAATTTTTTGAAAGAAAAGAAAACAAGTTTTAGTTTTACATGTAAGGATGCAAAAGAAACATGAAAACATGTAAAGGGAGACTAACTAGTTCTACCCTAATGTTATCATGCAAAGTTGGACCTAAGGTTGAGGATGTAAGGGAATCTCTACCTATGTTGACATGCAAAGGATAAAATCCTAATGTCTAGGCTCGAGATCTATCCTAACCGAGGGGTCATAAGGGAATCTATCATATATCCGACTTGGTTGTAGAACCAAGAGATGCAAAGGGATGAAGCAAGCAAGTGCATTAGAAGAAGCACACAAACAATACAATGCACAAACAAATGAACACACAGGCACATGAAAAAAAGGAAGTCCCATAGTCTACAACGGTAACGAGTATACTGTAGTCAACCAGGAGCCGACACATTCGATTCCTGAGAAAGGTATCACAGCATGACATGAATTGTCAAGTGTGAAGAGCAATGAGTGTGAGTATCAGCAATAAATGCGAACCCCAAGAAAAGGCGTGAAGAGTCAGAATAGGGGACTCTTGCCACTTTTATTATTGACTCGATAAAGGAAGCAACACGATTCGTGTGTGTTGAGTTGACACAGACTAAAACTGTGCGGGGGTTGATTGCAAACCCTTTCCGCGTGTCCATCATATCATCATAACATACAACACCTGTAGATCTCATCAAAGTGGGTCTTTTCTTGGTGGTGCCACTTAGCGGTTTTCCTAACCACTCTTGACCTATGCAAGCACAAAAGTAAACACACAACCTGAAGCGTCTCCCTATGCACGGAAGAGGACTTTAAACAAACCAAACACAAGTAGCAAACAGAATCGCCCTAAATGAGTCTTTAAATAAACCAGAGGGGTTCCTGAACATGCTCCAACTACGGAAGCCCCATCATGCATCTCTAATCCTACTTCTCATGGCAAAAAAAAAGCGGTAAAATCCAACTTCTCATGCTCTCTAAAAAAATGGTAAAAGAACGCGGTAAAAAGGTATAGCAAATACTCCGGAAAACTTCAAGTACTGCTGCCAAGCAATAAAGAAAATCGGTGAGTAATGCGCAGAGACATTAAAGCATGATCGGAATGTGAGTTCGTACACATCTGATGTGAATAAACCTGCAAGAGATTGCAATCTAGACAATACAGACAATGGAATGCGTGTTCGTGCGCAAAAAGGATATCAGAATGTGCGTTCGTATACATTCGAAACAAATAAACCTGGAAGAAAACACAATCCAGACAAAGCGGACAAGAGAATGCGTGTTCGTACACAAATAGGTGTTAGAATGTGTATTCGTACACACTCAAACCAGATGAACCTGTAAGAAAAGTGAAAACCAAACAAGCAAACAAAGGTTGCGCGTTCGTACGCAAATAGGAATCAGAATGTGCGCTCGTACACATTCGGAACAAGGTACACCTGCAAGAAAGGATGAAATCCCAACAAACAGGCAAAGGTTGCGCGTTCGTATGCAAATAGGCATTAGATTGTGCGTTCGTACACATTCGAATCAAAAAACCTTCAAGAAAGGTGAAAACCCAAGCAAGCAGACAATAGAGTGCACGTTCGTACGCAAAAAACATTAGAATATGCATTCGTACACATTTAAAACAATTGGATAACCTGCAAGAACGGTGTAAATTCAAGCAAACAGACAATAGGATGCGCGTTCGTACGCCAACAAGCAATAGAATGTGCGTTCCTACACATTCAATCAAATAAACCTACAGGAAAAGTGAAAACCCAAACAAGCAGATAATAGAATTAACAAAGCAAGTGCTAGAAAGAAAGCACCGAATGCAAAATCGGCTGTACATATGACAATAAACCAGTATAAGCATGCAAGAAGTGAAATAGAATCACAAAAAGTCAACTTCTTGGAATTGATTAAGACTCGTATGGTTGTTTGCAAAAACGTCAACAGATTCAAAAATGTGATCGGTTTTAATTAATTCCGAGTGGAAGTGATATTTTTCGGACCTTAAAGTAACGGAGCAGCAACTCCGTTTAGGCATGTTGCACTTAAAATTTGGTTCCGAAACCATCACCAATGATTTTAAAACGTGCCAAAACATTGGGAACAACTATCGTTACCTTGGACCTTTGAGGAAAAATAGGTTCCAATGCACAAAATCGCCTAAAAAGGCTTAAGGAACACCAACATTCATGTACCAAAATTAAGTTTAAATTCACTTTAATTTTGGTTTGTAATGAGAAATGATTTGAAATTTAATTCATGTACATGAGATAACCAAATCAAAATAAAATAAGATGCAAGTTATGTACAAGAGTCATTGAAGTTTGAATAAAAAAGGATGCAAAAATTCACATTGAAACATGTATTTAATGTGTATTTATGAATGAAAATGCAACATGTTCATGAATGAAATATAGATGTATGGCATACAATGTGCAAATGAGGTGATTACTTTACCTTCACTATGCTAAGCATGAATAAAAGTCAATTCGAATTGAGAATTCAACATGCTCGGATGCTTGAATTAAATGATTAAAGATGCATCAATAAACACATGAAAATGTGCATGAAAATGAGACACCGGCACACTTTAATGTCACTGAAATCATGTTTCGACACATGCATTCAATTCAATTAATTGACATGTTTGTAGGTCAATGCGTGAAGATGCAAGATGTGGTCTAAATGCAAGCCTAAATGCATAATGTACAATGCAAATGAACCTACAAGTCAAGATGCACCTAGGACTACATTTCGACACAATTACACATGCAAGACAAGTCTTATTTCACATGAATTCAATGCAAATCATCAACCTAAATGTTATCTAATGCATGAGCATGTGATAGGTGATGCAAAAGTTCAATTAAAGTGACTTAAATGCAAAGAAAAAGAATTACACAAGTGTATGTGTGTGTTATGTTCAATTTTTCTTCACACCGACACAATAACGTTCAAAAATCGGATTCAAATCAATCAATTCAAGAATCAAAATCAAAACAGTAAATGCAATCAAATCCAATAATTAATTTCAATAAAAGTCAAAATCGGAAAATCAATTAAAATAAGCACTTAATTGAATAAGCTACTTACTTGTTCTTGAAGTTTTGACTTGAATTGTTGAAGAAAATACCGAAATCAAGCTCCAGTTGATGATAATAAAAGAATTGATCCTTGAATCGATGAAAATCGGAAGAGGAAAACCTTGATTCTTGAAGAAATTGAAGAAAAATGAAGGAGAAGACCTTCCTCTTGATCAAACTGAGCTAGGGAGAGGAAAGAGGAGGAGATCCGAGCTGTCCGAGCAGAGGAGGAGAAGAGGTCGGTCGGAATCGTGGCCGGAAGGGAGAGAAAGGGCGGCCAGAGTGAAGATCGCGTGAGGAGGAGGAGGCCAGCTAGAAGACGTCGTCGGACGGAGTAGGAACGTCATTGGGCGAGAGGCGGTAGTCCGGCAGGGGTTGGTCGGCTGAAGGAGGCGGTCGGCACGGTGGAAGGAGGCAAGGGAGGATGCTGCTCGGTTTTAGAGGGAGGAGGAAGACTTGATTTTTCTTTGTATTTTGGCTTTTGATTTGAGAGAATTAAGAGAGGAAACATTGAGATTTGAGAGCAAAACTTAGCAAATAATTGTGTGTCTTTATTTTGTGAAGGGGAAAATATATTTATAGCGTGAAAAATCGGGCCTTGGAGTGCATTGGATCCACAATTAAGCCCAAATCGTGATTATCCAAAATATTTTCGTACACAACCCAAAACAGCAAAATTCGTGCGAAATTTGAAGTTGGAGGACTCTAAACAAAAAATGTCCGGAACACAAAATTGCTTGTGTTAGTCAAAATTTTGACTCAATCGGACGAATGGTCCAGGTGATGCAAATTTTTGAAGTTTCAGCACACTTTTCGAGCATCTGACACGTGCAGAATTTTTATTGCGCTCTTCGGAGAAATTGCCTCGAACGAGGGTCTTCTAATCAAAATCCGAACTTGAACTCTGCGTAACAAATGAAACCAACGGAACTTGTCAAATTTTGGCACTGGTCCCACCTCGTTTCAATAAAAATCGAGCGAGATATGATTTTTCGAACTTTGCGTATCATATGAAAAATGCTCGGTTTGTCTCAAAATCAATTCCAGAGAATAAAAAACTGCTCTTAAATGGTAAGGAATTGGCTCTAGACTTGTGAATGAAAGTCAGAGAGAAATTCGATACAGAATTTTAGCCACCAACCCCACTCAGTCTCGATGCTCCATCCAGAAATTATGATCTTTTTAGCGCACCGAGAACACAGTACAACACTAAAATTCAGTGTATCCCACTTGACAGATCAATTTCTTTGAGAACTTTATTCACACAATTTGATTCCTACTTCTGAATGAAAGTTGTAGATAATAGTGAGAGGGACTTTCCAGTAGAAAATCATCAGAAAATACCCAACGAGTTGAGAGATATGCCTTCCGGAGCGCCCGAAACGCACAAAAAACTCAAAATTCACTTTATTGAAAAATGAACAATTAAAGTCTTTTTCTTGATGAAACGGCCTCCGATCTAAACAGATAAATTGGAGAATATATTGAAGTGATCCCAACGCCTATGGAACCAAACCAAAATAGCTTTCTAACCAGAAAATCTTGCATCAAGCATACGAACCGAAAAATATCAATATCGGTCTCAAAATGATATGAGATAGCCGAAACGCACAGTTTGTTTCGTAAATTGAAATACTTAGAACCTAGTAACCATATGATCAATTTTATTCATGTGTATGCATGTATATTTATGATAATGCAATTATAAGTCAGAAATACTGAAATGAAGAGGGTAAATTTTGGGGTACAACAGCTGCCCCTATTCAATCATCCTTTAACCTGGAGCGAGGTTGGCAAGCCCGCCTGCCAAGCGACAAGGTAGAAGGTGATTGAATACAAATATGGACTCAAAAATTTACACTCTGAATTGCGAAGACTGGAAACGTTTCCCAGACCCCAAGAGAATATACTGAAAAATGTTGTATCAGGGAACGACTGAAACATAACAAAAGGATGCACAAAATAAACGTTGAATTCTGCAAAGAGAAACAAGCGTAATACTCGTTCTCGACAGGTACAGGTGAAAACCCGACCCGAAAAGAATTGGCCCTGACCCAATTCGACCGCATTATGTTAAGGAATGACTGATCATGCTAGCGGATCGCGCTATTCCAGGGAATGACTGACATGTCACGAAGTAAAGACTTGGAATGCTGACTAGACTAACCGCAATGTACCAGGGAACGACTGAACGAGCTAGCGGAGTAAAGACTAGAAACTCCAATTAGACTTTATAAACTCAGAATGCTATACTCTGAGGAGAGAAACAACTGTGACACTTGCCTCTCGTAGGCACAGGGGAACGACCTGACCTAGGGGTGTTGTACCAGTGAACGACTGGTAGTGCAACAAAACAAAGACTGGAAACACTGACTAGACTTCAAAAATAGTGCAGGGAACGACTACACTAGGTGCATAGGAATGAGTGTGATACTCAAACCTGTTCAAGAATTGGTACCGACTGAACTCTTGTGCAAAAAGGATTTTCTCAAAATAAACGTTGTATTTTGAGGGAGAAAACAAGTGTTAGGCTTGCTTTCAAGGAGGAATAGGGGAACGTCCTGTCCTAAACATGTTTACCAAGGAACGACTGGTAGTGCAACAATAAGGAAGAGAATATATATATTGCGCTAGGGAACGACTGGAACACAACGATAAAGAAGACTGGAAACATTATCCAGACTTCACGGGGAAATGCCACATTAAGAGAACTTATCCGCGTTGGGATTTTCACACCAGACTTGTCAAAAGATTACAAGAGTATCACTAATTCCGTGCAATGTATGAATTTGCAATGGGGTAATGCAATGCGATGATGCATGTTTGCGAAAGATAAAGATGAGTAACCAGTAACCACAAGTAAGATCACGATCAGGCTCAGATTCATGAGCTTCACTAGAGGAATAACACATGAGTGTGCTATCGAGACAAGAATACCACCACTCATTCGGCGATCCCTGGGGAACTTTAGTAACAGACTTACTGGGGATACGACCTATTGGGGAATTATTCGCTAAATAACGATCAACTGGGGATTGATCGAAAACACTTGAAGAAGAGTTTCCACCGTTACATCCTCCGAAAATATCATATCCTCAATCATAGCTTCCGCTGGGGATGAAAACGAGATACAACCTCACTGGGGATATCAAGATACTCAAACTTACTGGGGATAAACATCCTCTGCCAATGGTTCAAACGCTGCCTTCACTGGGGAATAAAGGTTAGAGCCTTATATCAGAAGTAATTTGCAAATCCAACGGGCATTCGTTGGGGAGTCTTGCCCGGAACCGACACCAACAACTTGCATTGGGGATTTCACCAAGGATACCATTCTGATGACAATCCTTGAATCTGACCTTTTCGATAGGTAGAGCTTCACTTGGGTACGTATTGACAGTGCCTACTGGGGGAAGAGATGTTGTTGAGTTTTGTGCTGGTACATCAGCTACCTGCAAACGAGAAAAGATTCATGCAACACATTGTTAGTGGAATGCCCCAGGTGTGATATGACAACCTTATCTGCCACCCGGCTCACGCAAGTTTCAAAGTAAATTCAAAAGTTTCTCATTATGGTAGAACCTCTAATGTTTTTAAATGCAAAATTTTATCACAAAACTTTGAACGTATTTCGCAATCAAATCAGTAAATGCAAGAAATTAATCGACAAGCAAAAAATCATTTTATTGATTGATAATGGTCCTGTAAATAGGTAAGTACAATAGGAGGCAAACTAAAATGCATGGCAATGTGACAACAGATCCTCATCGGGTTTCAACCCTGCTATCACTTTTATGACTCCGACTATCTCATCACTTTGCTTTTCTCGAAAAAGTGACTGGACTGATCCCTGCCCTTCGGAGTAAACAATGATGTAGACATGAGGTGTGATCGTGGATCCGACGCGGGACATAGTCACGTGCTCTTATTTCCTTTCTCGACTGAGCAAGTCTATGCATAGTATTTCTTGACTACGTCCGTGTTCACGGGTAGTGGAAAATCTTCTCCATCCATTGTTGTAGTATCATGGCGCCGTCAGAGAAAACTTTCTTTACAACAAATGGTCTTTCGTAATTCGGAGTCCACTTGCCCCGAGGATCACCCTGTGGAAGAATTATCCTCTTTAGTACGAGGTCACCTGGCTTGTAGTATTGAGGTCGTACCCTCTTGTCAAATGCTTTTCTCATTCTCTACTGATAAGCCTGCCCATGACAAACAACCACTAATTTTTTCTCATCAATGAGGCACAACTGGTCTAGTCGATTCTGTACCCATTCATCTTCTCTGTGTCTTTCATGATTCTTAGCGAAGGGATCTCAACTTCAACGGGGAGCACTGCCTCCATGCCATAGACTAGAGAAAACGGGGTTGACCTAGATGAAGTGCGTGCGGTGGTTCGATAACCATGCAAAGCAAAAGGCAACATCTCATGCCAATCTCGATAGGTCACCACCATTTTATGCACAATCTTCTTTGTGTTCTTATTTGGCGCTTAAACAACACCATTCATCTTCGGGCTATACGGGGATAAATTGTGATGTTTAATCTTGAAGGAATCATAAATCTCCTTCATTATCTTGTTATTGAGATTCGACCCGTTTTCAATAATGATCTTATCAGGAATCCCATAACGATATATTATATTGTGCTTGATAAACCTTGCAACCACCTGCTTGGTGACGTTTGCATAAGATGCAACTTCAACCCACTTGGTGAAGTAGTATATGGCCACCAGAATAAAGTGATGTCTATTGGACGTGGTTGGCTCAATCTTTCCTACCATATCAATGCCCCACATAGAAAACGACCAAGGAGTGGTCAATACATTCAGAGGTGATGGCGGCACATTCACCTTGTCAGCATATACTTGGCATTTGTAAAATATTCGAGCATGATTAAAGCAATCAACTTCCATGGTAGACCAGTAGTACCCAGCTCGCAAAATCTTCTTATCCATTGTATGTCCAATGGAATGGGTTCCAAATGAGCCCTCGTGCAACTCTTCGATGATCCTTGCGGCTTCATTCTTGTCAACGCATCTGAGAAACAACCCATCATGATGTCTGCGATAAAATACACCGTTACTGAGGAAGAATTTTGCTGAGAACCTTTTCAAGAACTTCTTGTCTGTCACAGACGCTTCCTCAGGACATCGTAGAACCATGGATTACCATCCTTTTCTACATTAACTTCAAAATAGAAGGCAAGCTCATCTAGTCTCTGAATGGTGATCGAAGGTGCTTCATTAGCCCACTTGACTTTAAATTGGAGCCAGAGCATCAACCATGTTGTTCTCTTCTCACGAAATATGATCAAAAGTGATCTCCTCGAAGTAAGGAACCAACTTCATCACATGTTCACGGTAAGGCATCAAATTTGGGTGACGAGTCTCCCAATTACCATTGATCTGGCTTATCACAAGGACTGAATCCCCATACACATTTAGATGCTTGATTCTCAGATCATTCGCAGCCTCAATAACGAATATGTAAGCCTCATACTCAGCCATGTTGTTTATACAATCGAAGCAAATTCTAGCTGTGAACGAAATGTGGAAACCACCTGGAGAAGTGATTACAACACCGACACCATTACCCAAGGCATTAAAGGCACCGTCAAACACTAATGACCATTTCGATCCCGGTTCAGGTCCTTCTTCTGGGCCAGGAATGTTGCAATACCTGATATACATGATGTCCTCGTATGGGAACTCAAATCTCATGGGCTGGTGGGCAACATAGTCCGCCAATACACTACTCTTGATTGCCTTTTGAGTAGTATACTGGATGTTGTACTCTGTCAAAATCATTTTCCATCTGGATATCTGTCCTATAAAAGCTGGATTTTCAAAGATATACTTGATCGAATCCATCTTGGATATCAATAAGGTAGTGTGAGTCAACATGTACTACCTTAGTCGGCGAGCAGCCAAAGCACAACAAGTTTTCTCGAGCAGCGAGTATTTTGCCTTAGAGTCGGTAAACTTTTTGCTAAGGTAGTATATTGCATGCTCTTTTCGACTAGACTCGTCATGCTGTCCCAACATGAACCCCATTGAGCCTTCAAGCACTGTCAAGTACATGATCAATGGCCTACCATCCACGGGAGGCATGAGGATCAGAGGTTCTTGCAAATATTCTTTTATTTTATCGAATGCGACTTAACAATCGTCATTCCACCTGACCACTTGATATTTTCTCAAAAATTTGAATATTGGTTCACATGTGGCTGTCATATGAGAGATAAATCTAGAGATGTAGTTCAACCTCCCTAGAAAGCCACAGACCTCTTTTTCAGTTCTTGGTTCAGGCATTTCTTGTATGGCTTTTACTTTAGCAGGATCGACCTCGATGCATCTTTCGCTTACAACAAAGCCTAATAATTTTCCAGATCGAACCCCGAAGGTACACTTGTTAGGATTCAGCCTCAAACGGAATTTCCTCAATCTGTCAAACAACTTTTGTAAATGCACCAGGTGCTCTTCCTCATCTTGAGATTTTACTATTATGTCATCGACATATACTTCAATCTCCTTATGAATCATGTCATGGAACAGAGTCACCATTGCTCGCTGATAAGTTGCCCCGACATTCTTCAATCCGAAAGGCATCACTTTGTAATAGAATGTCCCCCATGGAGTGATAAAAGTTGTCTTGGCCATGTCCTCTAGTGCCATCTTAATCTGGTTGTAACCCGAGGAACCATCCATAAATGAAAACACTTAGGCATAAGCCGTATTGTCTACCAACACATCAATGTGAGGAAGCGGAAAATCATCCTTTGGACTTTCCTTGTTCAAATCTCGATAATCCACGCACATTCTAACTTTCCCATCCTTCTTGGGCACTGAAACGATATTGGCAATTCATGGGGGATAAGAGGTCACATTCAAGAACCCCGCATCAAGTTGTTTATGGACTTCCTCCTTGATCTTCTTAGACATCTCAGGATGAGTTCTTCGAAGCTTCTGCTTAACTGGAGGACAATCTTCTTTCAGTGGAAGCTTGTGCATAACAATATCGGTGTCCAACCCGGGCATGTCTTCATAAGACCAGTCGAAGATATATGAACACTCTTTGAGAAAATCAACCAGTCTTTGCTTCACACTGTCTTCTAGAGCAGCCCCAACTTTAACCTCTCTGACCACATCAGCGGTGCCCAGATTCACCTTCTTAATTTCTTCCTGATGCGGTTGGATAACCCTCTCTTCTTATTTTAATAACCTTGCTAACTCCTCGGGAGTTCACACTCTTCCTCACCTTCTTCTTCGGCTTGGTTGATCGGATTATCAAAATCATAAAAAGTGATAGCAGAGTCGTTATTGAAGGGATCCATTAGAATAGTGGGATTTTATATGCATGATTAATTTTATGCTTATTTTAGATTTTTAGATGATAAAAGAAAAATAAAGCATTTCCATTTTGCGTTTTAAAATTGTGATGTAAAATAGAAAGAGAGGGAACAAAACATTTGAATGAAAAAGATGTTCTTTATTTAATGATAAAAAATTGCATGTGAAAACAAGGTGGCCCTACATATGATTCACTGTGTCTTGGGCAGAGCACACGAGTTATTGCATGATAAAAAAACAACAAAAAATTACTCTTTGACTATTGTGACTGGGACACAGTCTTCAAAAGTCCAATTATTCAATTTCACACTCGAGATGCTTGGGTGAATCCACTTGTCGATGTCGCATTCACTGTCATAATCATCAACAACATTCACTTGTCCAAAATTGACACCGGCGCTTGAGAATTTGATGGGAGTAGCTAGATTAGGTGCTTTGAGGATTTGTTGATGCAAAACTAGGTCAAAACCCAGCCTAAACTTGTTGAACTATGGCGTCACCTCCACCACATTTCCCCAAACTTCGGGGCATCCAGCTTTAACTACATCCCTTGCATCTTTCAGGGAGGCCATAGAAGACTTAGGTTTGTCTTTTTTCTTCTCCTCCTACTGAGGAGTCTTGAGCATATGAACGGTTTCGAATCCCTAGAACGGGGTCTCATGGACTTCGCCATCAATTTCAACATATCTGAACGAGGTAAGGTGACTCATGATGTACTCTTCTTCAACACAAACTTTGATGGTCTTCCCATTGACATGGTACTTAAGCTTCTGGTGGAGAGTGGATGTGACTGCCCCAGATTTATGGATCCATGGAAGGCCAAGAAGCCAACAATAAGCAGGTTGAATGTCCATGATAAAGAAAGTAGTAGTAAACAGATGGGGACCAATCTTAATAGGAAGGTCCATCTCTCCGAAGACTGAACGTCTTGACCCGTCGAAAGCTTTCACCACTAGATCACTGGAACACAGCTCGAGTCCAGAATAATCAATTTTCGTCAATGTTGTTTTTGGAATTACATTCAGGGACAAACCAATGTCCACCAGAACTCGAGACAGAGTAGTGCCCCTGAACTCCATAGAGATGTGTAGCGCCCTGTTATGGTTACTTCCCTCTAGCAGGATATCAAAGTCGATGAAACCCAGGCCATTGCTGGAAGATATACTATCACATACATTTTCAAACTGGCTAACACATATCTCTTGCGGGACAAAAGCATTACTCAACAACTTCATCAGGGCATTCTTGTGAGCCTCAGAATCACGTAACAATGAGAGATATGCTACAGGCCACATAGTAGTGCCCGAAAAGAGTGTTTGTAAACATGTCTATCATCTCTTTCTCCATCATAGGTGGCTGAACTCTGGCAGTGAGCTCACGCCACTTCTGGGCATACTCCTTATATGTCATACCCCAAAATTTTCCCTCCAACTTCTCAAGACATTTCACACATCCATACTCAAGGATTCCTCAAGGGTTGATCAGACAAACCCTCTCCTAGACAATCAACCCAAACTAGGGTTTGGTAATTTTCAGATCCAGATGGACTTCCAACACCTCCAATGTTCATCATTCCTCCTCATATGCTTCAAAGATTCTCCATGTCAAGTTTCACGCCTCACAAGTCAAGATTGCTCAGACAATTGTTCAGATGGTTGAAAATCAATTGTATTGGATAAAAAGTCAATTGTGGTCAACATACAGTCAAACTTCCTAATTTTTGGTCAACATTCTCATTTTGAAGTCACATTCATCATTTGATCAAGGGTTGATCATGATTCATCAAGAAAACTCAAGATTTGCTCAAAAGTCAAACTTTCTAAATTAGGGTTTTTCAGTGAAAAGTCAACCAAACTTTGACTGAGCATAACTTCTTCATACTTTCTCAGAAATTTTTCCACCACCTCTTGTTTTGAAGGAAATTCAATTCTCTACAACTTCATGTCTGACAAGAATGTTCAAAAAATGCTTCATTTGGAAGGTATGGATCAAAACATTACAGGTCCTTTTCAAAGTCAACAAAAAGTCAACATTTTGTTTTGAAGATATATTGAGCATGGAAACTCCAATTGAGATGAAACCAAATAGGTTGGTTAGAGGACACTTAGATATTTCTAAAAAGTCCAAGAACACTCAAAAATATGGAAAATTGAGCAAGATACACCATTCACAAATTGGGCAATTTTGAAGAAGTGCACAAAGAGAGATACTTGTAAAAATATTTTTTTTTGCAAATGGGCTTACTTTTTCTTCATCCAAACTTGTTCCTTATACAATTAGGAATATCCAAGCCCAATGCCACGATTTTTTATTTTATTTTTCTATTTAATTTGGATTTTATTCATTTAAATACAAATTAAATTCAAAAATAAGGTATAAAATCAAAATTAATTGCAAATTGATTTTTTTCTCTCATCCTTGAGATCCAAGTAATCTAAAGAAGCCATCAAATTTCGAAATTTGATTGGATTTGGAAAGAAATTGATTGAAATTGATCAAAAAAGAGAAAATTTGATTTTGTACAAAATCAAATATGTTTTGCATTGATTGATGATGATTTCTTCCTCAAATCAGCTCCAATTCCATCTACTATATATATACAATACATACCACATGAATTAGGGCAGAAAAATTGCTTGGAGAAACCCTATTCAAACTCAAAAAAAACCCTGCACTACAAGTCACTAGCAGCCTTGGATTCAGCCTTTTTCAATCGATTTTGAGCATCCAAACACGTTCCTTGATACCCCTGGAGTGATTCCAGACCTTTACATTGTCCAAAAGCATCAAGAATCACGAAATCACGATTTGGTTTGTTCATACTTTTTCAAAATTCGAATTCTGTTATTCATGCATTGTTAATGTGTTTTGATGTTTGTTTCATGCTTAGAACAAGGTTTACAAGCTTTCTGGGTCATCCAATTGAATTTTCGTGGCCGGAAACATGATATACCATGATTAGGGTTTCAGGTCACGTTTTAGGGTTTCTCTAATTAGGTTAAATTGGACCAAACCGATGCCACCAGGATGATCAGTGGACCAAGACGAATCGAACCATGGCTTTAGATTTCATTTATATTACTTGTATGTGATTTTTGATGTTAGCAGGGGTCATAGCGTCGAAATGAAGCCGACGCAAAATTCCCAGGATTCAAACGAAGAAGACGATGTCTTCACGCGTGATTCGAGTGGCCAGGATTCAATCTGGTTTAAAACGTGTTCGTTGCAGTTTCATAACACGTGGACGCTCTAGCTCAGTTGGTCGTGGCAGCACGTTGTGAGGCTAGGGTCACCGGTTCGATTCCTGCAAGGACCATTTATTTTTGCTTCCTTTACAAACTAACATGTTTTTTTTTTTATATTTTCATATTTTCTATTTAATATTTTCCATGCATTTTAATTTAATTTCAATAATTTTTATCATGCATTAAAAAATACCAAAAAATATTTTTCTTTTTGCATTATTTCAGAAAATGTTTATTTAATTTATAAAATTGAAAATATTATTTTTGCATGCATATTTAATTTAATTGTTAATTTATCATTTAAATCATCTTTAATTAGTTTTTAATCATTAAATTAACTCCAAAAAATCCCAAAAAAATTATTTTAGCATATTAATGTTATTTCCAGCATGAAATATTTTTCTCATTCAAAAATTATTATTTTTACTAACATTTTCTTCTTATTCGATTTCCTCGTATTTTCCGATTTCTCATCTTTTCACAGGTTATCCCGTTTCGGACGATTTCTTTTTATCGTTTTCTTTTCTTTTTTTTCCAATTATGTAATTGCTTATGGGATGTAATAGTTTAATTAGGACTTTTATTTTCCGCACTTTTCAATTATGTATCTGCCCCAAAGCCATGTAATAGCGTATGATTTATCTTTCCGCACTTTACATTTCCGCAATTTAATTTCCGCACCCTATAAACTGCTAGTAATTAGGCGTGTATGGCAAGACTAAAATTGAACATAGCTCACTCTAATTTTCAAGATAAAATATCTGAATCGACACACTCTTTCACACACGCACCCCTTAGGGTAATTCTCTCTCGTTGCCTTTACGAATTCAAATGGTCAAGTCCCTCGAACGTAGAGGTATTCTAGCACCGTTGCCTTCAAAACAAATCATCATAGTCCCTTCGATACAAAGATCATAGACCCACGATGTTGCCTACGAATACATGATCTTGACCCTCGATTGTCGCCTACGAAAAATGATGATAGTCCCTTCAAATGTGCTAGGATACTTCCTACAAGTTGCTTTCTATGACCATCCGATGTCCCTTCGAATGTCCCGCTTACATCCAACAAATAGGGTTACCTACCAACTAATGGTATGGATAGCGCTATTCTAAAGGAACGTAAAATAACACGAAAACGACCAATTCTGAGTAGGTAATAAGACTTTTAGTTGCTTGCTCTATCAAAATACTTTTCACACCACATACTTTTGTCAAAGTTCAAACTCTTTTCAAAACGAAACATTTCCGAATACTTTGTATACATTCCTACATGAATCATTACAAAGTCAAAGCGAAATGCCTTTTCAAAACATTTTTTCAAACACACAGAAAGCACAATTTTTAAAGTGATCTAAGAGCAACTAAGAGCCCGTAGATAACTACGGATGGAAAGGGGTGCTAATACCTTCCTTTTTCATAACCTTCTCCCTTACTCAGAATCTAACGAAGGTCTTTTTCTGTACTTTTTACCTTCCCTTAATTGGATAAAAGAAAAGTCGGTGGCGACTCTTGCTATCCGCACATTTGCGATACAAAACCTACGAAGTCAGTTCACCGTATTACAGAACTGGCGACTCTGCCGGGGAGACACTCTAAAAGAGAGAATGCATTAGGGATTTCTAGATCACCTTTATTGCTTTTTGTTTGAATTGCTTGCTTTATCTTTAAGGGTTGCTTGGGTACTATATTTGTGGGGGATCCTACACCCGGATCCGGGTTTCCTTTTAGGTAAGTAGCAATAAATCGTCGCGACCGTTAGACGTATATCGAAACGGTCAACATGATGGCTACGTTAGCGTGACACTTTGGATGTCCTGATACTCTTCATTCCCAAGTTGAGGATAGTATTTGGCTTCTGCGTGGTGTCATCAAGTGCTAACTAAACTTTTAGAACCTTAATTGACCCATCTTGGCCATTAGAAGGTAGTGAGATGGCCGGCTTTGGTGCAGACTAAGGTTGATTGATACTCGATGCTACGCTCATTGAGATCAGACTTTTGGGATATTTTCGGTCGACCACTTGGTAGTCGTATTGAAATAAACGCCTACGAGAAAGATCAATGATATGGGATTCCTAGAACCCGGTTACTATTATAGGACAGGATGAACCAACTCAAACTTTTGGTGGGTGAAGCAACTCGTTTTTTCAAAGATCATTTAAATTTTCAAAAAAAAGTGAAATCGCCACCTAATTTTATTTGTTCTAAAAGAAGAACGGGAAAATATAGATAAAACCCACGAAAGAAAAGGATAAGACGATCTACGAATTTAAGAGATATAGGTTCGGGAGTTGGTTATGCAAGGGGAAGGTATTAGCACCCCTTACATCCATCGTACTCGATGGTACCCATTTAGTTCAAAGTGTGTTTGTGTGTTAGTGTAAAATTTTACGATCTTCTAAGGTTTAAAAGGAAAAAGAAAGAGAGAAGAAATGTTTTTATTATTTTTGCTCGCCTTTAGTCGTAAGACTTAGTGCCTACGTACTCCCTCGTGCAATGGGAAAGTCAGAGCGCCGTAGTTCGGCTAGAAAATAATTGTTTGTTGATTGATTTTAAATGAAAAGACAATTCGTCATTTTTAAAGGAGAAGACTCGTCTAACGTCCACAAGGTGTGATAAAGAATAAAGGACTACGCACCAACGTGAGGGAGGGTTTGAGAACACCTCTAGTACTCAAGTGGAGAAGTCGAAAACCTTGGGAATAGAGGAAGAAGCATCTCATTTATAAATGAATCATGTCTAATCTTGAAAAGGGTTTAAAGGTAAATGGTGCTCGGAGCGCACAAAAGATATTGAATGTGTTGGAATTGATTTTAAATTGTGGATGACAAGTACCAAAATGTTGGGCTATCCTCTAACGATTCAATACTCGAGATTGGTGATTGAGGTCAACCGATCATCTCTCATCCAAAATCTTTATTATGAAAAGAGTGAGGTGAAACAAGGTTCACTTTTATTATGTTTAAGTATTACATGGTAAATGGCTATCCTCTAACAATTTAATTAAATACCATAGCACTATTTTTATAGAAATTCATTTTTGAAAATAACTCGATGTTGGATCCGACTCGACGTTGGGTCGAATTTTATTGAAAGTGTTTTAAATGCTTGGTGAATGGAGAAAGAATAGGATCAAGATAATTGTAAATCACAAGTAAAATCGACAAAACCCATACAAGGTGGCCAACCTAAGTATAAAATAATTAAATTACATGTGTACTAGCAAAGTGGGCTAGTCTACTAAGACGACCAATTGGGACAATTGATCGAAATAGGCTCACTGTAAGAAGGCCCAGGATCAAGCGTACATGTGTGCATGTGTGGTCACCACGACGCTTCTTAGCTTTGTCGACTTACAGGTTTAAAATGATTCACAGTTATTAGTTTAAAAAATGATTTTTTTTTTTGTTTTTGTGTAAGTGACAGTTAAATTAAATAAAATAAATGTGCACTAGATAATTATTACAAGATTTGTTCTTGGGAGAGGGATACATGAATTATAAATGGGGATTAAACGGTAAAATAAAATAGAAAGCGGTAAATTAATTACAATGCAACAAGGGGATTGGGATACATTTTTCCGAATGGGGATGAATTGAAATTAAAGAGGAAACGGTAAATTTAAAAGTATACAAACAGAAATTAAATACGGTGAAATTTAAATATTAATTATTGTATTTTTATTAGATTAGTTAACTTTAGAATAAGTTTATGAAATTAAATCTAAGACATGCAACTACTATATTACAGCATAATTTGAATTTATTTACCGATGAATAAATAAAGCATAAAAATAATATGTATATAGTATATATGATACTAAAATATAAGAAATAAATATAATATGTATACTTACAATAATAAATATAAGAAATAAAAAAACATGTATAATTATATTTACAGTATTAAATATAAAGATAAAAATACTAAGTATTATACATATATATTACTAAATATTAAAGAGTAACATAAATATAAATAACAGTATATATAAAAAATAAATGTATATAAATGCAACAATAAAAATGTATGTTTGAACCACATCCTTGAATGTCTACACAAATAGAACACATATTAGTAGCATGAGTGTGAGATGAAATAGAAATAAAATGAAATTGCAATAAAAATTAGAATACGATTAGTAATTACAAGCTATAGAATCGAAAATGAAACTAGTATAACATGTACATGAACGGAAGGACTAAAACAATTAAATATGCGAGTAATTCGATTCACAAAGGAACCAAAACCAAAGAAACATACACTATTATTCAATTTAAAATCGAAACAAACAAACAAAATAAACCGAACAAATCCGGGCAGCAACTATGCTATCGGTTATTTAAGAAAAGCATGCTTTCCCATGAGCTTCTCGGTTAAATTCACACGCAAGAAAATGCGGTTAATCAATAAACCATCATTGAAACTATAAGAATAAAGCTTTACTCACAAACTTCAATCAAAAATTAAAAAGATAATAACATAAAACATGGAGTTCTAACATGTTCCTCGGCTAGATTTCCACACGGATTTACACGGCATCATCATTTAGCCTTCATCGAAACAACACTAATATTATTTTACTCACAATTCCAATTCAAATTGAAATAAGACATAGTAACACGGTTAGAACTTTAATTGAGAATAATGATGAAAATGGTGTTATGACAAATATTCTCGTTCAAAATTGCCTCAAAGGACACAACAACAAAGTTGCCCCGTAGTTTCTCGGCTAGGTTCCTCGCGAATAAACGCAACATAAACATTTAAGCCATCATCGAAACTAAAAGTGAAATCCTTATCACAAATTTAAAAGAAAACAAAATAACATGGCTGCCCATGATAGTTTCTCGGTTATATCTTTCACGAATAACGCGATATAGATGTCGAACCGTCATCGAAACTAGTCATGGAAACCTTATCACAAATTCAAGTCGAACTAAAATAAATCCACCGAACCCGAATCTGTCAAACTGAGGCGGCATAATACTTCTAAACTAGTAAATCACAACAGACTAATGATATCAACCAAATATTTTCATGAACTAACACAGGGTCTCTCATACTGTTACCAAAATTTCCAGAATACTAGCTCAAGTTCTATCATACATTTGACATCACTAAGCAATTTACAAATAAATTGAACCACAGGCAGCAGCAATCTTTTGAACTAACAGAATTTCATCACAGTTTTGAACAGAATAGTTATACAAGCATCTCAGATTCAACAAAATTATGACATTAAGGCAATTGATTAAATCAAAAGTAATCGAAAGTTACCGAGACACGAAGCTGTTGCTGTTGGCTTGCTGCTGCGATTTGTTGAGGATCTATCAGCGATGGAGTGAGAGCGATGATGAACTGAGAGCTGGACAGAGGGATGATGGGGGTTGTGAATGGCGTCGGAATGAAGGTTGAAGGAAGTACGGCAACGGCGAAATGAAGATTGTCTTGATAGAGAGCTGCTGTGAGAGGTTAACAGCGACGGGGAAGTGAGAAACAGAGGTGTGAAGAAGATGATGGAAGGCTGTGTCGGCGGTGGGATACAGAAGGAACGATGGAGTTTATGTTGGCTTGTGATACAGAGACAGGGTAAGGGTCACTGTTGAAGACAGAAACAGGGAGTGGTGAATGAAACGGCCACAAGAGAGAGTGGTAAATTTACTGGGTGTGAGGAAAACAGAGGGGGTTTGGTGATACGGTGGTACGGTGTTTGTCGGAACGGCGACAGTGTGGGGAAAGAGGAAGACGGCAGCGGGGTAGAGGATTGAGGTGAGAACAGTGAGTGAGAGTTTCGGTGAGAACAGTGAGGGTTAGCAGAAGGAGATGAAGGAAAGGAAGGGTTCTGTGAGAGTGAAGGAGGAAGGTCACGGTGAGGAGGATGGTGAAGGAAGTTTGAGATGAAGAAAAGGGCAAGGTAAACAGGGGGGTTTCACGAAGAAGAAAAGGTTGGGGTTTTAGGTGAGTGAAGAGAATGGATGAGGGAACGTGAGGGTGGCCGGAGAAGAGACGACAGTGGTGTGAACAGGGGGTATATGTCGGGACAGTGATGAAGGTGATAGGATGGGGGTTACGGCAGGGTTAGAAGAAGAAGATGAGTTTTTTATAACTTTTGCCTCTGAAAGTTCCGTTTTCCCAATTTTTCAATTTGGCCTCCTTGTTTCCAATTTTGGCTTCCCTTTGTTCCAATCATAACACACATATATATATTATAAAAATTAGGTCTAACAATTTTTAATAATGACTAAAATGCCCTTTTCATAAAAGGGCTACAAAAATGGGTCGGGTAAAAATTAACAAGCCCAAAAGTAATTTTGTTTGATTTTTTTGAGATAAAAAATGCACATAAAAAATTGTCAAAAATGGTAAAAGTTCGGACAATAAATTATCCGAAAAAAATAAAATGAGTACATTAAAATAAATTACGGGTCTTATAAATTAAAGAAAAATTATTGAAATGGTTAAAATTGAAATAAAATGATAATAAAAAATACCCGATTTTAAAATACTTACAGTTAAAAACGAGTCTTCAAACTGTATCGAAAAATTAGGGAGAGCACATTTTTATGATTTACGTGATACGTAAATTTATAAAACAGCGAGTAAAAGATGAAAACTTAAAATATTTTCTCCGCTAATTTTCGCACAGTATCGAAACATTTTTAACAGTCTGTCTACAAAACCAAAATATTGATATCATCGACATATAAATAATTTAAAACAATGCAATAAACAGACAGAGAAGTAAAGATAAATGAAATAAAATAACGGGTATTTTACAATTATAAAACGATGCAAATATCGATTTAAACTGACTTTTGGTCAATTTAAATACGACGTAATGATGTGAATGCAATGAGTGAATGACTGTTTTTTTATAATATAAATACAAATGCAAGTAGAAAAATAGCAGGGTAAAATTTGGGGTGCAACAGTGGGGTAATCACCTATACCTCTTGCAAGCCTTAAACCTAGGCTCATTGTGTGAATTGTTTGTGTGTGCTAAACATGACATCATGACATCATCACATTGCATATCATTTCTAACTATTTCAAGGACCTAGGGATTTATCTTTGCTCTGTTTTGTAGGAGTATTATGGCTTCTAGAAAGACTATCCGAATCAACTTCATGGGTATACCTTCTCAGCTCAAAGAATTGGTTTCAGAAATTCCCGACCATGCTCAGTTCATCAAAAGACATGGTTATCTACTTGATTTGGTTATCTCCGGTTTTGAAGAAGATATGATGCATGTCCTATTCCAGTTCTTTGATCCGAAACACCATTGCTTTACATTCCCGGATTATCAGTTGGTTCCTACCTTGGAAGAGTTCTCTAAGCTACTTGGGATACCTATTCTTGATCAAATTCCATTCACCGGTCTAGAAAAGGTTCCTAAGTACGAAGACGTCGCATCCGCTTTACACTTAAAGCGGCCAGACATTGAAGCCAATTGGGAAACAAGAAACGGAGTTAAGGGTTTACTTGCCAAGTTCCTAATAAAGAAAGCCCGAGAATTCCTCAAAGTTATGAGTTTCCATGCGTTTGAAGACATTGTGGCCCTGCTAATTTATGGTTTGGTTCTATTTCCTAACTCGGATCATATTTCCTACGCCTTTATTGCTGCCATATTTTCCTGGATTTTATCCATTTGATGGCATTCGTTGCTTCGAGTTGAGTAACTGTGGAAGGTTGAATTTCAATTTTCTACTAAATAAAAGCAGAAGCCACTGACAAGAATTCTGAGCAAAACTTGTTATGCATGATATACACATGAGTGAATGTAATACATGATGCATGAAATGATCATTTCCAGGATAATCCTGCAATATCTTACCAAGAATAAAATATTGATAGGATAAATGACAATAATAATCATCAAGGCCAATCACACAATCAGATGGAAGATCAACTGCTCATTGCATATATGAAGTAAAAATTGTACGAGAACCCACAATCAGAGAGTATAAGTGCAAACAATGTGTCTGATGAATCCCATCCAACAATCCTGGAGGTGATTCGTAACAAATCAAATACAAATAACATCAGATAATGTCTGCGTCAGTTTGATAAGAAGCCAATCGCACTTTAAGCTCCTGGATCTCAATAATCAATATTGACATATGAATATCTCGACCTCTGAGCATAGTATGCACTGCATATCCTTCATCTCTGGATGTTTGAAACTGAGTCTTCAACTCTTCAACCTATTTGGAAAGGATAACCATATTCTTTTTTTGATTTAGACTTCGGCTTCAAGTTCTTTCTTTTGCTTAAGCGACTCTTTGGCATTTGACTCTTCCTTGCAGAGTTGTTTCTTCAAGACTCGGATCTCTTCGTCGTGCTTTGCTTTCAGTTTCCCATTAGCCACTTGAAATTTCTCCAATATTTCTTAGGTCTTCCCAAGTTATTTGGACAACTGGTCAGAAGAGGAGGAATTTTCGCTTCTAGCCCTCTTGGTCTTTTCGAGTAAGCCATAGGCACTCAAAACTTGGTCCTTTTGCTCAATTTCAACGTATAAAATTTTCTTGCCTTGTAGGGAAAATGCTAAATCCATGGCTTGAGCTTGAAGTCTTGCCTTTAAAGTTGAATTCTCTAATTGAATCTGCTTGTAGAGCTCAGAGCGTACAAAGCCTGGTATAGAAGTAACAGATGATGAAGAAGAAGAGACGACAACTAGTACAGAATCTTCGATTATATCATCAGGCTGAGGATATAGTGGTGCTTCCCTTTTAAAGGGTAACAAAACCTTTGTGACTCGATCCTTCAACCAGCTCACATAAGGATCAAGTGCCTAGTTTCCTTTCTGACCGAATAAAACTGTGCCTCTTTTATGAAGTAGGCGTCATGCAACAACAATCCTGTCTAGCATAACCGGATCTCCACCCCTTGCAAAGAAAACACTTTCTGTTACCTGACGAGAAATAGGCACTTCTGTCAAAGGATATCCCAACTAACGACGAGCCAACATTGGATTATAGATGATATATCCTTTAGTTCCCATCAAGGGCACGTTTGGAAACTCTCTGCAACTGACAATGATCTTGGCTCCACTTAACATCGTGTTCCACACTATATCATAGGATGTGAGTGCAACAATCCGGCTGGACCATTTCGTGGACTTGATGCGATCAACAAATGCACCTTTCTTTGGCAAGTGCATATTGAACCACCAATAAAGCAAAGGTATGCAACAGATGATACACCCTTTTTTGCCATGACAATAGTGTATAGCAAAATATGTGTCGGCCAAGATAGTGGGAACCAGGTTATTGTTCATGAATACGGATATGGCAACAATATCCACGAACTTTTCAACAACAGGAAAGATCACCATGCCATAGATCATGGCAGACAAAACAGTGTTTAAGCTCAACCAATTACCATCTTTAGCAAACTCATCGGCTTTAGACAAAAGGAAACTCAACAGAAGTCCACACGTCGGTCCTTAGGAATCCAATTATCTCTCACATCGTTAACGCACAAATAAAGCGCTTTAGCGATGACTTCGAAATTGGGAGTATCATGCACTCGGACAAAAGGCATACTGCTTGTGATATTGAGACCCAAGAGGAAAGAGTACTCTTCAAGAGTAGACGCTAACTGATAATCCTGAAAAGTGAAGCATCTGAGCTCACTATCATAAAACTGAAGCAGAGATTGCATGGCGAAGAACTCATAATCCTCCATTAGCAAAGGAAAAATGTTTCCATAGGTATCTCTGAAATTCTTCTCAATTGGTCCGTCCACAAGAGCACCTCTAGCTCTCACTCCAACAATGTCAAATGAGCAGAAAGAATACACTGAAGACTTCTTGAGAATCTCGGTGTTGGTCTGATTGTCATTATCCATCCTGATGCTGATAACGATCACAGAAAATCCTGGAAATGATATGCATGCAGGGTTAGATGAATAATGCTTTTTCTTACATTTATTTTAGATAAATAAACATGATATGATGCAGGTACATTATGCGTTGATCATGGGTTTACGACTTCCATGACATTGTTCTTTCTACTATACTATTTTTGATCTGGTATGTGAAAACAGAGATACCATATGCTGCCATTCTACCAATAATTATGGAACCTGTTGCTGAAGGCGATGAGTCTTATACCATTCTCCATCCAGACATGCCTACTGATTTTGAAGAATTGAAGAGATCCTAGATTCAACATAAAGAAGAAAGGTATACATTTGAACTCAGTAATATGCAAGCGAGAAAAGAGTATTGGAGCTGACGAAGCTACTTCACGAGGAGCAAAGCATTAACACCTATGTCAACATAAAGAGGAAGCGTCCATGGGAGGCTTGAACACTAGGCGTTTTAATTTATGTTTGAAATTTTATTTGTACTTATTAATCAAACTAATAAAAAGTTTGTTCTTGCTTGTTTACCAAATTTAAATTCCTAAGCTCCTTGAAAACATTGCATATCATAGCATATCATTTCATAACAGGTACTCCAAAGACCGGTTTTCTTATTCTCTCGCTGTTTATTTCAGCAGAAATGGCTCTCAAACAAACTGTCAATGATCTCCAGGCTCAGAATGCTCAGTTCTAAGAGATGTTCGCCAACTTGGCCCAAGGAAAGAAAGATCTGAAAGATCTCATCACCAAGAAGAAGAAGAAAGTACATGGTGTTCTCAACTTGGGAAGAAGGTTCAGAGGTCAAGTCAAGGTGGTCCAATTGCTTGAGTTCTCAAAAAAGAGAGGCGGAACTAAAGGAAGTGTCAAGGCCGACGAAGGAAGCCATCATGGGTCTCAAAAAGAGGAAGGATAAGACTATATGAGCGAGCAGTATCCTCCTGACAACGAGAAGTATAAGCAACTCGAAGACCATCTGAATGCTATGGAAAATCTGAAAATGTTAGTACTAAACTTCGATGACTTAAGCCTGGTTCCTGGAGTGGTGATTCCCCGCAAGTTCAAAGTTCCTACTTTTGCTAAGTACGATGACATTTCTTCTCTGAAGCTACATCTAAAGTCTTATGTTCAAAAGATTCAACCACACACTGCTGATAGGAGTTGTGGATGCATTTCTTTCAAGAGAGTCTGTCAGGAGCACAGTTAGAGTGGTACTATCAGCTAGAGAATACTCACATTCATACCTAGAATAATTTGGGAGATGCTTTTTACAAACAATACCAGTACAATGCTGAATTGGCACCAACCCGCATGCAACTACAAAATATGTCTATGGGCAGCGATGAGGAGTTCAAAGAGTACGACCAAAAATGAAGAGATCTAGCAGGCAGAGTTCAACCACCCTTTTATAATAGGGAGTTGGTTGACATGTTTATGGGAACACTGACATGCACATTCTTCAATCATCTGATTAGAAATTCCTCAGCCGGACTTTCCGAACTGATATTGACAAGCGAATGTATTGAAGCTGGAATCAAGAGTGGAAAGATTCAAGTCGAGGCATCTTCAAATGCTACGAAGAGATATTTTGGTGGGAAGAAAGAATCCAATACTATGTATGGTCAGAAGAACCCTGACAAAGGTGATCGCAATCAATTTGTGGGGGCAGTCTTGATATCCAATCCCACACCAGTGCAACCTCAACAAGATAACGCGCGTAGGCAGAACGCGCCAAGAAGACAGTTTACGAAGATCAACATGTCATTATCTTAAGCATTACAACACATTTTTAAAGAAGAGTGGTATACCCCAAAATTTTCCCTCTTATTTTTCAAGTCAATACACATCTCCATACTCAAGAGCTCCTCAAGGGTTGACCAGATGAACCCTCTCCTAAGCAGTCAACCCACATCTAGGGTTTTGATTCTCTCAAGTCAAAAATGGTTTCTATTGCCTCAAATGAGAACCATGAATCCTCATATGTCTCAAGGTATCACCATGTCAAGTTTCAAGCCTCACGACTCAAGTTTGCTCAGTCAATTGCTCAGATGGTTAAACATTAGTTGTATTGGACAAAAAGTCAACTGTGGTCAACATACAATCAAACTTCACCATTTTTGGTCAACATTGAGATTTTTAGATCACATTCATCATTTGATCAAGGGTTGATCATGATTCATCAAGAAAATTCAAAGAATTGATTAAAAGTCAAAGTTTCTAAATTAGGGTTTTTTGATATAAAGTCAACAGAACTTTGACCAAGCATAACTTGCACATACTTCATCAAATTTTTTTCCACCAAATCTCATTTTGAAGGGAATTCAATTCGCTACAACTTTGTGTCTCACAAGCATTTCCAAAAAATGCTTCATTTGAGAGATATGAGCCAAGACATTATAGGTCCTTTTAAAAGTCAACAAAAAGTCATCTTTTTCCAAAGAAGTATACATGAGCATGGAAGCTTCAATGAAGGTGAAGCCAAAAGGAGAATTTATAGGACATCTCAATCTTTCTAAAAAGTCCAAGAACACTCTCAAATGATAAAAATTGAGCAAGTTATGGTTTGGGAAAAATTGGAAATTTTGAAGAAATGCATGAAGAAAATATTGACCAAACTTGAAATTTTTCCAAATGGGCCTATATTTCTTTGATTCAAACTTATTTATAATGTTTCCAAGAGCCTCTAAGTCCCACCCACATGCCATGGTTTCATTTATTTTATTTATTTTTGGATTAATTTACTTTAATTTAAATTTAATTAAAATAAAATATGAATTAAATAAAACAAGTGCAAGGCTGTAAATCTAACATTCTTGAGGTCCAAGCAAGCCCAAATAGTTGGAAATTTTGTGCAAGATCTGATTGGCATGGAGATTGATCAATTTTTGGAAATATTACATTTGATTCTTCAATCAAATATATCCACATCAATGCAAGATATTTCCACACTTTTGTTGACCTAATTCTATTCCTCTATAAATACTCAACATGATCAGACCACAAGGACACGATTCAGCTGCCAAAGAACTAGGGTTTTGACTTGAAAAATTTCATGAAAACTTGCACCATCGAATTTCAAATTGCAGCCAGTTCCAATCTGTTTCAAGCATCAACTCTTGTTCCTGAGGTATCATAGGGTAAGTATGGATCAAAATCCATGGCCAAACACGCCTGAATCGTGCATACCATGAGCTCTGATTGCATAACATTCACGAACATTGGTTTTTGAATTTTATCGTGTTTTAATTTGAACTAACCATACTAATATGTTCCTGAGATGTCATAGAACAGGCTTGATCCATCGCATAAGGTTTAGAATGCCTAAATCGTGGTATGCCATTGTTAGGGCATAAGTTTTATGTAGCTTCATATCTCTGTTTGCAGGCTGTTTCAGGCTAAGACGATGGTACCAATCGATTCGCGGACCTTGATTTAGGGGGGTAGCCTTAACCCTGAGTTTCGATTTTCAATTTTTTGCAGCTTTTGAAAAATTGCTCACCGGAGAAAATGATTGGAGCCCTAGCTCCGGTGAAGGACTCCGACGCTGACCTTTTGACTGCACGCATGGCTCTTTTCTCTCACACGATTGGCTCGTTCATAATATTGGGGCCCACTCTTGACTTGTTTAAAAATCCAAAATGAAACGCGTGTTTATTATATAATTGTATGGTTGTGATTCAATAATAACGAAATCAAGTGGCTCAGATGGCAAGGCGTGTGTTTGGTATCCAAGGGGCCCTGGGATTGATTCCCAGCGTGACCACCCCTTTTTCCATCCTTTTTCAATCTTATCTTTTCTAATTTTCTAACATTTTTCTATTTTCTTTTCTTTTTTTAATTTCTTTCAAATATTTTTTTAAATACAATAAAAAACCCTAAAAAATATTTTTATTTTAGATTTAGGTTTAAAAAATGTTTAATTAATTTTAGATACAAAAATATTTTATTTTTATTTTCACTTTTAATTATTTTCATAATTAATTTCTAATTAATTTAGAATTAGGTTTTCTTAATTAAAATCAATTCCAAAAATACCAAAAAAAAATTTTCCTTTTAATTAGGGTTTAGAATACTTATGTCTCCATTCAAATATATTTCCTCTTATTTATTCTTGCTTTATTCTCATTTAAATTCTAGAAATCGCTGTATAGGTCGCAAGGATATTTTTGTAATAACGTAGATTTAATTTCTCGCATTTTACTTTCCGCACCTCTTATTATGCAACTGCCCCAAAGCCATGTAATAGCGTAGGACCTTTAATTTTCCGCTTTTACTTTCCGCACCTTTATTTTCTGTACATATAAACTAATTAGATGTATGGCTAATAGGATTGTATGGCAAGCCTAATCAATCAATCTTAGAATAACCCTAATCAAAATCAAAATATCTGAATTGAATACACTTTGCACACTCACACCCTCTAGGGTATCCTCTATTGTTGCCTTTCGAATAAATATTGATCATGTCCCTCATACGTAGTGATATCTTAGCAAAGTTGCCTACGAATAACATCATCATAATCCCTTCGATATAAAGATCATAGTCCCTCGATGACCCTCAATTGTTGCCTACGAATATATGATCTCGTCCCTCGGTTGTTGCCTACGAATAAGTGATGATCGTCCCTTTGAATTGCTAAGGTATCCTTACAATATTGCCTTCAATGACCATACGATGACCCTACGCCTGTCCCTTCACATCCAACGGATAGAGTTACCTACCAACTAATGGTATGGATAGCGATGTCCTAAAGGAGAAGGAAAATAACAAGAACGACCTTCTGAGTAGGTAATAAGAATTTTAATTGCTTGCTCCAATCAAAACAAATCATTTTCACACCTCACAATCTTTTCAAAATTACTTTCAAACAAACACTCTGTATACATTCATACGCGAATCATTACAAAGTTAAATCTTTCGAAATATTTTCAAACACTTCGTACACATTCTTGAGGACTGATACAAGAATCATTACGAAGTCAAAGCAAAATACTCTTCAAAATACTTTTCAAACACACACACAAAGCGAGTTTTCAAAAAGTGAGCTAAAGCAATTAAGAGCCCGTAGATAACTACGGATGGAAAGGGTGCTAATACATTCCCTTTTCATAATTACCTCCCGTACTCAGAATCGATAAAAGGTCTTTCTTGTTCTTTTCACCTTTCCTTTATTGGATAAAAGAAAAGTCGGTGGTGACTTTTTATCCGCAACATTTGCGATAAAACGCAAAATAAACAAGTCAGTTCTCTCACCGTGTTACAGAACTGGCGACTCTGCTGGGGAGAACATCTAAAGAGAGGTTACCTTAGGGATTTAGATCACTTTTACTAGCTTTCTGTTTGCAGTGTATGCTTTATTTTTAAGGGTTTCTTGGGTATTATATCTGTGGGGGATCCTACACCCGGATCCAGGTTTCCTTAGGTAAGTAGCAATAGATCATCGCGACTGTCCGGCGTAGACCAAAACAGTTAAAATGATGGCTACGGTTAGTGCGACACTTTGGATGTCCTGATGTTCCTCATGTTCAGTTGAGGAAATATTTGCTATATGCGTGGTGTCATCAATCACTAACTAAACTTTTAGAACCCTAATTGGTCCATCTTAGCCATTAGAAGATAGTGAGATAGCCGACTTCGGTGCAGACTAAGATTGGTTGATACTCGATGTTACACTCATTGAGATTTGACTCTCGGGATGTTTCAGTCGACTATTTGGTAGCCGTACTGAAATAAAACCTGCGAGAAATATCTGTGATATGAGATTCCTAGAACCCGATTACTATTGTAGGACAAGTTGAACCAACTTAAACTCCGGTAGGGTAGACTCCAATACCTCATGCAAGCCTTAAACCTAGGGATATTGTGTGAATTGCTTGTGCTTGATATTTAAACATGACATCATAACATCATATCATCATAACATTTCAAGGACCTAGGGATTTATCTTTGCTCTTTGTTGTAGGGTTCTGGCTTCCAGGAAGACTATCTGAATCAACTTTGTGGGCATACCTTCTCAACTCAAGGAGTTAGTCTCACAAGTTCCCGATCATGCCCAGTTCATCAAAAGGCATGGTTATCTACTCAACTTGGTAACCTCAGGTTTTGAAGAAGATATGATGAGTGTGATATTCCAGTTCTTTGATCCGAAACATCACTGCTTTATATTCCCAAATTATCAGTTGGTACCTACAATGGAAGAATTCTCTAAGCTACTTGGGATACCCATTGTTGATCATATACCTTTCACTGGTTCAGAAAAAGTTCCGAGGTTTGAAGACATTGCAGCAGCTTTACATCTAAAGTGGTCAGACATTGAAGCTAATTGGGAAACAAGAAGTGGAGTTAAGGGTTTGTTTTCTAAGTTTATAATAAAGAAAGATCGAGAATTATTCAAGGCTATGAGTTTCCACGCTTTCAAAGACATTTTGGCCTTGCTAATCTATGGTTTGGTGCTATTCCCTAATCCAAATCAATTCATAGATTTGAACGCCATCAAGATTTTCCTCACTCATAATCTTGTGCCTACCTTGCTCAGAGATATTCTGCATTCTCTTCACACTCGTACTATGAAAAGACAAGGAACTCTCATGTGTTGCATACCATTATTATCCAGGTGGTTTATTTCTCACCTTCCTCGATCAGTGATGAAGAATGAGCAAGGTCTGAAGTGGTCTCAAAGGTTGATGTCACTCTCTCATTCAGATATTCGTTGGTGTCTTTACTATCAAAAAGACTTCACTTTAATTGGCATAAGGGGAGGTATCACTTACAACCCTTATCTTGAACTACATCAGTTTGGTTATGCTCGAAGAGATGATCCTCATGACTACGGCAATAATCTCTAAGGTTATCACCAAAGATTTGTGCACACTTGGGGCATGGTGAAGAAAACTGATACCAAGACCTTGGGACATAAGAATTTCATTCCTTGGGAACCTTACCTCAAATGTGTGCGGGCTCGTGCTCAAAATCTCATGATGCCATATGCTACTATTCTACCAGTAATTATCGAACCTATTGCCGAAGTCGATGAATCTTACACCAGTCTTCATCCAGATATTCCTACTGATTTCGAAGAATTAAAGAAGAAAGGGATACATTCGAAGCTCAGTGATTTGCAAGCGAGAAAAGAGTATTGGAACTAACGAAGCTACTTCACGATGAACAGAGCATTAACACCTACATCAACACAAAGAGAAAGCATCCATGGGAGACCTAAACACTAGAAGTTTTACTTGTGTACTTGAACTTTCTCTTGTATTAACTAATCAGACTAATAAAAAATTTGTTCATGCTTGTTTACCAACTTTAAATTCCCAAGGTCCTTGAAAACATTGCATTTTATAACATTGCATATCATAGCATATCATTTCATAACAGGTACTCCGAAGACCGATTTTCTTATTCTCTCGTTGTTTATTTCAGCAGAAATGGCTCTCGAACAAACTGTCCAAGATCTCCAAGCTCAAAACACTCAGTTGCAAGAGATGTTCACCAACTTGGCCCAAGGACAGAAAGATCTGAAAGAGCTCATCACCAAGAAGAAGATGAAAGTACATGGCGTTCTCAACTTGGGAAGAAGGTTCAGAGGTCCAGTCAAGGTAGTCAGACAGCTTGAAGTCTCAAAAAAGAGCGGCAAAACTGAAGGAAGTGTCAAGGCCAATGAAGGAAGCCATAATGGGTCTCAAGAAGAAGAAGGAGAATACTATATGAGCGAGCAGTATCATCCTGAAAACGATAAGTATAAGCAACTTGAAGATCGTCTGAATGCTGTGGAAAATCTGAAAATTTCAGGATTGAATTTTGATGATTTAAGCCTGGTTCCTGGAGTGGTCATTCCCCTCAAGTTCAAAGTTCCTACTTTTGCTAAGTATGATGGAATTTCCTGTCCGAAGCTTCATCTAAAATCCTATGCTCAGAAGATTCAACCATATACTACTGTTAGGAAGTTGTGGATGCATTTCTTTCAAGAGAGTCTGTTCAGAGCACAATTAGAATGGTATTATCAGCTAGAGAATACTCACATGCATACCTAGAATGATTTGGAAGATGCTTTCTACAAACAATACCAGTACAATGCTGAATTGGCACCAACCCGCATGCAACTGCAGAGTATGTCTATGGGCCGTGATGAGAAGTTCAAAGAGTACGCCCAAAAATGGAGGGATCTAGCAGGAAGAGTCCAGCCACCCTTATCTAATAGGGAATTGGTTTACACGTTCATGGAAACGCTGACAGACCCATTCTTCAATCATCTGATTGGAAACTCTTCATCCAGATTCATCGAGCTGACATTGACAGACGAACATATTAAAGCTAGAATCAAGAGTGTAAATATTCAAGTCGAGACATCTTCAAATGCTGCGAAGAGATCTTTTGGTGGGAAGAAAGAAGCCAATGTTGTGTATGGTCAGAAGAACCGTGACAAAGCTGATCACAATCAATCTATGGGGGTAGTCCTTATCTCTAATTTGACACCAGTGCAACCTCAACAAGACAACACGTGTAGGCAGAACGCACCAAGAAGATAATTTACGAAGATCAACATGCTGTTGTCTCAAGAATTACAACACATGTTGAAAGCAGGGCTGATTACTTTGAAGGATCCTCCTCATCATGTCAATACATCCTCTCTAAAGTACAATCCTAATGCGGGTTGTGCATACCACTCCAATAGCCCAGGGCACGACACCAACAACTGTTGGTCCCTGAAGAACAAGATCCAAGACATGATTGAAGCTCAAGAAATTAAATTCGAACCTCCGGTCGAAACTCTGAATATGATCAACGCACTGATGCCTGATCATGGCAAGAGTACCAACGACATTGACAACTACTCATATGTCTTTGCTGTGAATGAGTTAACTACTCCCTTAATGACTGTTAAGAAGAATCTGCTACAAGCCAGTTTATTTCCAGGATGTTTTGACAACTGTCGTTGTTGCGCATTGTCATACCCCAAAATTTTCCCTCCATCTTCTCAAGATATTTCATACATCCATACTCAAGGATTCCTCAAGAGTTTGTCAGACAAACTCTCTCCTAGACAATCAACCCAAACTAGGGTTTGGCAATCCTCAGATCAAGATGGACTTCCAACATCTCCAATGATCATCATGCCTCCTCATATGCTTCAAAGATTCTCCATGTCAAGTTTCAAGCTCCACAAGTCAAGTTTCCTCAGACAATTGCTCAGATGGTTGAAAATCAGTTGTATTGGAGAAAAAGTCAATTGTGGTCAACATACAGTCAAACTTCACAATTTTTGGTCAACATCCTCATTTTGAAGTTACATTCATCATTTGATCAAGGGTTGATCATGATTCATTAAGAAAACTCAAGATTTGCTCAAAAAGTCAAACTTTCTAAATTAGGGTTTCTAGGTGAAAAGTCAACCAAACTTTGACTGATCATAACTTTCTCATACTTTCTCAGAAATTTTCCCACCAAAGCTCATTTTGAAGGAAATTCAATTCTCTACAACTTCATGTCTCACAAGAATGTTCAAAAAATGCTTCATTTGGAAGGTATGGATCAAAACATTACAGGTCCTTTTCAAAGTCAACAAAAAGTCAACTTTTTGTTCTGAAGATATATTGAGCATGGAAACTCCAATTGATATGAAACCAAAACTTTTGGTTATAGGACTCTTAGAGCTTTCCAAAAAGTCCAAGAACACTCAAAAATGTGGAAAATTGAGCAAGATACACCATTCACAAGTTGGGCAATTTTGAAGAAGTGCACAAAGAGAAATACTTCTAAAAATCAAAAACTTTGCAAATGGGCTTACTTTTTCTTCATCCAAACTTGTTCCTTATACAATTAGGAATATCCAAGCCCAATGCCACGAATTTTTATTTGATTTTTCTATTTAATTTGGAATTTATTCATTTAAATACAAATTAAATTCAAGAATAAAGTATAAAATCAAAATTGAATGCAAATTTGATTTTTCTCTCTTCCTTGAGATACAAGCAACTCAATAAAGCCAGCAAATTTCGAAATTTGGATGGATATGGCAAGATTTGATTGAAAATTGATCAAAAAGAGAAAATTTGATTTTTTACAAAATCAAATTTGTTTGGCATTGATTGATGATTGATTCTTTCTCAAAACAACTTTGAATCCTTCTACTATATATATACAACACATACCACACGAATTAGGGTAGAGAAATTGGCTGGAGAAACCCTATTGAAGCTCAAAAAAACCGTGGAGTTCAAGCAACTAGCAGCCACAGTTCCAGCCTGTTTCAATTGGTTTTGAGGTGTCCATTGCATTCCTTGATATCTCTTGAGTCGATCCAAACCCTCACTTTGCTCAAAACCATCAAGAATCAAAGAATCTGAATTCGGTTTGTTCAAGAAAATTTCAAAATCGTATTTCAATTATCATGCATTGTTAACATGTTAGGGTTCCTGGACACGATTTAGGGCTTTGCTTATTAGGATAAATTGGACCACGAGACTATTACCATTGCATTCGGAATGATGTCCTGAATCGAACCATGGTCTTAGAATTCATTTATATTATCTGTATGTGGTTTTTGATTTTGCCAGGGTTGTAGCGTCGAGCCAAGGCCGACGCTGAATTTTCAAAAATTTGAAATGAGGAAGATGAAGTCTGGCGCGAGTTTGATGCAACCAGGGGACGACGCGTGTTTACATTCCACTCGTTCCAATTTCCAAACAGTTAGACACGCTGGCTCAGTTGGTTAAGGCGAAGGCTGTGCAAAGATGCTCTCCCATGTCCTGAGTTCGAACCTCACAGGGACCGGTTTTGCTTTCTTTTTTACAAAACTTTGCATTTTTTCATATTTTCCATATTTTCTTATTTATTTAATATATTTTCATGCATTTTAATTTATTTCAACATTTTTTCTCATGCATTTAAAATCATCAAAAATATTTTTTCTTTTGCATTTATTTTCAGAAAATGTTTATTTAATTTATAAAATTAAAAAATATTATTTTGCATGCATATTTAATTTTATTCATAATTTATCATTTTAATCACTTTTAATTAGTTTTTAATTATTAAAATACCTCCAAAAAATCCCAAAAAATTGTTTTAGCATATTAATGTTATTTCCAGCATGAAATATTTTTCTCATTCAAAAATTTGCATTTTTACTAACATTTTCCTCTTATTCGATTCATCTCGTATTTTCCGGTTTCTCATCTTTTCACAGGTTATCCCGTTTCGGACAATTTCTTCTTACTGTTTTCTTTTTTTCAAATAATGTAACTGCTTATGGGATGTAATAGTTCTAATTAGGGCTTTTATTTTCCGCATTTTAAATTATGTATCTGCCCCAAAGCCATGTAATAGCGTAGGATTTATCTTTCCGCACCTTTACATTCCCGCATTTTAATTTCCGCATCTTATTAACTGTTAGTAACTAGGCGTGTATGGAAAGATAAAACTGAACATAGCTCACTCTAATTTTCAAGATAACATATACCTGAAATCAACACACTCTTTTCACACATGCACCCCTTAGGGTAATTCTCTCTCGTTGCCTTTACGAATTCAATGGTCATGTCCCTCGAACGTAGAGGTATCCTAGCACTGTTGCCTTCAAAATAAATCATCATAGTCCCTTCGATACAAAGATCATAGACCCACGATGTCGCCTCCGAATACATGATCTTGACCCTCGATTGTCGCCTACGAAAAATGATGATAGTCCCTTCGAATGTGCTAGGATATTTCCTTCAAGTTGCCTTCTATGACCATCCAATGTCCCTTCGAATGTCCCGCTTACATCCAACGAATGGAGTTACCTACCAACTAATGGTATGGATAGCGCTATTCTAAAGGAGCGTAAAACAACACGAAAACGACCAATTCTGAGTAGGTAATAAGACTTTTAGTTGCTTGCTCTATCAAAATACTTTTCACACCTCACACTTTTGTCAAAATTCGAACTCTTTTCAAAAACGAAACATTTCCGAACACTTTGTATACATTCCTACATGAATCATTACAAAGTCAAAGCGAGATGCCTTCCAAAACATTTTCAAACACATAGGAAGCACAATTTTTAAAGAGATCTAGAGCAACTAAGAGCCCGTAGATAACTACGGATGGAAAGGGGTGCTAATACCTTCCCTTTTCATAACCTTCTCCCTTACTCAGAATCTAACGAAGGTCTTTTCCTGTTCTTTTCACCTTCCCTTTATTGGATAAAAGAAAAGTCAGTGGCGACTCTTGCTATCCGCACATCTGCGATACAAAATCCTACAAAGTCAGTTCACCGTATTACACGCATCCAAACCCAATGGATGTGCCTGGTAGAAGAGAGGCGTTCAACGCCTGATATACAACCGAGAAGTGCTATTCATAAAAACTCCGTCTATAGGGGGTTTGTGCGAAGATGTTTCCAAAAGCTTGAAAATCGAAGACGTTACAGTAGAACAAGCCATACCATAAGTCTGGGATACCTTGGGGCAGCCAAGTGGTAAATTTGATTTCATAGTGAAATATATTTCCCCTGAAAGCTACAAGATTGCAATTGAATACGTCCAAGCAACCGAATAGGGAGATGATGACTATCCCGAAGAATACGCTGATGTGAACACAATAAGGATCACCTCTGCCGATCCTGCACCTAGAATGGAACCTCTAACTATTACCTCGCCCAGACCAATTCCATATTCCTCTGACAAAGCTATACCTTGGAATTATGGAGCCGAAGTTTATTACTATAGCGTCAAGCAAAAGCCATTAGCCATCGAAGGCAATACAATTGAAGTTGATATTCCTGATGTCGATAATATCACCAGATCAAGCAAAGTAACCAGAACCGGAAGAGTGTTTTCTCCAGATATCTCTCTTCCAAAAGACACTACTGCACCAGTCTGTATTCCTGCTACTGAGCCAACTCCCGAGGCTCGAGGAAAAGAGAAAGTGACTCAATCTACTCGTACAAGAGTACCAAAGGGAGTTGTTGAAGATACCTCCAAGAAAGAGATGGAGGAAATTCTTAAGATCATTAAGAAGAGCGATTATAATGTTGTGGAGCAGTTGGGACAAACCCTATCAAAGATTTCCATGCTAGCTCTATTGATGTGCTCCGAGGATCATGCTAAATCCTTGGTGAAGTTTCTGAAGAATGCTCACATACCGCAAGACACTTCTGCTGACCAATTCGAAATTTGTATTGCTAGCCTGACCGTAGACAATGGTTTGGGCTTTTCTGATAATGATCTGACTCTTGCCGGAAGAAAACACAGCAAAGCCTTGCACGTCTCTATAGAGTGTAAGGGCACTATACTATCTCATGTATTGGTGGATATTGGCTCTGCTCTGAATGTCCTACCAAAAAGCGCTCTCGTTAGACTTGATGCTGAAGAAGTGGTCATAAATCCCAATGACATAATCGTAAGAGCTTTTGATGGTTCGAAAAGAATAGTACTTAGAGAGCTCAACCTGCCGATCAAGATAGGTTCCCAAAATATTGACTCTACTTTCTTTGTGATGGATATTCTTCCAGCTTATTCTTGCCTGCTCGAACGCCCTTGGATACATGGGACAGGCACTGTTGCCTCCACTTTGCATTAGAAGTTGAAGTACCCGATTAAGGGGAAGATCGTTACAGTATATAGAGAAGAAGAATATATGGTAAGTCATCTGCAGCCATTCCAGTACATTAAAATGGAAGGCGAATTTATCGAAACTCCCTGTCAAGATTTTGAAGTAGTTCCACGAGTCATGCCCGTTGACGCTCCTGTCACTCCTAAGTTTACTGGAGTTAAACCGAAGATGGCATTGCTGAAGGACGCCAGAGATGTAGTTGAAGAATGAGGTTGTACTGTTTGGGGTCAGCTACCCAATTTTCCGTTCAAATCTGACAAGACTGGTTTAGGCTTCAACTCTAAAGGTTAGAAGATGATACGCCACGAGCGTGCTGGTGGGCCTCCGTTCCTCATCAACAAGAATGAAGTTCATGCTATAGAAGACAATGATGGTGACTTCGACATCAACAACTGGATCTTCCCAACTACCGGCGATGAACTCAACAATTGGACGGCTAAGGATGTTATGCCAATCTCCTTTAGACAGGAGTAATTGTTTTTTCTATTTTATGCTTTTATGCTTTATAGTTTTGAACAATTAAACTTTAAGCCTAGTGCCTTGCCCGGGGCATCACGGCTCATTTGTGAGGGTTGTTATTTTTCATTCAGATATTTTCATTCAATACATCATTGGAATTTTGCATTCAAATATTGTGCTCTCTGTCTTTCTTTTAACTTTATCACCTTTTCAAAAGCTATGTGTTCTTACACACACCCACGTAATAAACTGCAGATCCACATTCACTCTGGATCCCATCAATAACGACTCTGCTATTGCTAAATATGACTTTGATAATCCGATCTACCAAGCCGAAGAAGAAGGTGAGGAAGATTGTGAAGTTCCAGGAGAAATTTCCAAACTACTACAGCAAGAGGAAAGGGCTATACAACCGCACGAAAAATCGGTTGAGGTTGTGAATATAGGTATCGACGAAAATAGAAAAGAAATCAAGATAGGAGCGGATCTTAAGAACAGTGTTAAGGAAAGATTGATCCAGATGCTGCGAGATTACATTGACATTTTTGCTTAGTCCTATGAAGACATGCCAGGTTTAGATATCGACATCGTGGTACACCGACTACCAACGAAAGAAGGTTTTCTCCCTGTAAAGTAGAAGGTTCGCCGCATGTGTCCTGAGATGTCTGAGAAAATTAAAGTCGAAGTCATGAAGTAGTTTAATGTCGGTTTCTTAGTCGTTACTTCCTATCCACAGTGGGTTGCAAATGTCGTGCCCGTACCTAAGAAAGATGGCAAGGTGCGTATGTGTGTGGACTACCGAGATCTGAATAAGGCGAGCCCGAAAGACGATTTTCCGTTTCCATATATTGATGTTCTGGTTGACAACACTGCTCAACATAAAGTTTTCTCTTTTATGGATGGTTTCTCTGGTTATAATCAGATTAAGATGGCTCCCGAAGACATGGAAAATACTACTTTCGTTACACAGTGGGGCACTTTCTGTTAGAAAGTCATGTCATTTGGGTTGAAGAATTCCGACACAACATATCAGCGTGCTATGGTAGCTTTATTCCATGATATGATCCATCACGAGATAGAGGTTTACGTCGACGACATGATAGCTCAATCACAAACCAAAGAAGAACATATTGATCATCTGCGCAAGCTTTTTGATAGATTGAAGAAATATAGTTTGAGATTGAATCCGAATAAATGTACATTTGGAGTAAGATCCAGCAAACTCATGGGATTCGTTATCAGTGGTAAAGGTATCAAAGTTGACCCCGCTAAGGTTAAAGTTATTCAAGAAATGCCAGCTCCCCGCACCGAGAAAGAAGTCAGAGGTTTCTTAGGGTGACTGAATTACATTGCCAGATTTATTGCACATCTAACTGCTACTTGTGAGCCAATCATCAAGTTGTTGAAGAAAGATCAAGTAGTGGAATGGAACAATGATTTCCAGATAGCTTTTGACAAGATCAAGGAGTACCTACAAGAACCTCCTATACCGATGCCACCAGTTGAAGGAAGACCTCTAATCATGTACCTAACAGTGTTAGAGAACTCAATAGGGTGAGTGTTGGGGCAACATGAAGAGTCTGGTCGAAAATAGTATGCAATATACTACCTTAGCAAAAAATTTACCGATTGCGAAACAAGATACTCACAGGTCGAGAAAACTTGCAGCGCTTTGGCTTGGGCTGCTCGCCGACTAAGATAGTATATGTTGACTCATACTACCTTATTGATCTCTAAAATGGATCCGATAAAATACATATTTGAGAAACCTGCACTCTCCGGAAGAATAGCAAGATGACAAATGATCTTGACCGAATACGACATTCAATATCTACTCAAAAAGATATTAAAGGAAGTGTGGTAGCTGATAATTTGGCTTATCAAGCCATAGATAACTACCAGTCTATGCATTTCGAGTTCCTAGACGAGGATATTATGTTAGTGACCGATTACAAAGAGCTTGGACCGGATGAAGGACCTGAGCCAGGATCCTGATGGACCATGGTTTTTTATGGAGCTTCTAACGCACTTGGTAATGGTGTTGGCGCTATGATTATTGATCGGTCACCATTTCTAGTAAGTTTCGCACCTTTTTCCGACAAGAACTCATAGTCTTGGTAACACTAAGTGGCATTTGCATGTGTTTTAAAGTAAGTTTTCTTATTTTCGTTTGTGTGAAGTTGTTGCATATTTTTACTTTATGAGTATTACAAAAAGTCTCTTTTTATGCTCTGGTTGGTAGTGTTGTTGTCCAGGTGATGCAATGGAAAGATAGGAACTTGTGGCGCGCAGTGGATAAAAGAAGCGGAAAAGTCGTTCAGAGGTCAACACGGGCACTGTGTGGAGAAACACGCCCGTGTTGAAATGTGGCCGAAAAGCAAGTTTGAACTCGAACAGAATACACGGGCGCCTGTGTCCACGACACGCCCGTGTGAGAAAGTGCCTAGAAATGTGTTATTTATGCCAAGACAGAAGATCAACACGGCACCAGGTGCAGCAAAGACCCGTGTTGATGAGCGTCAATATTTGTTTCCGTGTTTTCACCAAAGGAATCATTAAGGGTATTTTTGGCATAGGATTTCAACCTGAACCAAGGAGGATATAAAAAACTTTAGAACAAGAAAAGAGGGACTTTTTTTGGGGAGGAGAAGATAGAATTGCAGAGAAGAAAAGAGGACGGAAACGAGGTTTTGGAAGACGAAGAGATTCAACGGTGGACACCATTGAAGATCCGAGTTCTCCCAATTATTTGTAATGTCTAAACTTTTACACTTGTGTTTCTTGAATATTATGAGAGGCTAAACCCCCCAATGCTAGGGGGTGTCCCTGATTCGATCTGTAATAACTCTGGATTAGGTATTTCATTGATTTAATGTTTGTAGTATTCAAGTCGATTGTATAATGTTTTCAATGTTTTCTTTATCTGATCAATAAGGATTGTTATGTGGTTAACAGTTCGTAAGACTACGATTGTTAAGGTTTGTATACAATTGAACCTTATAATTATCACCTAGGATTAGGATATAGTAAGGTTATTTAGAAATTCTTGATAATTGAATGATTTGGTTTTCTTCTATTTCTAAGGACTTAGGTAATCGATTTTAAATCAAAAGCTTTTCACTAAGGACTTAGGAAAAGCATCCTTGAGAATAAATAATTGAATTCTATAAACTTGTTAAAGAGATCTTGATCCGAGGAATTAGAGAATGAATCACACACCCCACCTTAGCATTATCTTCATATTATCAAAAGCTCGCTTTAATTTCGCTTAATTCCTAGTATTTTACTCTATTTCGTTAATCATTTGAAACAACACCTTATGCTCTTTTGTTTAATTGACTTCGTGTAATAACTTGTATTTTCACGCAATCCTCGTGATCGATACTGGGTAAACCCTTTATAACTACATCGGTGAAAATAGTACACTTGCTATTTTTCCGATCAAGTTTTTGGCGCCGTTGCCGGGGATTGCCAAAATACAAGTCATTATTTAGTCAACTAGAATTTTATTGCTCTGCAATTAAAATTATATTTTGCGTATTTTTATTTATTTATTTTTACTCCCAACTAATCATCGTCTAATCTTGTATGCGAGGTAAGGCCTCAGCTGAACTTCTTTTTGATACAGAACCAGAAAGATTATTGAGAGCACGACTTCGAGAAGTTAAGCGGAAAAGACTGGCTTCAAAAGAAGAATCACCGGTAGTTTCAGAATCAGAAGACGAAGAAATACTATCTATTTCATCCGAACAGTCAGAATCCGAGCCCGAAACTATGGTAGCTGATCCACCCCCTCCAGAGAGACTTTTGGGGGATTATGGAAGGGCGAATGCACCGCTTGGAAGAATGACCATAGTGAATCAACCGGTTAACGTGGCACACTTCCAACTACATCCCTCCACTATCCGACAGTTAGAAAGCAAGCCCTTTGCGGGAACAATCAATGAAGATGCGAATAAGCATCTACAAAGATTCCTGACCACAACAACATCATTGAAGATAGAAGGCCACTCCGAAGAAGCAAAGAGACTTGTGATGTTCCCTTTCACGTTATCCGAAGATGCGGAAGAGTGGTTTTACTCACTTCCAGCTGGAAGTATCACCACATGGGAACAAATGGAAACTGCTTTTCTTAATGAGTACTTCCCAGCTTCGGTCTTCATTCGTAAAAGATACGATATCGTTAATTTCAAGCAGAAAGAAGGGGAACTGCTAGGAGATGCATATAAAAGATTCAAGAGGTGTTTGGTTGCTTGTCCTACTCATAACATGGATTCAACCGAACAAATGCAGACGTTTGTTAATGGTCTCTGAGTTAAAACAAAACAACTGATCGACACTGCAGCCGGTGGCTCAACTAATTTCTCAACAGCCACTGGTATCAAGAGAATCATAGAAGCTATTGCCGCGAACGAGCACATCGAGTTATATGATCGGGCAATAAGCCAACCGGAAGGAAAAATTGATTTGAAGCTGGCAGACCAAGTGGTTAAAATGGAGGAACAGATTGCGATGGAAGTGGAAAGAAGGTTAAAGAAGATGAATATTGGTGAAAAGAAAGTAGCACAGGTTGAGCCAATCACTTCAGTGTTGTGTGAAATATGTGGTGGGCCGCATTTTGCTATGAATTGTGTGGCAACGCAAGAACAGGTGGAACAAATTCATATGTTGAGGCAAAATAATCCATACGCCAATACATACAATCCAAAGTTGAAAAATCATCCAAATTTCTCATGGAAGGATCAGAAGGAAACTTCCAAAAGCAAGGACCAAACCAGCCAAGCTCCAAGAACCACAACCTCCATACCAGAACAATTTCAACACCACCCACAACAGCCCAATCTCAAAGTCAACAACAGAATCAAGAAGGCAGATCGAGATAGCGATTGAAAAATGGTCACCAAAATTCTCAATTCCAGGAAGAAACCAGGAGCAACCTGAGGAATACAGGGGCCTCTATCAAAAATATGGAAATCCAAATGAGTCAGATTGCACAACAAATGACTAACTCTCAACAACAGGGTGCTCTACCTAGTGCTACGGTTACGAATCCCAGAGACAATAATCATGTGAACGCTGTGACTACAAGAAGCAGTAAATCCAATGACAAACCTGAGAAGAATTCTGATGAAGAAGATATGTTGATTGAGGTGGATGTAGAGATTAAAGAAAATGAGGTTGTAAGTCAAGAGGCCACGGGGGATGAAAGGGTGGTAAAAGAAAAAATAGTTACACCTAAGCCGGCGGTTAAGCTTCCTTTCCCCACAAGAAATAAGAAGAAAGAACAACATGAGAAGAATTTCGAGAAGTTCCTGGAAATGTTCAAGAAACTTGAGCTGAACATTCCCTTCTTAGAGGCACTTGAGCAAATGCCAACCTATGCAAAATTCATGAAGGATATTATTTCAAAGAAGCGGATCATCGAGAGTGATCCGATTATTCTAACTCAAACGTAGTGCTATTTTGCAGGCATGAAGATTTCTTAAAAAGATGATCGAGGTTCAGTAACTATTCCATGCACCATCGGTGATAGGTCTTTCAAGAAAGCTCTAATTGATTTAGGAGCAAGTGTAAGTCTTATGCCATTATCCATCTACAAAAGATTGGGAATAGGTAAAGTACAAGATACACGAATGACACTTCAGCTTTCGACTAATCGGTGAAAAGACCTTACGGAGTGGTAGAAGACGGCCGTGAAAATCGACAAGTTCGTGTTCCCCGAGATTTTGTTATTCGAGATGCCCGAAGATGAAGAGATACCAATCATATTGGGGAGACCATTTTTAGAGACCGGGAGATGCTTGATCGACATAGAGGAAGGTACTATGACCTTGAAAGTTTATGATGAGGAATTAAAGATTGATGTGAGAAACACCATGAAGTACAAAGATGACATTGCCACAAGTAAACACATTGAGGTAATTGATCAAATTTGTGATGAAGGAAATTCTTTGACAATACAAAAGTTACCGTTGGAGAGAGTTTTGAGTTTATCAATCTTTAGAGAAGAGGAGATAGTTGATGAAAAAGATAGTGAAGTTTTAGCCATGATGGAAACAACATCATTTGTCAAAAATTCTCGCCACAACCGATGGGAAGAGCTAAGGAAACCGTTAGTGGAAGGAAGTAAAGATGAACCAAAGAAGGGGGCTGAACTAAAACAATTACCGGAAAACCTTAAATATGTTTTTTTAGACACTGAGAGTAAGTTCCCGGCCATCATAAGTTCTCACCTTGAATTCCTTCAAGAAGATAAGCTTGTCAAAGTTCTTAAAAAGCATAAGAGTGCTCTCGGATGGTCCATAGAAGACTTGAAAGGAATAAGTCCAACAATTTGCATGCACAAAATCCTAATGGAAGATGATCACAAACCAGTTGTCCAACCTCAACGACGACTCAATCCAGCGATGAAGGAAGTAGTTAGAAAGGAGGTGGTGAAACTTTGGACGCAGGATGATTTATCCAATATCCGACAGCTCATGGGTGAGTCCACCATGTGGTTCCAAAGAAAGGTGGCACTAAGGATTAAGAATGAAAAGAATGAGTTGATTCCCACGAGGACAAGCATGGTGGAGAGTCAGATTGATTATCATAGATCAATCGCGACAAGAAAAGATCACTTCGCTGCCTTTTATCGACCGATGTTAGAAAGGTTAGCGGTCATGAGTACTATTGTTTTCTCGATGGCTACTGGGTACAATCGATAGTCAGTCGCACCAAGACCAAGAGAAGACCGCTACATGCCCTTTGGTGTTTTTGCTTACAGAAGAATGCCATTCGGGTTATGTAACGCCCCAGCCACATTTCAAAGATGCATGCAATCTATTTTTGCCGATATGCTTGAGAAGCATATGGAAGTATTCATGGATGACTTCTCGGTTTTTGGTAAGTCTTTTGATAATTGTTTAACTAACCTTGCTCTTGTGTTAGAAAGGTGCCAATGCACCAACCTAATCCTCAACTGGGAGAAGTGTCACTTCATGGTGCGTGAAGGTATAGTTTTGGGACACAAAATTTCTCATAAGGGAATAGAAGTTGACCAGGCCAAGATAGAAGTCATAGCAAAATTGCCTCCTCCCATGAATGAAAAGGTATCCAAGTTTAGGCATGCGGGTTTTTACCGCAGATTCATAAGAGACTTCTCTAAAATAGCAAAACCTTTAACTACGCTTTTAGTTAAGGACAAAACCTTTAATTTTGATAACGAGTGTGTCGTAGCATTTGACAAAATAAAGCAAAAATTAGTGTCGGCACCAATTATTGTAGCCCCTAATTGGTCTCTACCTTTCGAGATCATGTGTGATGCAAGTGATATTGCAATAGGGGCGGTTCTAGGACAGCGTAGAGAAAAATTATTACATGTCATTTACTACGCTAGTCATGTGTTGAACCCTGCACAGATGAATTATGCAACCACCGAAAAGGAGTTGTTAGCGGTTGTTTATGCCTTTGATAAATTCAGGAAATATCTGTTGGGTTCCCGAGTCATTGTTTATACTGACCACGCTGCCTTGAAGTATCTTTTTGCTAAACAGGACTCTAAACCAAGATTGCTAAGATGGATCTTACTCCTTCAGGAGTTTGATGTGGAAATTCGTGACAAGAAAGGGTCTGAAAACACTGTGGCTGATCACTTGTCTCGAATGGCACCTATTGAAGAAATAGAAGATACGCGCCCAATAAAGGACGAGTTCGCAGATGAACATATCCTCGCTGTTATTGGTGTGCCTTGGTTCCCCGACTATGCGAACTATCTGGTAGGTGGTATTATCCCTGATGATTTTGACTATAACCGAAAGAAAAAGTTTTTACATGATTGCAAGTTCTACTTGTGGGATGATCCATTCTTATACAAGAAGGGAATAGATGGCTTGATTAGAAGATGCGTACCCGAGGAGGAACAAAGGGATGTGCTAAAAGCATGCCATGACTCCGAATATGGAGGGCATTTCAGTGGTGACAGAACGGCTGCAAAAGTTTTACAATCTGGGTTATATTGGCCTACATTGTTCAAAGACGCTCAAAGCATTGTGAAAGAATGCGACAGGTGTCAGAGAACGGGGAATATTTCAAAAAGAAATCAGATGCCTCGTAAGGGTATACTTGAAGTGGAATTATTTGATGTGGGGTATTGATTTCATGGGACCGCTTCCACCATCCTTTGGGAAAAGCTACATCCTTGTAGCGGTGGACTACGCCTCTAAGTGGGTCAAGCAGAGCTCTTCCTACGAATGATGCTAAGGTGGTAGTGAATTTCCTCAAAACAACATTTTCCAGACGTGTGCCCGTAACACTCATAAGCGATGAAGGTACTCATTTCTTGAATAAGTTGATGGAGAATCATCAAGAAGTATAATGTGAAGCACAGATTGCAACACCTTACCACCCTCGACTAGTGGTCGTGTCAAGTATCAAACAGGCAAATAAAGCAGATCCTCGAAAAGACTGTGAGTGCTTCAAGAAAAGATTGGGCTATAAAGCTTGAAGATGCATTATGGGCATACAGGACTGCATTCAAAACGCCCATAGGCATGTCACCCTATCAGTTAGTTTATGGTAAAGCTTGCCACTTACCACTCGAGCTTGAACACAAGGCGTTTTGGGCTTCTAAATTCCTTAATTACGATATTGTAAAAGCCGGTGAGTCTCGTATTCTTCAACTACATGAGTTAGAGGAATTTCGAGATCAAGCTTATGAAAATGCAAAGATGTACAAAGAACAAACACGGAAGTGGCATGATCAAAGAATCATCAAGAAGGACTTTTGGGAAGGCCAGTTAGTGCTTCTATTTAACCAGGCTTAAACTTTTTCCTGGGAAGTTGAAATCCCGGTGGTCCGTCCGCTTGTGGTATGTATGATTTCCTCACGGAGCGGTAGAAATTAAAAATCCAAACAATGGGGATGTATTCAAAGTGAATGGACAAAGGTTGAAGCCCTACTACACTGGAGTAGGAGCAGGAGTGATCGATCATTTGTGTCTCACCGGATGAGGTGTAGACCGTCGAGCCATGCGACGTTAAACGAAGCGCCTGTGGAGGCAACCCACGCTCATGTTATTCTAACGCATTTTCTTTTATTTTGTTCAATTTTATTTCATTTTAGGTGGTCAGAGGTTTGGATCGGTAGGTGCGACGTGATTCAAAAAGCACTAGGATAATTCAAGATTGGTGCATACAGGAGCATCAACACGGGCACCCGTGTGGGGAAACACGGCCCGTGTTGTGTGAGAGCCAGAGAAAATATTTTTTTTTTGTGGAACCTACAGAGGCATCAACACGGGCACCCGTGTAGGGAAACACGGGCCGTGTTGTTCTTATCAGAAGTTCAACACGGGCGCCTGTGCGTGAACACGTGTGTCGCGGGGTCGAATTTTAAAAGTTAATTTTATTAATTCTGTGGACCCCACCTGCTTTATAACTCTTCTTCTCCCTTATTCAACCCACTCTCCCATTTCTCATTCTTTTTTTTTCCATGAAAACCTAACTTCCATCTTCAAAAACTCACTTTTCCACCATCACCCACTCACTTAAACACCATTGTGCGTTCATTAAAGTTGCTCTACTCTCCATCCTCTACACCTCCTCCGGTTTAGTTTTTTTCTATTGTGGTGGTGTTTGTGTCTTGTTTTCATTTTTTTGCAGAGACCTTATCATGCCCCCTAAAAGAACACTCCAGCGCCACAACAGGCGAGATGATTTCGCGGAACCCTCTCAACCAAGGCAGAAGCCCCGTCGCGCTACTAGTCGCGCCGCCGGTAGAAGTAGGACTCCGGATGAGAATGCCCATGGCATTATCTTCACTAAACCTGAGCACAAAGAGAGGTATGATGTTTTAATTCAGCGGAGATTACTCCCTACCCGCTATATCTGTGCTGAAAAACTTAATAAGTTAGGCCTTAAAGATGAGGTATACCGTATGTTTCACAACATTGGGATGCTTCCATTTATGTTATTTGAGGCACCAACTTTTGAAGGCCTAACTCTTGAATTTTTGAGCACCGTGGAATTTAAATTGAGACACAAGTGGAATGGCTCCGAATTGGAGTATTATGGTGATCTCGAATTTTTTATGTTTGGTCACAAGCATGCATTGTCTGTGGAAGAGGTTGGGGCGGCCCTTAAACTACCATCCTCTGGACCGGGAGCCCCACCCGAGACTTTTCCTGCTGCTGAATTTTGGGAGGGAATCACAGGTACCGCTGGTTACAACCCTAGTAGGGCCAAAGCCACGGGAATTCATAATCCTTGTTTCCGATATGCACAGAAAGGCCTAGCCTATACTTTATTTGGGGGGATAGCACGGGGTATGTGTAAGAGAGCTTTCTTCGTTACATAATATGATTGATGTAGGACGAGTGAATATAGCGGCTTTTGCTGCTAACCACCTGAAACAAGTTGGGCATGCTTCCACTGGGGAAATATCGGTGGGTGGGATGATCACTCAACTGGCTGATCACTTGAACTATAGTCATCTTTTGATAGAGGAACCCCCGATACCGGGTAAAAAGATTGACATGACAACTCTTGTAAATCAAAGGATGATTATGGTTCAGCCGGGGTACTACTCCCTGATTTGTCATGAGCAACATATTATGGCACTACCCGCACCCAATTGTATTTCAAGCAAACTCGCTAATCGGTTATATGTAGCTGTACATCTGGGCAAAGCCCCCACATGCTCATAATTTTGCAGGTGACGAAATGGAGGATGACACTCCAGATCCGGACCACCCTATCCCACCTCCTCAGCAGTGCGGCCAACAATATGCTGGGTCGTCCTCCATGACTCCAGATCAATGGGGGTGGGTGTAATACGGTGAACTGACTTTGTAGGATTTTTGTATCCAAATGTGCGGATAGCAAGAGTCGCCACCGACTTTTATTTTTATCCAATTAAGGGAAGGTAAAAGTAACAGAAAAAGACCTTCGTTAGATTCTGAGTACGGGAGAATGGTTATGAAAAGGGAAGGTATTAGCACCCCTTTCCATCCGTAGTTATCTCTGTGCTCTTAGTTGCTCTAGATCACCTTAAAATTGTGCTTTCTGTGTGTTTGAAAAAATGTTTTGAAAAGGCATTTCGCTTTGACTTTGTAATGATTCATGTAGGAATGTATACAAAGTGTTCGGAAATGTTTTGGTTTTGAAAAGAGTTTGAACTTTGAAAAAAAGTGTGTGGTGTGAAAAGCATTTGGTAGAGCGAGCAACTAAAAGACTTATTTACCCACTAATTGGTCGCTTTTTGTACTTCTCGCTCCTTTAGAATAGCGCAGCCGCATTCATTAGTTAGTAGGTAGCTCCATTCGTTGGATGTAAGCGGATATTCAAGGGACATCGGATGGTCATAGAAGGCAACTTGCAGGAAGTATCCTAGCACATTCGGGGCTATCATCATTTTTCGTAGGCGACAATCGAGGGTCAAGATCATGTATTCGGAGGCGACATCGTGGGTCTATGATCTTTGTATCAAAGGGACTATGATGATTCGTTTGGAAGGCAACGGTGCTAGAATACCTCTACGTTCGAGGGACATGACCATTGTTTGAATCGTAAGGCAACGAGAGAGAATTACCCTAAGGGGTGCATGTGTGAAAAGAGTGTGTTGATTTCAGATATTTTATCTTGAAAATTAGAATGAGCTATGTCCAATTGTTATCTTGCCATACACGCCTAATTACTAGCAGTTTATAGGGTGCGGAAAGTAAAATGCGGAATGTAAAATGCGGAAAATAAATCCTACGCTATTACAAGGCTTTGGGGCAGATACATAATTTAAAATGCGGAAAATAAAATCCTAAGTTAAACTATTACATCCCGTATACAGTTACATTATTGAAAAATAATATGATAAAACAATAAAGAGAAAATCATCTGAATCGGATCAACCTGCATAAGAAGAAGAAATCGGAAAATGCAATATGAATCGAACAAGAGAAAAAATGTTAGAAAAAATGCAAATTTTAATATGAGAAAATTATTATATGCTGGAAATAATATAAACATGCTAAAATAATTTTTTGGGATTTTTTTAGATGCATTTTGGTAATTTAAAATGAATTAAAAGTAATTAAAATGCAAAATTATGAATAAAAATAAATATGCATGCAAAAATGTATTTTTTAATTTATTAAATTAAATAAAGATTTTCAGAAAATAATGCAAAAAGAAAAATATTTTTTGATGATTTTTAAATGTAGAAATAAAATATGGAAATTAATTAAAATATAATGCAAATATTAAAATAAAATAGAAAATAGAAAATATGGAAATAGTGCAAGTTTGAAAAAAAAGAATGAAAACCGGTGCTAGCAGGATTCAAACTGGGGACATGTGAGAGCATCTAGGAACAGTCCACGCCTTAACCAACTGAGCTAGCATGCACGTGTGTATGGAAATTGAAGTGGGTGGATTAAACACGCGTCTCTTTCCCATTGCCACGATCTCGCGCCATCCAGTCGTCTTCTTCGTTTTGAATTTTCAAAAGTTAGCGTCGGTCTTTCTTCGACGCTACAGGCCCTGGCTACATGGAAAATCAAGCACAAGTAATATAAATGCATTATGAACACATGTATCAATTCATTTTCATCCCCCGATCACTCTGGTATGCCTAGTTTGGTCCAATTTTACGTGTTTTAGGAAGCCCCAATTCGAACCAGAAAACCCTAGCCATGGTGGATTTCAATTCAGGTCACGAAAACGCAATCAAGCTATGCAGAAAGTTTCCAAACTTCATTCTAAACATGAAACAAACAACAAAACACGTTAAATATGCATGAATGTTTAAAATCGAATTTGGAAAAAGTTTGACAAACCGAGTTCTGGATTTCTCAATTCTGGATGGTTTTGGATGATGTAAGTATCTGGAATCACTCCTGGGGTATCAAGGAACGTGTTTGGATCCTCAAAATCAATTGAAACGAGCTGGAACAAGGATTGCTAGTAGCTTCAAGAACACGGTTTTTTGAGTTTGAGAATAGGGTTTTTGAGCCAATTTTTTCATCCCCTTGTGATTGGTATGCATCAGGTATAAGTACTGGATGGATTTGGGATCATTATTGGCAAGAATCAATCACCATTCAATGATAATCAAATTTGATTTTTTCATGAAAATCATATTTTCAAAACTTGATCAATTCCAATCCAATCTTGCCTTTTTTGATCCAATTTCGAAATTGCTGGCATTTGTGAGTATCTTGAGTCTCAAGGAAAGAATAAAAATCAATCTTTCAATTAATTTTGATTTTATAATTTATTTTAAAATTTAATTTGTATTTAAATGAATAAATTCCAAATTAAATAGAAAAATAAATCAAAAATTCATGGCATTGGGCTTGGATATTCCTAATTGTATGAGGAATAAGTTTGGGTGAAGAAAAAGCAAGCCCATTTGCAAAAAATTTGATTTTTAGAAGTATCTCTCCTTGTGCATTCTTTCAAAATTGCCCAACTTGTGAATGGTGTAACTTGCTCAATTTTCCACATTTTTGAGTGTTCTTGGACTTTTTGGAAATCTCTAAGAGTCCTCTAACCAACCTTTTTGGTCTCATCTCAATTGGAGTTTCCATGCTCAATATATCTTCAAAACAAAAAGTTGACCTTTGTTGACTTTGAAAATGACTCAGAATGTTTTGAGCTATACCTCTCAAATGAAGCATTTTTGACATTCTTGTGAGACATGAAGTTGTAGAGAATTGAATTTCCTTCAAAATGAGCTTTGTGGAAAATTTCGAGAAAGTATGAGAAAGTTATGATCAACAAAGTTCGCTTGACTTTTCACCTAGAAACCCTAATTTGGAAAGTTTGACTTTTGAGCAAATCTTGAGTTTTCTTGATGAATCATGATCAACCCCTGATCAAATGATGAATGTAACTTCAAAATGAGGATGTTGACCAAAAATTATGAAGTTTTGACTGTATGTTGACCACTTGACTTTTTGTCCAATACAACCGATTTTCAACCATCCGAGCAATTGTCGAGGAAACTTGACTGTGAGGCTTGAAACTTGACATGGAGAATCTTTGAAGCATATGAGGAGGCATGATGAACATTGAGATGTTGGAAGTCCATCCGAGTCGAGAAATACCAAACCCTAGTTTGGGTTAATTGTCTTAGGAGAAGGTTTGTCTGATCAACCTTGAGGGATCCTTGAGTATGGATGTATGGAATGTTTTGAGAATATGGAGGGCAAATTTTGGGTATGATTCCCTGCTCAATCTTCTTGTACGAAGGTTTAGATTGGCATGCGTGCCTTCGTGACTGGAGGTAAAAGATGATTGAACACTTGAGTACACCGAAAATTTGCACTCACCGGTGATACGGAATGGGCTTACAGATGCCATTTGAGAAGTTGAAGACTTCACTGGGAATGAGTCGACGCTAGACTCGTGGTTGTCCATAGGAGAATTGACGGGATGGGCTTAAGATGCCATCCGAAAGATCAATGCCGGGAGTGAGCCACGCTAGGCTCAGAGACGCTCCTCGAAGTGGAAAGAACACGGAGATGGGCTTAAGATGCCATCCGGAGGGACGCTAGACTTCGTCTCATCTTTGAATGAAGTTATTGGTTTGTATTGATTTTAACCAAATATGCAGATTCGAAAGTGGAGAAATGTTGATAAGTAGTCGGAGATGGGCTTAAGATGCCATCCAAGGCAACCGAGTCGACGCACTGAGTTGCCTGATAATAAGAAGGAGTCAGAACAGATCTTCGTGTTGATCGCTCTGAGGGGATAGATAGTTTGGCAAAGTATGGACAGCTTCCCTGTTGTGCATCGGGTGTTTGGTCCATTGCCTGTTATCGGAGGATAACTTGTGACCGTTCGGATGGTTTTCCCGTCTGGCTTCGGGTATTAATCCTGGATCCACTGTTGGAGAACAACGAGGGTGGTCTTTCAGATAGTTTTCCCGTCGAGATTCGGGGCTTAATCTGGACCTGTTTGCGTCGGAAGTGACTTTCACCTGTTTTGGAGAAAACAAGAGAAACTTTGATAGAATATTGGTTAGTTTTATGCAAAGTATGATGCATGAAGATGTATATGAATGTATGAATGACAGATGCATATGAATTATGACTTTTATGAGTAATGTATGAATGATAGATGTTGTGGTATTTCAAAACATATCCATCTTGAAGAAGATGCGAATGTTTTGCTTGGAGATTTCTGACTTCTGTTTGAGGATGGAGATCCTGAGAAGAAAGATAACTTTGATTCGTCCGGTGCACTATCTGACCAAGTCTTGGGCCTAGACATTGTTGAGGGAGGTAGAGATTGAGAAACTCATTGTTGGAGATTTCACACATAGACCCTGCTGGGGAGAGTCTGGGAAGCAGTTTGTTGTTTGTAGACCCCGCCGAAAGATTAGAGGCGCCCATCGGGATCTTGAGCGTAGATGCCCCGGAGAGCTTTGCTGTTGGAGACCGGTTAGAAGAATGGAGCCTGGAATCTCCGGCCGGGAATAAGAGGTGTAGGTTTCCTCCGGTGCACTATCTGACCAAGTTTTGAGTCTGGGCACTGCTGCTGGAGAAAAGTGGAATGGTTGAGATGTCACTGGGATAAATATCTCACCGGGATGAAATGCTACCGCTCAAAGATGGTGTAATCCGCTAAGTTGAGTGGAATCACCGCTGGGGATTCTCCTCTACTCCGCTGGGAAGGTTTGTGGTGAGTGACACCTGTGGGGATCAATGCTCGCAGGGAACGCTTTTGGTGACTTTCGTCCATCCGGGGGACACTTCAATTACTTTTGCATGTCCGCTCGATGTTTGTGAAGAGATTTTTATTGTCAAGGCGATAATCATTCAAAGCAAACGTTGGACTTATTGCAAACGACAACAACAAGAATTGTAAAGAGAAAGAACTTGCATTTATTTGAAAGGTATGATGGCCAAGTAGTTTGTATACAAGAAAGATAAAGCTACGCTGAAACAATCTCGTTAAGTTCCAACTGTTAGTACTCATATATTTCAACTATCTCATCTCCTTGTCACAGAGAAAGTGAGTGAATTGATCTTCGCCATTTGAATCTTGAATGCCGATAGTAGTAGTCGAAGTAGATAGGTGATCCGATGAGACATAGTCGACGCTTAAATCCCTAACTTTTGCCTAGCCCTTTCGGATTTTCACCATCGATACCCTTTTTGCCTAAGCCGCGCTTTTTCGACTTGTGTACATGTTTTGTATATATCCTTAACTTTTGCCCGAACCCTTTGGTTCGTCAGATGCCCTTATTTTTGCCTAGGTCGGTCGACCTAGCGGTCTCTTTTATGCGTAGTATTTTTGACTATGTCTCGCTCAGTGTGTGGAAGTCTTCACCATCCATGGTGCTAAGTATCATAGCTCACCGGAAAATATTGTCTTGACTACAAACGGTCCTTCATAGGTGGGAGTCCATTTGCCCTCGATCACCTTGTGGAAGAATGATGCGCTTGACTACTAGATCACCGACTTGGTAGACTCTTGCTTGACCTTCTTGTTAAATGCTCCGATCATTCGCTTCGATAGATCCGTCCATGGCGATGGACGCGAGTCGCTTCTCATCAATCAAATTAATCTGGTCGAGGCGAGTCTCGATCCAATCGCTTCGCCTAACTCGCCTCCCGAGGACTCGTCGAGGGTATCTCGAACCTCGATGGGTAGGACCGCCCATACCGTATACAAGAGAGAAGGGGTTGCCCTCGTTGATGTTCGATCAGAAAGCGATAACCATGAAGAGCAAATGGTAACATCTCATGCCAATCTTTGTAAGTCACGCCATCTTCTCAGATAATCTTCTTAATGTTCTTGTTGGCGCTTCCATCGCGCCATTCATCTTAGGCCGATAAGGAGAAGAGTTATGATGCTTGATCCGAACTCGCGTAGTTCGGTGATCATTTTGTTGTTGAGATTGGAACCATTATCCGTGATAATCCTTTCGGGAGTGCCATATCGATGATAAGATTATGCTTGATGAATCGAGCCACAACATTCTTGGTAATGTATGCGAACGAAGTCGCTTCTACCCACTTGGTGAAATAGTCAATTGCCACAAGGATGAAACGATGTCCATTGGAAGTCAGGCTTGATTTCTCCAATCATGTCAATGCCCCACATTGCAAAAGGCCAAGGAGAAGTTAAGACATTCGAGGTACCGAGGTACGTACTTTGTCCGCATAACCGCACTTATGACAAGATCGAGCGAAGCGGTGACAATCGCCTTCCATGGTTGACCAATAGTAACCGCTCGTAATCTTCTTAGCCATCGTGATGTCCACTAGAGTGAGTACCAAATGCGCCTTCGTAACTCTTCCATGATATGTTCCACTGCTTTCCCGGTCTACACAATAAGTAAGCACAAGTCGTGGTTGCGCTTGTATAAGATGTCGCTGTCGAGGAAGAATTTGATGCAAATCTTCTCAAGAACTCTTATCGTTGATGATTCTCTGGATACTCCCGAGTCTCAAGATACCTCTTCACGTAGTACCAAGGTTTCTCTTCGTATCAAGCTCATAACAATACCGTTCACAAACCTCTCAATAATGATCCGGGGAGCCTCGTTGTCCCATCTAAACTTGTACATAGACGACATAGTAGCCAATGCCTCGCTAACCGATTCTCTTCTCGTGGAATATGATTGAAAGTGATCTCTTCAAAGTAGGGATCAAACTTAGAACATGCTCTCGATAGGAATGAGATTCGGATGCTCGTATCCCACTCCCCTTAACTCGATCGACCACCAAAGTCAATCTCCATACACTTGTAAGAACTTGATTCTTAAGTCAATAGCGCCTTTAATACCCATGATGCACGCTCAGATTCGCCATGTTATTGGTGCAATTGAAACATAACTGGCGGTGAATGGAGTATGTCCACCGTGGGGATGTGATGATGGCGCCAATGCCATTGCTAAGTGCTTGAGGCTCCATCAAAGACCATGGTCCATCAGATCCTTGTTCGTGTCCTTCGTCTGGCCCGCTCTTCGCAACTGTAGCTAGTAAAACATCTTCGTCCGAAACTCAAACTTCATAGACCGATAGTCATCTACGGCTTGATGAGCCAAATGATCGGCTACTACACTTCCTTTGATCGCTTTCCGAGAAGTGTATTGATGTCATATTCGGTCAAGATCATTTTCCATCTTGCTATTCTTCCGAGAGAGTGGTTTCTCAAATATGTATTTTATCGGATCCATCTTAGAAATCAACAAGGTAGTGTGAGTCAACATATACCGCCTTAGTCGGCGAGCAGCCCAAGTTAAAGCGTTGCAAGTTTTCTCGAGTGTGAGTATCTTGTTTCACACCGGTAAACTTTTGCTAAGGTAGTATATTGCATGCTCTTTTCACTGCACTCGCCATGTTTCCCCAACACACACCCCATTGAGTTCTCTAACACCGCCAAGTACATGATAAGAGGTCTTCCTTCGGCAAAGCGGCATCGGATAGGAGGATTCAGAGGTACCCTTGATTTTGTCAAAAGCGATCGGCAATCGCCATTCCATTCTACTACTTGATCTTTCTTAAGTAACTTGAAGATTGGCTCACAAGTAGCGCTAGATGTGCAATGAATCGCAATGTAGTTCAAACGCCCAAGAAACCTCTCGACTTCCTTCTCAGACGGGAGCTGGCATCTCTTGAATGGCTTTAACCTTGGCGGGGTCAACTTCAATACCTTTTCCACTGACAACAAAACCTAGGAGTTTTTCGGATCTGACTCCAAAGGTGCACTTGTTAGGATTAAGTCTCAGTCTGTACTTCTTCAACCTATCAAACAGTTTCTGCAAATGCTCAAGATGTTCTTCTTCTGTCTGTGATCAAGCTATCATGTCGTCGACGTAGACCTCTATCTCGTGATGAATCATGTCATGAAACAATGTCACCATAGCATCGATAAGTGGCGCTGCTCTTCATCCGAACGGCATAACCTTGTAGCGTAAAGTGCCCCACCGTAACAAAAGTTATCTTTCCATGTCTTCGAGCCATTTTGATCCGATTGTAACCGAGAAACCGCCCATGAAGGAGTAAACCTTATGCCGAGCGGTGTTGTCAACCGTAACATCAATATGAGGGAGTGGAAAATCGCCTTCGACTCGCTTTGTTCGATCTCGTAATCCACACACATTCGTATTTTACCATCCTTCTTAGGTACGGGTACCACGTTAGCAACCCAATCGGATAGGAAGTAACAGCTAAGAAACCGCATTGAATCGCTTCATAACTCGGCTTTGATTTTCTCTCGACATCTCGTGACGATGCGATTTAACCTTCTGCTTTTACCGAGAAACCTCTTTGTCTGCAATCGTGTACCATAATATCAATGTCTAAACTCGCATGTCTTCGCACGACCAAGCAAAACCTCAATATAGTCTCGTAGCATCCGAACCAATCTTTCTTTAACACTGCTCAAGACCCGCCTCCTATCTTGATCTCTTCTGCCTCGTCAGCACCTGATTCACAACCTCAACTCGCTTCTTCGTGGTCAGATAACTCGCTTCTTCTTGTCAGTACCGACAAGTTCTCCGGCACTTCACAATCTTCCTCACTTTCATCTTCAGCTTGGTAGATCGGATTGTCAAGTCATATTTAGCAATAGCATAGTTGTTAACTAGATTCGAGTGATTCTCAGTTGTATCACGTGGGTGTGTGTAAGAAACACATAGCTTTTTGAAGGGGTGATAAAGTAAAAGAAAGAAAACAAACAATCGAATGCAAAAGTCCAACAAATTTATTGAATAAAAATACGCAAGCAACAGATAATAACCCTCGCAAACGAGCCATGATGCCCCGGGCAAGGCACTAGGCTTTCAAAGTTTATTGTTCAAAATATAAAGAAATACGAAAAGCAAAACAAAACAAGAGCAATTACTCCTGGCTAAAGGAGATTGGTATGACGTCTCCAGTCTTCCAATTGCTGAGCCCTTTGTCTGGAGTAGGAAAGATCCACTTGCTGATGTCGAAGTCGTTGTCGTCATTTTCTATAGCATGGATTCCACTCTGACTGATGCGGAAAGGAAGTTGGTCAGCACGTCACGCATCATCTTCCGACTTTGATGGTGAAGCCTAAACCAGTCTTGTCAAACTTGAAAGGAAGATCAGGGAGCTGACCCCAAACAGTACTACCTCCTTGTTCAACGACAGCTTGAGCATCTTTCAGTGAGGCCATCCTAGGCGGAACTGGAGCAACTTCAGAGGATGGAGAGTCAGTGCATGACTGGGATTGTTTCAAAAGCTTGACAGGAGTCTCAAAGAATTCACCTCCATCTCGAGATAGCGGAATGATCAGATGATCGACCATATACTCTTCTTCACCACATATACCGTAACAACCTTCCCTTTCACCGTATTTCACCGATGCAAAGTAGAGGTACAAATACCGCCCCATGTATCCAAGGGCCCAAGTAGACAAGAGTAAGCGGACGGATGTCCATGACAAAGAAAGTGGAATCAAAAGTCCGGGAACCGACTTTAACAGTGAGTGAGCTCTCCGAGCATCGCTCGCTTAGAACCATCAAAAGCTCTCACAATTATGTCACCGGGTCTCGTGAACCAACCCTTCGACATCGAGTCGATCAAAAGCAATCTTCGAAGGATATTCAGAGCGTAACCTATCTACTAAAACATGAGATAAAGTAACGCCTTGCATTCAATGTAGATGCAAGGCTTTGTTGTGTTTCTTTTCAGAAGTCAAATCAAGATCGAGAAGCTTACGTTGTTGAAGCCGTGCTTGCAATACAAACTTCAAACTGGTAGTGTCTTGCGGCATGTGAGCATTCTTCAAACTTCACCAAGGCGTTAGTATGAGCCTCTGAGCATAAGAGCAGAGCAAGCATGGAGATCTTGACGGAGTCTGTCCCAACTGCTCCACAATATTGTAGTCACTCTTGATAATCTTCTAATTCTCCATTTCTTGTTTAGAGGTGTCTTCAAGAACTTCTTTGGTACTTGGCCGAGGTGATGAGTCACCGTTCTTTCCTCTAGCTTGGGAATGGATTGAATAGCTGGAATGCGAGTGGAGTCGCGTGTCTTTTGAGGAGAGATATCCGAGAGAATACTCTTCCTGCTCGTCACCCATCGATCCGTGATGTTGTCAATGTCGAACGGTAGCTTCAACCGTAAGATCTTCAATGGTCGTAGGGTCTTGCTTGACGCCATGATAGTAGACATCACCCATAATTCCAAGGAATAGCTTTATCGAGGAATACGGAATCGGTCTTGGAGAAGTGATAATGAGAGGTGCCACTCTAGGCAGGATCGCAGAGGAAATCCTTATAGTGTTAACATCAAGATAGTCTTCGGGAAATCGCCACCCCATCCGGTTGCCTTAACATCTTCAATAGGAATCTTGTAGCTATCAGGAATAGTGTACTTCACCATGTAATCATACTTTCCACTTGGCTGCCCCAAGGTATCCCACACAGACGGTGCGGCTTCGCTCGCCTTCGATCTTCAACTTAGACATATCTTCACACGCCCGACAGTGGTTTCGTGAATAGTATCTCACGGTTGTCCATCATGCACCGCACACGCCTTCTCAACCAAGCACAACCATCAGCGCAGGGGCACCAACGGCAATTCTCCGACATCCTGGTTAACACCGCACAGAAATTCTTCTTAATACCATCGAGGAATGGTCAAATCATCTACATTGAAAACATAAGTATCGCCACCAACAAAGATTGGAACTCTTGTCATGGTTAGGCATAGGCACGTTGATCACATTCGAGTCTCAATGAGGGACAACTCAATCGCTTAGCTTCAATCATATCTTGAATCTTGTTTTTCAGAGCCCAACAATCATCAAGATCGTGTCCCGGCTATTGGAATGGTAAGCACACTTAGCATTAGGATTGTATCTCGAGAGGAAGTGTTGACATTCGAGGAGGATCCTTCAAGGTAATCACTGCCAACATGTGTCGCAAGACTTGACAATGGCATGTTGATCTTCAGAATTGTCTTCGTGGCGATTCTCGACCACGCGTTGTCTCACCGAGGTTGTGCCGATGCAGGATCGAGACCACAACCGCCTCACGATTGAGCACGGTCGGTCTTGGCTCGGCTTTTCCGATCATACACAAGATTAGCTTCTTTCTTACCACCAAAAGATCTCTTCGCAAAGATTTGATGATGACTTACATGAATCTTTCCACTCTTGATACTACCGATATCAATATCAGCTCTTGAATCCGGATGAAGAGTTTCCAATCGATGATTGAAGAATGGGCCCGCTATTGTTCCCATAAACATATCAACCAACTCCCTATTGGACAAGGGTGGTGAACTCACCGCTAGATCTCTCCATTTCGAGCATACTTTGAACTTCTCACACGACCCATAGACATGCTTTGTAGTTGCATGCGAGTGGGTGTCAATTCAAGATTGTACTCATACGTCAGAAAGCATCACCAAGTCACCCAAGTACGGATACGGTCATTCTCTAGTGATAGTACCACTCCAACCGAGTTCCGACAAACTCTCTTGAAAATAGTGCATCCACAACTTTCTCGTCATCAAGGGATTGATCTTCTGAACATAGGACTTCAAATGCAGCTTCGGACAAGAAATGCCATCATACTTGGCGAAAGTTGGAACTTTGAACTTGGGAGGAATCACAACACCGGGACAAGACTCAGATCATCAAAATTCAACCCGGACATATTCAGGCTTTCCACAGCATTCAGACGGTCTTCAAGTTGTTTGTACCTATCATCTTCATCAGAGTATTGGCCATCATCATAATTCTTCTCAGGCTCAGGCTGGCTGCCTTTACCATTACCCTTGTTACTTCCTTCGATCTTGACACTTCCTTCTAAGAGCTCTATCCGACTGACCCTCTTAGGACCACCCTTGTAGCGTCTGCCCATGTTGAGGAGACCAACAACCTTCTTCTTTCTGTTGATGAGCTTCTTAAGATCTTCTTGGCCTCGGACCAAGCTGGTGAACATCTGTTGAAACTGAGCATTCTGAGCCTGAAGATCCTTGACAGTCTGTTCAAGAGCCATTTCTGCTAAAATAAATAGCGAGAAAATGAGAAAACCAATCTTCGATGTACCTGTGATGCAATGTTATGCTATGATATGCAATGTTTATGCGGATGCAATGCAATGTTTTCAAGGACCTAAGAGATTTAAATTTGTTAAACAAGCAATGAACAAACATTTATTAGTACTCTTTTTATTCTTTTTCTTTTTAAGTACAAAAGATAGTTCAAAATACTAAAAGAAAAACAAAAAAATCCTAGAGCTCTAAGTCTCCCACGGGCGCTTCCTCTTGGTGCCGATGTAGGCGTTGATGTTTCGCTCCTCGTGAAGTAGCTTTGTCAACTCTAGCACTTTCTTCTCACTTGCATAACACTGAGCTTCAAAGGTATCCCTCTTCTTTAAGTCGAATCCGTGACCTCTTCAAGTCTTCAAAATCGTGAGGCATGTCGATGGAGAACAAGATAGATTCGCCACCTATAGCAACAGTTCCATAATTATGTAAAACAGCGCGAATGGCATCATGAGGTTTTGAGCTCGAGCTCGAACCCATTTGAGGTAAGGTTCCCAAGGAATGGAGTTTGGTGCCCCAAAGTCTTGGTATCCTTCTTTACCATGCCCCAAGCGTATGAACCTTCGCTTAATTCGAGATCGTGGTTGTAGTCGAACACAATATCTTGGAGAAGCATATCATGTGGACCATCTCTTCGAGCAAAACCAAACCGACGAGAGCTAGAGAAGGGTTGTAAGTAATACCTCCCTTATACCAAGCAAGTGGTACATTAGGGAATTCTCCACAACGCTCGATGAATGTGAAGTCCTTTTGAGAGAAAAGACTCCAACGGATATCTGAATGAGAAAGTGACATTAATCTTTGAGACCATCTCAACCTTTGTTCGTTCTTCAAAACTGATGGAGGAAGGTGCAAAATAAACCACCTGGAAATTAACGGTACACAACACATGAGAGTTCCTTGTCTTTTGATGGTACGAGTGTGGAGAGAATGTAGGATGTCTCCAAGTAAGGTAGGCACTGGATTGCGGGTAAGAAACAACTTGATGGCATTGATATCTATGAATTGATCCGAGTTAGGAAATGGAACCAAACTATAAATTAATAAGGCCACAATGTTTTCAAACGCATGGAAACTCATAACTTTGAGGAATTCTCGAGCTTTCTTAAATAAGAATTTGGCAAGTAAACCCTTAACTCCACTTCTAGTTTCCCAATTGGCTTCAATGTCTGAGCGCTTGAGATGTAAAGCTGATGCGATGTCTTCGTACTTAGGAACCTTTTCTAAACCGGTGAATGGTATTTGGTCAAGGATAGGCACCCCAAGTAGCTTAGAGAACTCTTCTAAAGTAGGAACCAACTGATAATCCGAGAATGTGAAGCAATGGTGCTTCGGATCGAAGAACTGGAATAGGACATGCATCATATCTTCTTCAAAACCGGAGATAACCAAATCGAGTAGATAACCATGTCTTTTGATGAACTGAGCATGGTCGGGAATCTCGGAAACCAATTCTTTGAGCTGAGAAGGGATACCCATGAAGTTGATTCGGATAGTCTTTCTAGAAGCCATAATCCCTACAAAACAGAGCAAAGATAAATCCCTAGGTCCTTGAAATAGTTAGAAATGATATGCAATGCGGATGATGTCATGATGTCATGTTTAGCACACACAAGCAATTCACACAATGAGCCTATGTTTAAGGCTTGCATGAGGTCTAGGTGATTACCCCACCAAAAGTTTGAGTTGGTTCATCCCGTCCTATAATAGTAACCGGTTCTAGGAATCTCATATCATTGATCTTTCCTGAGGCGCTTATTTCAATACGACGCCAAATGGTCGATCGAAAATGTCCCAAAAGTCTCGATCTCAATGAGCGTAGCATCGAGTATCGCCCAACCTCGGTCTACACCAAAGCCGCCATCTCGCTACCATCTAATGGCTAAGATGGGTCAATTAAGGTTCTAAAGTTTAGTTAGCGCTGATGACACCACGCAGAAGCCAAATACTATCCTCAACTTGGGAATGAGGAGTATCGGACAACTAAAGTGTCACGCTAACGCACTCCATCATGTTGACCGCTTAGTTATACGCCTAGCGGTCGCGATGATCTAATGCTACTTACCTAAAAGGAAACCCGGATCCGTGTAGGATCCCCAACAATGTAATACCCAAGCAACCCATAAAGATAAAGCATACAAGTCAAATGTAGCAAAAGGTGATTTAGAAATCCCTAAGGCAATTCTCTCTTTAGGGTGTGTCCTCAGAGTCGCCAGCCAGAATACGGTGAACTCGACTTTGTAGGATTTTTGTATCCAAATGTGCGGATAGCAAGAGTCGCCACCGACTTTATTTTTATCCAATTAAGGGAAGGTAAAAGTAATGAAAAAGACCTTCGTTAGATTCTAGTACGGAGAATGGTTATGAAAAGGGAAGGTATTAGCACCCTTTCCATCCGTAGTTATCTACGGCTCTTAGTTGCTCTAGATCACCTTAAAATTGTGCTTTCTGTGTGTTTGAAAAAATGTTTTGAAAAGGCATTTTGCTTTGACTTTGTAATGATTCATGTAGGAATGTATACAAAGTGTTCGGAAATGTTTTGGTTTTGAAAAGAGTTTGAACTTTGAAAAAGTGTGTGGTGTGAAAAGCATTTGGTAGAGCGAGCAACTAAAAGACTTATTTACCCACCGTAATTGGTCGCTTTTTGTACTTCTACGCCCTTTAGAATAGCGCTAGCCGTACCATTAGTTAGTAGGTAGCTCCATTCGCTGGATGTAAGCGGATATTCAAGGGACATCGGATGGTCATAGAAGGCAACTTGTAGGAAGTATCCTAGCACATTCGGGCTATCATCATTTTCAGAGGCTTACAATCGAGGGTCAAGATCATGTATTCGGAGGCGACATCGTGGGTCTATGATCTTGTATCAAGGGACTATGATGATTCGCTTGGAAGGCAACGGTGCTAGAATACCTCTACGTTCGAGGGACATGACCATTGTTTGAATCGTAAGGCAACGAGAGAGAATTACCCTAAGGGGTGCATGTGTGAAAAGAGTGTGTTGATTTCAGATATTTTATCTTGAAAATTAGAATGAGCTATGTCCAATTGTTATCTTGCCATACACGCCTAATTACTAGCAGTTTATAGGGTGCGGAAAGTAAAATGCGGAATGTAAAATGCGGAAAATAAATCCTACGCTATTACAAGGCTTTGGGGCAGATACATAATTTAAAATGCGGAAAATAAAATCCTAAGTTAAACTATTACATCCCGTATACAGTTACATTATTGAAAAATAATATGATAAAACAATAAAGAGAAAATCATCTGAATCGGATCAACCTGCATAAGAAGAAGAAATCGGAAAATGCAATATGAATCGAACAAGAGAAAAAATGTTAGAAAAATGCAAATTTTAATATGAGAAAATTATTATATGCTGGAAATAATATAAACATGCTAAAATAATTTTTTGGGATTTTTTTAGATGCATTTTGGTAATTTAAAATGAATTAAAAGTAATTAAAATGCAAAATTATGAATAAAAATAAATATGCATGCAAAAATGTATTTTTTAATTTATTAAATTAAATAAAGATTTTCAGAAAATAATGCAAAAAGAAAAATATTTTTGATGATTTTAAATGCGAAATAAAATATGGAAATTAATTAAAATATAATGCAAATATTAAAATAAAATAGAAAATAGAAAATATGGAAATAGTGCAAGTTTGAAAAAAAAGAATGAAAACCGGTGCTAGCAGGATTCAAACTGGGGACATGTGAGAGCATCTAGGAACAGTCCACGCCTTAACCAACTGAGCTAGCATGCACGTGTGTATGGAAATTGAAGTGGGTGGATTAAACACGCCTCTTTCCCATTGCCACGATCTCGCCATCCAAATGCCTTCTTCGTTTTGAATTTTCAAAAGTTAGCGTCGGTCTTTCTTCGACGCTACAGGCCCTGGCTACATGGAAAATCAAGCACAAGTAATATAAATGCATTATGAACACATGTATCAATTCATTTTCATCCCCCGATCACTCTGGTATGCCTAGTTTGGTCCAATTTTACGTGTTTTAGGAAGCCCCAATTCGAACCAGAAAACCCTAGCCATGGTGGATTTCAATTCAGGTCACGAAAACGCAATCAAGCTTATGAGAAAGTTTCCAAACTTCATTCTAAACATGAAACAAACAACAAAACACGTTAAATATGCATGAATGTTTAAAATCGAATTTGGAAAAGTTTGACAAACCGAGTTCGGATTTCTCAATTCGATGGTTTTGATGATGTAAGTATCCGAATCACCCCGGGTATCAAGGAACGTGTTTGATCCTCAAAATCAATTGAAACGAGCCGAACAAGGATTGCTAGTAGCTTCAAGAACACGGTTTTTGAGTTTGAGAATAGGGTTTCGAGCCAATTTTTCGCCCCTTGTGATTGGTATGCATCGTATAAGTACTGGATGGATTTGGCATCATTACTGGCAAGAATCAATCACCATTCAATGATAATCAAATTTGATTTTTTCATGAAAATCATATTTTCAAAACTTGATCAATTCCAATCCAATCTTGCCTTTTTTGATCCAATTTCGAAATTGCCGGCATTTGTGAGTATCTTGAGTCTCAAGGAAAGAATAAAAATCAATCTTTCAATTAATTTTGATTTTATAATTTATTTTAAAATTTAATTTGTATTTAAATGAATAAATTCCAAATTAAATAGAAAAATAAATCAAAAATTCATGGCATTGGGCTTGGATATTCCTAATTGTATGAGGAATAAGTTTGGATGAAGAAAAAGCAAGCCCATTTGCAAAAAATTTGATTTTTAGAAGTATCTCTCCTTGTGCATTCTTTCAAAATTTCCCAACTTGTGAATGGTGTAACTTGCTCAATTTTCCACATTTTTGAGTGTTCGTGGACTTTTTGGAAAGCTCTAAGAGTCCTCTAACCAACCTTTTTGGTCTCATCTCAATTGGAGTTTCCATGCTCAATATATCTTCAAAACAAAAAGTTGACTTTTGTTGACTTTGAAAATGACCAGAATGTTTTGAGCTATACCTCTCAAATGAAGCATTTTTGACATTCTTGTGAGACATGAAGTTGTAGAGAATTGAATTTCCTTCAAAATGAGCTTTGTGGAAAATTTCGAGAAAGTATGAGAAAGTTATGATCAACAAAGTTCATTGACTTTTCACCTAGAAACCCTAATTTGAAAGTTTGACTTTGAGCAAATCTTGAGTTTTCTTGATGAATCATGATCAACCCCTGATCAAATGATGAATGTAACTTCAAAATGAGGATGTTGACCAAAAATTATGAAGTTTTGATCAGTATGTTGACCACAGTTGACTTTTTGTCCAATACAACCGATTTTCAACCATCCGAGCAATTGTTCGAGGAAACTTGACTGTGAGGCTTGAAACTTGACATGGAGAATATTTGAAGCATATGAGGAGGCATGATGAACATTGGAGATGTTGGAAGTCCATCCGAGTCGAGAAATACCAAACCCTAGTTTGGGTTAATTGTCTTAGGAGAAGGTTTGTTTGATCAACCTTGAGGGATCCTTGAGTATGGATGTATGGAATGTTTTGAGAAGATGGAGGGAAAATTTTGGGGTATGACAGTGGGTACAAACAGAGATTACTGCTCTCCGTACCGAGCAGTCCAGACAAAGTGTTGAGCTGTTTCGACAAGGAACTGTGGTGGACGATGTCTAGGATATGATGCGACGTCTTATGTTGCACTTTCCACAGGATCCTCCTCCTCCACCGCAAGACAAGAAGCTGTAATCTCCACACATGTGAATTAAAACATTGAGGCCAATGTTTGGTTCAGGTGTGGGGGAGATTCTATTTTATTTTATTGTTTTGCTTTGTGTTTTTGAATTCATAGTTTAGTTTGTTTGGTTTGTTTGTTCTACTTTCTTTTGTTTTTTTTAAAGTGGTTTTGTTCAAGTTTGTATGGTGCAGTGCTGTCATGGTGTTACCAGGTGATTGATAGAAATCGGAGGGGAGCGAACAAATAGCTAGTGGTTGAACAACACACCCCATACTTGATCTTCGCAGGCACCACGGAAGTTGGCACAATCAAGAGGAGAAGGTAGGACGCAAAGCATCAACACGGAACCAAGAGAGTAGTATGGTATATTTCAGATGAAAGGAAACCGCATGACACCAAGAGCACCTCAAAGCATGTAAGCTTAACCTACCCGGTGAGATTTCAGAGCCAAATTCTAAGTCCACATGAAAGTTCAGTCAGGTATGGCACTATTCACTTTGATTTTGCGTATGTTCTCTTAACACAAGCACACTACGAAAGCACACACTGAGGCAATTTTCTTTCTGTAGCCCCGAGCCTTTCTAGCCATCCTGTATGCATTATGTCCATAGTCAACCCCCTGTGAGCCGTAATTTTCGTTTTGTTCATTGTTGTTATTTTTGTTACCACCCACATATTCACTATTCATATCATCGCTCGGCATTAATGTTATGCTCTTGAAATACACGAAAGAATCTAAGTGTGGGGTTGTGAACCATTGAGAAAGGGGCAAGAAAAAAAAAAGAAAAGAGAAAAAAAAATTTGGGAAAATCCAAAGAGAAAGTTTGAAAAACAAAACGAAGAAAAATTCCGCAACACTTGCCCACTTGTCCGAAAGACCATATGAATGACTCTAAAAAGCTAAAAACAAGATGTCGAAGGTCTTAACCCCATTCTTACGATTCAAACCACTAAGAGTAGATATGTGAAACCAACATGAATGCCGAGAACCAAAACCCTTTGTTATCCAATTCCTTGTTTACCCCACCGAACCCAAGCCATGTTTCATCCCAAAAAACTCTTGAATGTGTGTGTAATCTTTGTGTGTAGTGATTCGAGAATGTTTCCAAAGTTAAAAGTAATGTGCATGCCTTGGTACTGTGACTGTAAACACTTTAACCCGGAGAGAGTTTGTGAGACTGTGAAAAAGCTTGCAGGTGAACAAGTGCTCGGAAGTGATAATGTGGTCGATAGATTGACGAAGGATGCCATAGACTCGATTGATAAGTGAAGGTGTTTTAATAACCCGATTGGTTGTGAAGAAAAGAATCTCGGTGACCTTTGTTTCGTCTCGATACATCACTTGAGGACAAGCAATGAGATAAGTGTGGGTTGTGATCGGTCACCATTTCTAGTAAGTTTCGACCTTTTTCCGACAAGAACTCATAGTCTTGGTAACACTATGTGGCATTTGCATGTGTTTTAAAGTAAGTTTTCTTATTTTCGCCAGTGAAGTTGTCGATATTTTTACTTTATGAGTATTACAAAAGTGTCTTTTATGCTCGTTGGTAGTGTTGTTGTCTGTGATGCAATGGAAAGATAGGAACTTGTATGCACGAGTGGATAAAAGAAGCCGGAAAAGTCGAGTTCAGAGGTCAACACGGCACCGGTGGAGCAACACGCCCGTGTTGAAATGTGGTGAAAAGCAAGTTTGAACTCGAACAGAATTACACGGGCGCCCGTGTCCATAGACACGCCCGTGTGAGAAAGTGCCTAGAAATGTGTTATTTATGCCAAGATGAAGATCAACACGGCACCAGCAAAGAAGACGGCCCGTGTTGATGAGCGGTAATATTTGTTTCCAGGTTTTCTCACTCAAAGGGAATCATTAAGGGTATTTTTGGCATAGGATTTCAACCTGAACCAAGGAGGATATAAAAACAACTTTAGAACAAGAAAAGAGGGACTTTTTTTGGGGAGGAGAAGATAGAATTGCAGAGAAGAAAAGAGGACGGAAACGAGGTTTTGAAGATTTAAGAGATTCAACGGTGGACACCATTGAAGATCCGAGTTCTCCCAATTATTTGTAATGTCTAAACTTTTACACTTGTGTTTCTTGAATATTATGAGAGGCTAAACCCCCCAATGCTAGGGGGTGTCCCTGATTCGATCTGTAATAACTCTGGATTAGGTATTTCATTGATTTAATGTTTGTAGTATTCAAGTCGATTGTATAATGTTTTCAATGTTTTCTTTATCTGATCAATAAGGATTGTTATGTGGTTAACAGTTCGTAAGACTACGATTGTTAAGGTTTGTATACAATTGAACCTTATAATTATCACCTAGGATTAGGATATAGTAAGGTTATTTAGAAATTCTTGATAATTGAATGATTTGGTTTTTTCTATTTCTCTAAGGACTTAGGTAATCGGATTTTAAATCAAAAGCTTTTCACTAAGGACTTAGGAAAAGCATCCTTGAGAATAAATAATTGAATTCTATAAACTTGTTAAAGAGATCTTGATCCAGAGGAATTAGAGAATGAATCACACACCCCACCTTAGCATTATCTTCATATTATCAAAAGCTCAGTTTTAATTTCAGTTAATTCCTAGTATTTTACTCTATTTCGTTAATCATTTGAAACAACACCCTTATGCTCTTTTGTTTAATTGACTTCGTGTAATAACTTGTATTTTTCTACGCAATCCTCGTGATCGATACTTGGGGTAAAACCCTTTATAACTACATCGGTGAAAATAGTACACTTGCTATTTTTCCGATCAATTATATCTCCTAAGGGAAGCCATACACCTTTCACCGCCAGATTATGTTTCGACTGCACCAATAATATGGATGAATACGAAGCGTGCAATATGGGTATCAAAGATGTTATTGACTTAAGGATCAAATTCTTGCAAGTATATGGAGACTCAACTTTGGTAATTAGTCAGGTTAAGGGCGAACGGGACACAAAGCATCTAGATCTCATTCCATATCGAGAACATGTGTTGAATCTGATCCCCTACTTCGAAGAAATTACTTTCGAGCATATTCCACGAGAAGAGAATCAATTGGCAGACACATTAGCTACCATGTCATCTATGTTCAAAGTCATATGGGACAACGAAGCTCCTCGGATTACTATTGAAAGACTAGACGAACCAACATACTGTTGTGAACTTGATAATGAAGGAGTAGAGGAGAAACCTTGGTTCTACGAAGTGAAGAGGTATCTCGAGGCTCAAGAATACCCTGAGGAGGCATCTGTCAACAATAAGAAATTTCTGAGGAGAATCGCTGCCAAGTTCTTTCTCAGTAACGGCATCTTATACAAACGCAACCATGACTTTGCCTTACTCCAGTGTGTAGATCAGAAGACGGTTGAACAAATTATGGAAGAGTTTCATGAAGGCGCTTTTGGTACTCATTCTAGTGGACATACACTGGCCAAAAAGATTCTGAGAGCAGGTTACTACTGGTCCACTTTAGAAGCTGATTGTTATTGATATTCCCGATCTTGTCACAAATGTTAAATATACGCAGATAAAGTACATGTTCCTCTGGTTCTGTTGAATGTTCTGACAACTCCTTGGCCTTTCGCGATGTGGGGTATTGATATGATTGGAGAAATCAAACCTACCGCTTCTAATGGGCGTAGTTTCATCCTTGTTTCTATCGATTACTTTACCAAGTAGGTAGAAGCAGCCTCATTCGCATTTGTTACTAAGAATGTTGTGGCCCCATTCATCAAACATAATCTCATCTGCCTTTACGGCATCCCCGAAAGGATTATCACAGACAATGGTACCGATCTCAACAACAAGATGATCACCGAACTCTACATATAGTTCTCGATTAAGCATCATAACTCTTCTCCGTATCGGCCAATGATGAATGGCGCAGTGGAAACCGCCAACAAGAATCTTAAGAAGATCATACAGAAATGACAGTGACATATAAGGATTGGCATGAGATGTTTCCATTTTCTCTCCACAGCTATCGCACTTCAGTATGAACATCTACAGGTACAACCCCATTTTCTCTCATGTACGTTATGGAAGCAGTTCTACCTATCGAGGTTCAGATACCCTCACTCAGAGTATTGAAAGATGCGGAGTTAGACAAAGATGAATGGGTCCAGACTTGACTTAACTAGATAAACTTGATCAATGAGAAGCGACTCGTAGCCATCTTCCATGGACAGATATATCAGAAACGCATGATCAAAACCTTCAACAAGAAAGTCAAACAACGAGTGTACCAAGTTGGTGATCTAGTAGTCAAGCGCATCATCTTACCACAAGGTGATCCCAGGGGAAAATGGACTCCCACCTATGAGGGACCATTTGTAGTCAAGACAATAGTTTCTGACGGAGCCATGATACTGAGCACTATGGATGGAGAAGACTTCCCCGCGCCCTGTGAATGCAGACATAGTTAAAAAAATACTATGCATAAACGAGACCTGCTAGGTCGAGTGGTCTAGGAAAAAATAAGGGCATCCCAGCAAACCAAAAGGGTTCGGGCAAAAAATTAGGGACATATATGAAAAAATGTACACCCGGCAAGTCGAAAACCTGCAAAGGCGGCTTGGGCAAAAAAGGGTATCCCGGTAGACTGAAAAAACCCGAAAGGGAGGTCTAGGCAAAAGTTAGGGATCAAAGTGTATGACTATGTCTCGTAAATATCATCTACTTACAGACTACACTACTATCAGCTACAAGTTCAAATGGCGCAGATCAATCCAATCACCTTCTTCTAGCAGCAAGGAGATGAGATAGTCGAAAATATATGAGCAATAGCAGAGTTGAAACTCGACCAGATTATTCCCACATAGCTTTTACTATTTTCCAAATGCTTCCGACAATTTCCTCTTACTAGGATATTTGTCTCTTTGTACACGAACTGCCTATCTATAGGCCTGTTTTCAGAATCAATACAATTCCTCTTTTCTAGTTTCAAACTTTTCACTTTTATCTGTTTTGTTTGCATAAGTCCAATGATTGCTTTGAATGATTTTATGCATCTGACAATAAATATATGTTCACAAATACACGAAAAGCGAACATAAACAGTAATTACTATAGGCTCTAGGAATTGAGATGACAACCCGAGTCACCAACACATCCTCGCAGAGTCAGTTTCACAGAAATATTCCCGTAGAATAATCTCTACAATCCCCACAGAGCCATCACTCCCTCGACAGAGACAGATTTCCCAACAAGATTACTCTATCATATCCTCAGCAAGATCATCCCCTTTCAGTAGTGTCCACATTTCTGCTTGTTACATTAGTCCCCAAGCGGTAGCAAGACAATTTCCAACTCATCACATTAGTCTCCGAGTAGTGATCGTCTCAACTCATCACATTAGTCCCTGAGTAGTGATCGTCTCAAACTCATCACATTAGTCCCCGAGCAGTGATGGTCTCAACTCATCACATTAGTCCCCGAGCAGTGATCATCTCAACTCATCACATTAGTCCCCGAGCAGTGATCATCTCAAACTCATCACATTAGTCCTTGAGCAGTGATCGTCTCAACTCATCATATTAGTCCCCGAGCAGTGATTCTCTCAGCTCATCACATTAGTCCCCAAGCAGTGATCTCATCATGTTAGTCCCCTTGCAGTGATTATCTATAATTCATCACGTCAGTCCCCACACAATGATTATCTACATTCTCAACTTATCACGTCAGTCCCCGAGCAATGATCATCTACAACTCATCATATTAGTCCTCTAGTAGTGATCATATCAACTCGTCACGGTTAGTCCCCGAGCAGTGACCATAAACATTGTCATGTCAGTCCCCGAGCAGTGACCATCAACATTGTCATGTCAGCCCCCGCGCAGTGAACGTCAACTTTGCTACGATGGTCCCTGAGCAGTAACAAATCATCAATCAAATTATTATGTCAGTCTTCGAGAAGTAGTATCATTCAAGGATTATCATCTTCCAACATCGTCAATATCCAGACCCAAAACTTGGTCAGATAGTGCGTTGGAGTTATCCACATCTCTCTTATTCCCTAGTCAGGGTCTCCAACAACTATATCCCCAAGTAGAAGTCGAAGATCTCCAGCAGAACATTCCTATCTTATTCAAGACTGATATGTTTTGAAATACCACAATATCTACATTCATATATTATTCATAAAAATCATAACATGTTCATTGCATGCATCATGACATGCATAAAACTAACCTCATTCTTTCAGGTTAAATTCTCAAACAGGCAAAAATTATTTACAAACTTCTAGACAGAAGGTCAAAGATTAAAGCCCAAAATAAGACGGGAAAACTATCTGTACGACCATAAAGGTATGAAGGCCCGAGACCAGACGGGTCTACCAGACAAAATGACTTGTAGATCAATTCCCGAAACATATGGGGTGACTAATCTACACAAGCCGATATCAATTCCCGAAACCAGACGGATTTACCAACAAACAGAAGGCTATAGATTAATACCCGAAACAAAACGGGGAAACTATCCATATCTTGACGAATGCTTATCCCAGATAAAACTGATATGAAGGTTTATTCTGACTCTCTTATCATCAGTATCTCCAGATGGCATCTTTAAGCCCATCTCCGACTACACATTGTTATCTCTCCACCTGCAGAATGCTGCATATCTGGTTAAAAATCAATGTATACTAAAACTTCATTCAAAGAATGCCATGGAGTCTAATGTACAACTCTCTCTAACATCAACTTCTCCAAATGGCATCTATGAGCCCATTCCACTACGTCGTCAGCCGATGATCTCCTTTTCTACACCAGTGCGTGCGAATTTTAGGGGCATTCGAGTATTCAATCATCTTCTACCTTCAGGTCATGAAAGGAAAGCATACCAATCTAATCTCTCAGGTACAAGAAGATTGAACAGGGGAAACTATTATACCCCAGAAAATTTCCTCTTATTTTTCAAGTCAATACACATCTCCATACTCAAGAGTTCCTCAAGGGTTGACTAGATGAACCCTCTCCTAAGCAGTCAACCCACAACTAGGGTTTTGATTCTCTCAAGTGAAAAATGGTTTCTATTACCTCAAGTAAACATCATGCCTCCTCATATGTCTTAAGGTATCACCATGTCAAGTTCAAGCCTCACAACTCAAGTTTGCTCAGTCAAACGCTAAGATGGTTGAAAATCAGTTGTATTGGACAAAAAGTCAACTGTGGTCAACATATAGTCAAACTTCATCATTTTTTGTCAACATCAAGATTTTGAAGTCACATTTATCATTTGATCAAGGGTTGGTCATGATTCATCAAGAAAATGCAAAGAATTGGTCAAAAGTCAAAGTTTCTAAGTTAGAGTTTTTTTATAAAAAGTCTACAGAACTTTGACCAGGCATAACTTTCACATACTTCATCATAAATTTTTCCATCAAAGATCATTTTGAAGAGAATTCAATTCTCTAAAACTTTGCGTCTCACAAGCTTTGCCCAAAAATGCTATATTTGAGAGATATGAGCCAAGACATTATAGGTCCTCATAAAAGTCAACAAAAAGTCATCTTTTTTCCAAAGAGGTGTACATGAGCATGGAAGCTTCAATGAAGATGAAACCAAAAGGATGATTTAGATGACATCTTAATATTTCTAAAAAGTCCAAGAACACTCTCAAATGATAAAAATTGAGCAAGTTATGGCTTGGGCAAAATTGGAAATTTTGAAGAAATGCATGAAGAAAATATTGACCAAACTTGAAAATTTTCCAAATGGGCCTATATTTCTTTGATCTAAACTTGTTCCTAACATCATCCATGACTCCTAAACCCAGTTACACGCCACTTTGCTATTTATTTAATTTATTTTTTAATTAAATCATTAAAATTCAAATTTAATTAAAATACAATGCAAGACGAAGAGTAATGCGTGCAAAGGCTTAAAATCTAACATTCTTGAGGACCAAGCAAGCCCAAATAGCTGGAAATTTCGTGCAAGATCTGATAGGCATGGAGATTGACAAATTTTTGGAAATATTACATTTGATTCTTCAATCAAATATTCTTTCATTCTTCAAATCTTAATTTTTCTTCAAATTTGTTAACGTAAATCCATCACTTATATATATACAAGGATGCTAGATCAAAAAGACACGAAATCCCTGCCTCAAGAACCATAACCAAACCTCAAAAATCAGTGACATTCAACCAATCGGCAGACCTAGAATTCGATCGATTCAAGCCATTCCAAGGTTGCCAATCAATTCCTTGTTGCTCTCTGAAGCGTTCCAGACCATCACCATCGATCAAAGCATCTAGAATCGACCAAACAGAATAACGATTTGCTCACTTATTTTCAAAATCGATTTCAATGATTCATGCATATTTAACATAATTCGATTTTATGTTTGTGTTCATGATGATGTTTGCAAGCTATCTAGGTTGTTTGATTTGAGTTTAAGTGCAGGAATCGTGATACGCCATGGCTAGGGTTTCTGAGCTTTGATTTGGGGAAACATAGTTACAAGTAAATTAGACTAAATTGAGGGCACCATCATACTCAAAACAAAGTTTCCAATTGAACCATGGTATCATAACAAATTTATATTGCATATTCTTTATTTTGAAAATTTGCAGGAGCTGTAGTGACGGACATGACTGTGGGTAAAACCTTTAGCCACGAACTGACCGTCGGTATAGCTCAAAGGAAAATTCAAATCAGGGAAGAAACCCCCTTTGCGCACATATTTGAATTAATATATTTTAAAATTTATTTTTATCATATATTAGTTTTGTTTCATTCCTATGACAGCTAAGACGCCCAGCTCAGATGGCAAGCGCGTGGAAACTCTCACCCCGGAGTACCCAGTTTGAACCCCAGCGCCTGCAAATCCATATTTTTGGCAATTTTTCTCACTAACCTTTGTTTTTTTATTTCTTTTCTTATTTTTTGTCAGTTTCTTTTTTTTATTTAATTCCTTTTAAAATAGTTTACTAAATACAATAAAAAACCCTAAAAAAAATTATTTTAGATTTAGGTTTAAAAAATGTTTAATTAATTTTAGACACAAAAATATTTTATTTTTCTTTTCACTTTTAATTATTTTCATAATTAATTTCAAATTAACTTAGAATTAGGTTTTCTTAAATAAAATCAATTCCAAAAAATATTTTTTCTTTTAATTAGGGTTTAGAACACTTATGTCTCCATTCAAATATTTTCCTCTTATTTATTCATGCTTTATTCTCATTTAAGTTCTAGAAATCGATGTATAGGTCGCAAGGCTTTTTTGTAATAGCGTAGATTTATTTCACGCACTTTACTTTTCGTACCTCCAATAATGTAACTGCCCCAAAGCCTTGTAATAGCGTAGGGTTTATTTTCCGCACTTTTACTTTCTACACTCTCTTATAAATTGTCTATAAACTGTTTAGATGTATGCTAATAGGATTGTATGGCAAGGCTAATGAATCAATCGTAGATCACCTTAACAATTAAGATAAAATACCTGAATTGAACATACTCTTCACACTTGCACCCTTGCACCCTCTAGGGTATCCTCTCTCGTTACCTTACGAATACAATGGTCATGTCCCTCAAACGTAGGGATACCATTAGCAAAGTTGCCTACGAATAAAATCATCACAAAGATCATAGTCCTTCGATGACCCTCGATGTTGCCTACGAATATATGGTCTCAACCCTCGGTTGTTGCCTACGAAAAGCGATGATCGTCCCTACGAATTGTTAAGGTATCCCTACATTATTGTCTTCAATGACCATATGATGACCCTGCGCCTGTCCCTTCACATCCAATGGATAAAGTTACCTGCCAATTAATGGTATGGGTAGCGCTGTCCTAAAGGAGAAGGAAAATAACAAGAACGACCCCTCTGAGTAGGTAATAAGACTTTTAATTGTTTGCTCCAATCCAATCAAAAAATGCTTTTCACACCTCACACTCTCTTCAAAACTATTTTTTTCAAACAAACACTTTGTATACATTCCAACGAGAATCATTACAAAGCTTTAAACTTTCAAAGAAACATTTACAAACACTTCGTATACATTCTTGAGGGCTGATACAAGAATCATTATGAAGTCAAAGCGAAATTATTTTCAAAATACTTTTTCAAATCACACACGCACAGAAAGCAAATTTTCAAAAGTGAGCTAAGCAATTAAGAGCCCGTTGATAACTACGGATGGAAAGGGTGCTAACACCTTCCCTTTTCATAATTATCCCCCGTGCTCAGAATCTAACAAAGGTCTTTCCTGTTCTTTTCACCTTTCCTTTATTGGATAAAAGAAAAGTCGGTGGCGACTCTTGCTATCCGCACATTTCTGATAAAACGCAAAACAAACAAGTCAGTTCTCTCACTGTGTTACAGTACACAAATAGGCATTAGAATGTGCGTTCGTACAAATTTGAATCACAAAACTTACAAGAAAGGTGAAAACCCAAGCAAGCAGACAATAGAGTGTGTGTTCGTACGCAAACAAGCATTAGAATGTGTGTTCGTACACATTCAAAACAATTGGATAACCTGCAAGAATGGTATAAATCCAAGCAAACAGACAATAGGATGCGCGTTCGTATGCAAACAAGCAATAGAATATGCGTTTGTACACATTCGATCAAATAAACCTGCAAGAAAGGTGAAAACCCTAGCAAGCAGATAATAGAATGCACACGCATGTGTGCAAGCACAAGATAAGGATGCTACAAATCCAAAACTCAAGTAAAAATGCTCAATGTACCTCGCACATGAAATAAAGTGTCAGAATTAGCAAAGCAAGTGCTAGAAAGAAAGCACCTAATGCAAAACCGATTGTAGATATGACAATAAACCAGTATAAGCATGTAAGAAGTGAAATAGAAACACAAAAATCGGCTTGGGAAAGAGCTTTTCTGAAATCGGAGCGAAAAAGTCAAGTTCTCGGAATTGATGCATGTTTTCTTGCAAAAACGTCAATGAATTCAAAACTGTGATAGGTTTTAATAATTCCGAGTAGAAGCGATGTTTTTCGGACCTTAAAGTAACGGGGCAGCAACTCCATTTAGGCATGTTTCACTTTAAATTTGGTTTCGAAATCATCACCAATGGTTTTAAAACATGCCAAAACATTCAGAACAACTATCGTTACCTTTGACCTTTGAGGAAAAATAGGTTTCGATGCACAAAATCGCCTAAAAAGGCTTATTGAACATCAACATTCATGTGCCGAATTAAGTTCTTATTCACTTTTGTTTTGGTTTGTAATGAGAAATGAATTGTAATTAATTCATGTACATGAGATAACCAAATCAAAACAAAATAAGATGCAAATTATGTACAAGAGTGATTGAAGTTTGAATGAAAAAGGATGTAAAAATTAACATTGAAACATGTATTTAATGTGTATTTATGAATGAAAATGCAACATGTTCATGAATGAAATGTAGATGTGTGACATACAATGTGCAAATAAGGTGATTACATTACCTTCACTATGCTAAACATGAATTAAAATCAATTTGAATTGAGAATTCAACATGTTCGGATGCTTGAATTAAATGATTAAAGATGCATCAATAAACACATGAAAATATGCATGAAAATGAGACAACAACACACTTTAATGTCACCAAAATCAAGTTTTGACACATGCATTCAATTCAATTAATTGACATGTTTGTAGGTCAATGCATGAAGATGCAAGATGTGGTCTAAATGCAAGCCTAAATGCATAATATACAATGCAAATGAACCTACAAGTCAAGATGCACCTAGGACTATATTTCGACACAATTACGCATGCAAAACAAGTCTTATTTCACATGAATTCAATGCAAATCATCAACCTAAACGCTATCTAATGCATGAGAATATCATAGGTGATGCAAAAGTTCAATTAAAGTGACTTAAATGTAAAGAAAAAGAATTACACAAGTGTATGTGTGTGTTATGTACAATTTTCCTTCACACCAACACAATAACGTTCAAAAATCAGATTCAAATCAATCAATTCACGAATGAAAATTCAAGAATCAGAATCAACACAATAAATGCAATTAAATCTAATAATCAATTTCAATAAAAGTCAAAATCGGAAAATCAATTAAAATAAGCACTTAATTGAATAAGCTACTTACTTGTTCTTGAAGTTTTGACTTGAATTGTTGAAGAAAATACCAAAATCAAGCTCTAATTGATGATAATAAGAGAATTGATCCTTAAATCGATGAAAACTGGAAGAGAAAAACCTTCATTCTTGAAAGAATTGAAGAAAAATGAAGGAGAAGACCATCCTCTTGTTCAAATCGAGCTAGGGAGAGGAAAGAGGAGGAGATCTGAGCTGTCCGAGCGGAGGAGGAGAAGAGGTCGGCCAAAATCGTGGCCGGAAAAGAGAGGAAAGGGCGGTCATAGGAAAGACCGCGCAAGGAGGAGGAGACCGATTGGAAGGCATCGCCGGGCAAAGTGGGAGCGTCGCCGGGCGACAGGCGGCAGTCTGGCAGGAGTTGGTCGGTCGAAGGAGGCGGTCAACATGGTGGAAGGAGGCAAGGGAGGGTGCTGCTCGGTTTTAGAGGGAGGAGGAAGACTTGATTTTCCTTTGAATTTTGGCTTTTGATTTGAGAGAATTAGGAGAGGAAAATTTGAGATTTGAGAGCAAAATTTAGCAAATTATTGTGTGTCTTCATTTTGTGAAGGGGAAAACATATTTATAGTGTGAAAAATTGGGCCTTGGGGTGCCTTGGATCCACAATTAAGCCCAAATCATGATTATCCGAAATATTTTCGTACACAGTCCAAAACAGCCAAATCCGTGCGAAATTTGAAGTCGTACTCTAAATAAAAAATGTCCGGGAGTGAGAAAATTGCTTGTGGGAGTCAAAATTTCAACTCAATCGGACGAACTGTCCAGGCAATACGAATTTTTGAAGGCTCAGCACACTTATCGAGCATCTGACACGTGCTGAATTTTTATTGCGCTCTTCGGAGAAATTGCCTCGAACGAGGGTTTTCTGATCAAAATACGAACTCGGAGTCTCCGTATCAAATGAATTCAACGGAATTTTTGAACTTTTGGCACAGGTCCTACCTCGTTTGGCTAAAATTCGAGTGAGATATGATTTTTCGAACTTCGCGTCTCAGATGAAAAACGCTAGGTTCGTCTCAAAATCAATTCCAGAGAATAAAACACTGCTCTTAAATGGTAAGGAATTGGCTCTAGACTTGTGAATGAAAGTCGGAGAGGACTTTGATAAGGAATTTTAGACACCGAATCTGCTTAGTTTCGATGCTCCATCCAGGAATTATGACCTTTTTAGCGCACCGAGAACACGGTACATCACTAAAATTCAGTTTATCTCACTTGAAAGATTAATTTCTTTGAGGACTTTCTTCACACAATTTACTTCTGACTTGTGAACGAAAGTTGTATATAATAATGAGAGGGACTTTCCAGTCGAAAATCATCAGAAAATACTCGACAAGCTGAGAGATATGCCTTCTAGAGCGCCCAAAACGCACAAAAAACCCAAAATTCACTTTATTGAGAAATGAACAATTAAAGTCTTTTTCTTGACAAAACGGCCTCCGATCTGAACAGATAAACTGGAGAATATATTTAAGTGATCTTAATGCCTATGGAACCAAACCAAAATATCTTTCTGACTAGAAAATCTTGCACCAAGCATATGAACCAAAAATATCAATATCAGTCTCGAAATGATCTGAGATAGCCGAAACACACAGTTTCTTTTGCAAATTGAGATACTTAGAACCTGGTAACCATATGATTAATTCCATGCATGTGTATGCATGTATATTTATGATAATTCAATTATAATCCAGAAATACCGATATGAAGAGGGTAAATTTTGGGGTACAACAACCTCTAAATTTCCAAAATTCTCCGGTGACCACCAGACTACTTCTACCATCTGCTGCTACTAATTCTAGTGACCTTATGGCAAACTAATCCAATTTGCCAAAGCACCTCCTTCGATCTGGACGATCCTGGCGATTTTTCCACTGTCGTACTCACCACCGTGCAACTTTTCCAAATCCAATACTCGTGGCTACTCCTCAAAACTTTTCGCCAAACTACGATGATTTCCTTAAGTGGTATCAGAATTATCAGAACCCAGATTATACTGCTTCAGTTTCACACACGGGTAAATCATATGTTTGCTTCTCTCAATCATCTTCTCTTGGACCATGGATCCTTGATTCTGGTGCATCATATCATGTTACTGGTAATAAAATAATTTTCTTTTCCCTATCTACCTCTGGTTTCTTACCTACTATAAATTCTGCCAATGGTTCTCAAACCCGATCCGAAGGAATTGGTACTGTTCAAATTATACCTTCTCTCTGTTACTTTTGTTATCTATGTACCTAATTATCCATTTAATTTAATTCCAGTCAGTCATTTAACTCGTTCTCTTTATTGTATTGTCACCTTCACTAATAGTAATGTCACACTGCAGGATCGGTGTTCGGGACAGATAATTTGTGTTGGATATGAGTCTCAAGGCCTTTATTACCTTTCAGTGTCATCTCAGACATGCTCAACTAAAGATTCTCCACTCACAATCCATGCTCAGTTTGGTCATCCTAGTCTTCCCAAATTATAGAAGTTGGGGTCAAGTTTATCGAAAGTGTCCAATTTACATTGTGAGTCGTGTCAGTTAGGGAAACACACTTGTATTCAATTTCCAAATTGAGTCAATAAACGAGCTTATTCCCCTTATGCTTTAATTCACTCTGATGTTTGGGGTCCCTCACATACTATCTCTACTCTTGAGTCTAGGTATTTTGTCACATTTATTGATGATTTTTTCATGTTGCACGTGGTTATTTTTAATGAAAAATAGATTGGAATTATTTTCTATTTTTGAACAAATTGTCTAAGCTCTTCAAAAACCTCCTCTAATACAAATTCTGAGTTTTCCCAAATTAAAAGATTTTTGGTATTATGAAGAAAAATAAATCCTCCAAAATCCTTCCAACAAAATCTTTCTATTCTTTTCACCTAATAATTTCTAACTTTCAAAGTCTCTCATCCATTCCCCTACAAACTCCCAAACATAACTTTAGGGGATGCACTATGAATCTAATTGCAAAGATATATAATGTCACTTTTACCCTTTATCTTTTGGAACATGAAATCACACAATTGGTGAATAATGGAGGATTATATCACGTAGAGAAGAAGATAATGATAGAGAAGAGAGAATGAGAGAGAGAGAGGGAGATTAATTGAGGGTTATAATGAATAATAGCATTCATCAAAGATGAGGATGTCTCCAAGGCATTTATACAAGTGTGACATAATGAGTGGGACCTAAAAAAAACTCTTTAAACAACAAGAATAATCTAAAAATCATGCTTGTAACCGGTTAACATATTTGGTTAGCTGGTTATATAGACAAACATAAAACTTCTTCAGTTCAGGTGTAACCAGTTAATGCATTTGGTTAACCAATTACAACAAATTAAAATCGTCTTTTTCATGCTCCAGAAGTGCTTTTGCATCAATCTGTAACCGTTATACCCACGTGTTAACCAGTTACATCCCTTGAATTATTAAGATTTCATCCAACACACCACCTTAATTCAAGTACTCCAAGTTTTCCATGCTCATGCTCATCTTCAACCTCTTAAATACATCGTTTGTGACTCCCTTAGTCAACAAATCAGTAACTTGGTCCTCACTTCTATAATATCTCAATCTTAACTTGCCTTCACTAACAAGCTCCTTCAAGTAGTGAAACCTCATCTTAATGTGCTTGCTCCTCCCATGTGCAATTGGATTCTTAGCAAGACTAATAGCTTAAACATTATCAATCAAGAGTGTGACAACGTCCCCCTCATTACTTTCCAACTCTCCCAATAGATTCATACGGCTTGACACACACATAACAATGTGACAATATACTCGATTTCACAAGACGAAGGTTCAACTATTGGTTACTTCTTCGAACACCATGTGATTGGTGCTCCACCAAACATAAATATTTATCCAACTATAAACTTAGTATCATCTTTATCTCCACACATATTGAAATCGGTAAAACCAAGTATATTGTATTTTCTGCCCGCATCCGCTGCGGGAAAGAGAAATATGTAGCCAATAATACTTTGATGCATCTCAGGATTCTCTTGACTGCTGCTAAGTGAGACAGCTTCAGATTCGATCTCTCCATGAATCTACTAGCAATGTTAACACTAAAGCCAAATTTGGTCGCGTATTGCACAAATAACGTAATGATTCAATCAACCTTCTATATTGATAGAGAGAGAGAGAGAGAGAGAGAGAGAGAGAGAGAGAGAGGGGGGGGTGAAAAAGAACAATATTATTCACCAAATATGAGGATGTCTCCGAGACATTTATACAAGTATTACATAATGATTGAGACCTAAAACAACAAGAAAATGCTAAAAATCGTCCTCCTAACCGATTAAGACATTTGGTTAACCTGTTACACAGACAAATAAAAAAAAAATATTTCATGTTTGATATAACCAGTTAACACATTTAGTTAACCGGTTACAACAACTCAAAACCAATTTTTTTCATACTCCAAAAGTACTTTTCATTAGTTCTAACCATTTACACCTCATATTAATCAATTATAACATTTGAATTAATAGGATTGCATGCAACATTATCAACTAATCTATGGGTAAAACGCATTAGAGCGTTAGATAGAATTGACACTTCAACCTAATATAGTACAACGAAACAATAGGTCTTATTATGGCTTCATCGATCAATTTCAAAATGTTAGTTTTGTAAGTTATGTTAAGCTATACTATGTTCACCTTTAGCCATCTTCCTAATCCCACATAAACTACCAATGATGCTTTATTAACTCTACCTAAATCCATTGGACACTACACTCAAATCATAAAACCCATCTCATACTTTAAAGATTACCATTGCATCCTTCGCGCTTTTTCATTTTCTACCAAGAAAACTTCCACCTCATATCTTTTCCCTTATCCTTTACATTGTCTTATAAGAGACGTGCTCCCACATACAATTTTTATTACGTCCATAAAAAATCCCAAACCTTTAAGTTTTGTTCGAGAATTTGGAGAGAATGAAAATGGAGGGTTTAAAAAAAAAAACTTAAAAGAAAACATATAGAAATTTTTAACATATTTTTTTCAAATATTTTATTTAAAATAATAAAATAATATTTATCATTAATATATTTTTAATTTTTAAAAGTTAGTTGTGGTGATCGCAACTATAATCTAGCTGAAAATTTATGCGATCATGATATACTTGATTGTTTAAAATTGGTGAAAGATGGGTTGTGAATTATATAATAAAGTACCACATGATGGGTAATGTCAATTTAGTTGACTTTTTCATTTGGGTTTGCTTACTTAGAACACGAAAGAGAAGCCAATTTTACTTGGGCAGTAGAGAAAACAGAAGAGTTGTTCACATTTGAGAAGTTGTTTTCTAAGATTATGATTGATCAAGAACTCACATATATGAATGTCACTGAAATTATTTTCTCACCTCTTATGTACTTATCAAGTTGAGAAAAACATTGGGAGTTAAAAGCAAGATGTTTATCGAGGAGAATATACAAGAGCATGTGATGGAATTGTGAAATAAAGTCATGTATTCAAAGACAGTGGTTGAGTGTAAGCAGCATTATCAACATTTTGAGTTAGTATGTTCTGACATCCCTTCATTCATTGATTATGTTAAACAAACATAGTTATCTCCATACAACAACAAAAATTATTAGGACAACCAAATTACTCATTTAGGGGGGGGAAAATTACACAGATAAATGTTTAACATAAGTGTATAGTTTTTATGTAAGTAGAAATTATTTTTTTTAACATAATCCTATGATAATTTTACAGGGATGAGTTTCTTATTATAGAATTAAGAACACATTGAATACTTAATAGACGAAGCATTTGTAGAAGAAGGGTTCTGGTAAACTCCTCGTTGAAGTTGCAACTTAGTGCAATAAAAATATTCTCTCAAGAAGTGTTGTGAACATCTAGCATCAACATAATGCTCCTTTTTGTGCAATGATGCACAATTTCATGTCAAGGTGTAAATGACATTGTAAAAGAGTTTGAAAGAGTAAATCGAATAGGTGATGACAAAGTTACATGTGGATATTTCATAAGGACATCTCATGGTCTCCCTTATGCATGAGCTACATGTATTCAAGTACAAAGGCAACTTGTTCCATTGGATGCAATTCATAAATTTTGTAAAACATTACACATTGGAGAATATGAAGTTATTGAAGTTGAAAGTGAAACACCTTTGGACTTATACAAGGAATGTGAAGATTTGAAGAAGTACTTCAACGTCTTAGATATTGTTGTCAAGAAATTTTTGAAGAAAAAGGAGTGCAAACTTGCATATCCTTGTTATATGTATTCGCTACATATGAAGTTTAAATCCAAAAAGAATGAGGGGCTCAATAAATGCATAAAAAGACAAGAGAGTTATGTGTATTGTGATCCTTCATATTGAGAGCATATTGATGCCTCACAAGGCTCAACAAGTCAACCGCCCCAAAGATCATCTTGCAAGTGTTTGCCACAGTTAAAATAAAAATGCTGCTAGTTGTAGCTTTGAATTGCCACTTTTTTAAGCATGACTTTGATGTTTTCAAACACATGCGTAACAAGTTTTAGAAAAATCCAGAATTTTTTTTAATTAAGTGGCAATATGGTCTTTTCCTACAAAATGTGGAGGTGTCAGTGGTATTGGAGGTCTTCGAGGTGCTTTGTTCAAAGGTTTGGGCTAAATTGTCATGTTCTTAGTTGAAAGTAGAAACGCGGTCTTGGTTGCCTAAATCCATGATACAATTGTTGCTTTTCTTATGTAGAATAAAGATGTGTTATTACAGTGAATCATGTCTATCTCAAATGCCACCATATATTTAGAACTTCATCTCCCTCATTGCAAATTTCAGATACAAAATCTTACAAACATCCAAACAGATTTTGAAAATCCAAAAAACAAGAAATCTATTATAATCTCCAAGCACCAGTTAAGGGTTTGGATTTGAAAGGCTAATACCACATCATTTAGTAGCTATTCCTTTCACACTTTAATTTCGTACAACAAGAAATGATCAATAATGTCCAAGGTGAAGATTGAAATATAAAAATAACTTAAATGTAGGAATATTCATTTAATCTAATAACAAAAAATGCAGCATTCAAAATGTCAAACTTAGAAGATAATAGTAGCTAAAACTGGAATTTAGGTATACATCAAAAACTTCTGTCTGAGCAAGGTCATTTCACAAATCAAGGTGCGATAACAATTCGTCCAGCAACTTGGTCGAGATCCCGTCGGCCACTAGATGTAATTTTCCTGCCACTGAAATATAAAAGATAGCTCTTATAGATAAATCCTCCAAATGTGCGATGCAAAGATAGCAATATTATGAAGCAGAAAAGAAAAAACAATAATCTAAGATGAATTTAATTGAAATACACCAACGGAGTAAATTGATTTTATTTACAGTCAGTTAATCAAAACTGTGGGTTAATATGTGAAATGTTTGACTTCCATTTTAAGTTCTTCTAAAGTAAAACAATTGAACGATTATGATGCATTGATGGAGCAAAAAACTTTGCACTGACGGTGCATATCAATTAAACTCATCTAAGATTAGGATCAATAATTTGATATTCATTCATATAGCAATACCAAAAATGAGTAACTATTCTCACCATCAAAACCTAAGATCTTGAAGCCATCAAATGATTGCATTTTTTTAGAACTTATTACTGGCAATACTATAAGATACATGTTCTGACTTAATTTGAATTCTCTTGCTAAAAGAAGTTTGCGAATAATTAAGAAACAAATTGAACTTTATTTCAAATCGAACAAAGCCAAGTAGGGGAAAAAGAGTTATACCCCTTGGTGTCCATCTCAATGAGGTTCATGTTCTGCAACTGCTGAAGAATGTTACGCGCAATAGAACCACTGCTCTTGCAAAAATGGGGAGGGCGACTTCCATTCCTCTGGCTTCCACCATAAATCCTCTGGAAGGCACCAACTCCAAGACCACCTCTCAAGTAGATCTTCCTTGCCATAGAAGCTGAAACCAATATCAAATTACACTTCAAATTATATCATTATAAATCTCACCCGCGACAAAAGAGTGTTAAATCACATTCAGGAAGTAAACTTATGAGAGAGAAAAAACCTCACCAGCTCTAATGTAATACCAATCAGGATCATAGGGAGCCAATTCTTTGAACTTTGCAGTTTTCACAATGTCAGTCCATTCAGGAAGCTCCATCTATTTAGAACAAAAACAAATAAATTTCAATTTCAATATAGCAATTAGCAACAATAGCAATCATGAACTTGATAAATCAAATTACAAAACAAAATTAGGGACAAAAACCACCTAATTCCCAATTCATTGAATGAAAAAAAAAACACATTTGATTCCCAAACTAATTAGAAACAATATAATGAAAAACCCTAAAACCCTAACAGAAATCTTGAAGAAAAAAAACCCAAGAGAAAAATCAAACCTTGCCAGATCGTTTGAGGTGAGCGGAATAAGCCTTGACGAATTCGTGAGGCGAAACGTCCTTCACAGTTCTCGAAGAAGCCATGGCTAATGCTGATTATCGTTTGGTAATCGCAAATATGCTTTCGCCGCTGAGAGTGAAGAACGAACACAGTGGCTATTAGGGTTTCAGTCTCATATGCTATATTACATTGTAGTTCATACTATTCATAATTAATTGGGCTTTCTTTAGAATAATACGGGCCCAAATATGGGTATTCACTTGCGCAAGAGTTAGCATCCCTACTCTTATATTACAATCCCCACAATAAATCATTAAAATGGGTATGCCCTAAATTTTTACCATTTCAATTTTTATTTTATTTACAAAAATTATCATTTCTTATTTGAAAAAAAATCAAATTTGTGAAATATAAGCAACTATGTGAATCATTTATAATTGTGGTTCAAATTTTTTTACATATTTCAGACAAACATGAGTTTTTAGAATGTAATCTTTTTGCTTTCTAAATATCTTAAATGTAAAACATTTTTTTAAAAAAAAATCAAATATGAGAAGTTCTCTACATTTTTTTTTAATTTAGAATGTGTTTTAGGTTGGCCCAGCATCTAGCCCACTGCTAAGAGGATAGTTTTCCGGTGAAACCACTCTTAAAGCCAAAGCCAGCCATACCCTATAGCTTCCTCTTGAGCTTCATACAAGGACCCTCGATGACCCTCAAAATGTCTTCTCTTGGGGTTACAATACAAGGACCCTCGATGACCCTCGGAATGCCTCCTCTTGGGCTTACAATACAAGGACCCACGGGCTTCTTAAAAGCATCCCCCTAATCCATAATCAATTTCTCCAAGAGATTTAGACATTTATCATCTCTATGGAAGAAGTATCTCATCTACACATCACATACAATCAAACACTAAACAAACATTTTTTCAAACAAAAACATTTTTTAACTGTAAGTGGTAACGCTTGTACACTCGAGCAAAACACCAAAACTTACAATTAAAGATTCAATCATCTTTCAAACATCTTTCTTAACTCGTAAGTGGTAACGCTTGTACACTCAAGCAAAACACCTAATACTTACGATGAAAGATTTAATCAATCAACCCTTCAAAATGTATGTGATGAAATAGATTAGATATATTTTTCATTAAGATGACATTTGTCTTTGTCTCTTAATAACATCCTTTGTTTCCACTAGCATAAGTGGGAACTACGATTGCTCTGACTTTCTCAACCTCATTTTGAGAATACGTAGGCACAACGTCTCATCCTTGGCGAGCATACTTCTTTCTCCCTCAAACCAAACAAAACCATAGCTCCCTTTAGATCTGAGCTACAGATGCTCTGATTCCCTTTAAGGGATATGTATGCAGAAGATCCCAATGATCTTTGCGAGCACAATAATAACAAAATCTAGGATCTCACCTAACCTACCTTTCTTAAAATCCAAAGGAGAAACTTCCCAAAGAATAGAATAGCAAATTAAAACACACAAACATATCAAAAATATTCATATATATAAATAAGGCTATAGATAAACTATATATATAGGGTGCCACATCTTTCCCTTTATATAAAAAACCCTCTTACTCAGATCTCTCCCCAATACGTTGCGTCTAGTTCACGCTAGTCGCACCGCATATCATTATTTATTGAGGGTATTGCAGCTTTCCCCTTTTTCATCTCATTTTTCTTGTTTTGGAAATAATAAAGCTTGATGCTCGCGGCATCTTTAAAAACAAATCAAAAGAGTAAATTGTTTTGAGCTAGAGATTCGGTTTCCGATTCGATTCTCTCGTTCGTCACTTTTTAACGCGAACACATACCTCTTTGTCTTCTAGAAGCCTTGTCATACCAAAGGATAAGTTTTCATTCAAAAAGTATCTTGAGCTAATGATTGAAGAAGGATATAAACAATTGAGTTTTTTAACCATGGTTTAAGAAATTAACCATGTGCATTAAATGTCTTGCTTGCCAAACATCTTGGCCTATAAATAGAGGTGTTTACTCATTTGGAAAGACACCAAAACAACCATAAGCTTGTTTTCCCTTTCTTTTCTTAAGTTGCAAGTTTCAAAGTTCCAAAATGTGAGAATTGCAAATCTCCAAACCTTGCAGGTTCTGATCAACCTTAAGCTTCAAACACTCTCAAAATACCATTAGGAAGTTGTTAGAATCATCAATCCATCACAAAAACTATCCAAAATTAGAACCATGTTCAAACCTCCATAGGTGCATAACTTGAGCCTTAAACCTCCCCCTCTCAATCCACTCGTGCATCTTCCAATTTTCACTTCAAACACCATCCATAGATCATATATGAGTTATCCAAACACTCATCCCTGACCTGTAACATCAAAATCACCAAAATCAAAGTTCACTCCAAGCAATTGAAGTTGGACTCGGGTAGGCTATTGAAACAACCGGCTGAACATCATCCGATAACTATATCAATGAAGTCGTCATCGAACGTTTTTTATCTCGTAAAAGGAGAAAGGTGAACGCATCGCAAAAACCTGAAAGGGATAAGGCACGGTCTTGCGACCGAGAGGTAGGGTAAGGGAATCTATTACGCGAAGGGAAGGTAATAGCACCCCACACGTCCATAGTACTCTACGGTATTCACTTCTATTTTCTATCTAATGGGTGTGTTTATATCTATTTACTAATTAATTGTTATATCTGTATGCTAAAAGAGAATGCATATGAAAGAAAAGAAAATAAAGAAAACACGGGGAAAAGAAGAAAGTATTTACAAAGTTTTCTCGATCGAGCCCCATGACAAGATGCCTATGTATTCCCTCGTGCAATGGGAAAGTCAGAGCGCCGTAGTTCGGCTTATATGTTTTGATGGGTTTTGTGTTTTTTACTTATGAAAAAGAGTTTTAAACACAAAAGAAAACCCGTGGCAAAAAAGGTTTGTATTGGTTGGTTGTTTTTACCTTTGAAAAAGGAGTTTGAACCATTATTAAGTGTTTTGATTTGTAAAGGAAAAAGAGAACAAGTTTTAGTTTTATTACATGCAAGGATGCAAAAGAAACTAGAAAACAAACAAGGGAAACTATCTAACTTTATCCCTAAAGCTATCATGCATAGATTACAACCTAAGGTCTAACTCGAATAACCACCTAAAGTAGATTCAAGAGAATCCTAAGGGAACATGCCAAAGGTTTACAACCTAAATCTATGTCTATCTCGATTCGCTACCTGAAGTAGAATCGAAGACGACAAAAAGGAATGGAACAGGTTTGTAACCTAAATCTATGTCTATCTCGAATCACTACCTAATGTAGAATCGGAAGATGACAAAAGGGATGAAGCAAGCAAGTGCTTTGGCAGAAGCAGAAGCACACAAACAATGCAATGCAAACAAACAAATGTCACACAAGCGCGGGAAAAGGAGGAAGTCCCTTAGCCTCGAACAGTGACGAGCATACCGTGAGTCAACCAGGAACCGACACATCTGATTCCTGTGAATAGTATCACCGCATGACATGAATTGTAAAGTGTGAAGAGCAAATGATGCGAGCTCTGCAATAAATGTGAACCCTAGGATAGCGTGGAGAGTCAGAATAGGGAACTCTTGCCACTTTATTATCATTGACTCGATAAAGGAAGCAACACGATTCGCGTGTGCTGAGCTGACACGAACTAGAACTGTGCGGGGGTAGATTGCGGACCCTTTCCGCTTGGCCATCATATCATCATGACTCGATAGCAGGAAATATAAAAAAGCAGGACTTTGATTGGTGGTGCTGTAACACCCCAATATTACCCAAAGTTTAATATGCAAAAATCAGAGTAATTTAAAATTTTCATAAATTGAATACTGAGGCATCACACCTTAAAAAATAACTCACTTTAAATAGTTTGCTTTAAAGTATAAATCTCGGATACATAGCATCGCCGGAAGACATAAATTGATTCACGAAAATAGAATATCTCGTTTATTAAACTTCCTCATCAAAATCATGTTCTTATAAATTATGGTTCCTATTCACAAAAAGGAAACAACAAAAGAACAACAACAAGGACAACATAAATTTTCCCCCCGAGTGCTACGTATCAGAGCGACACCGACACGACTAACAGCAGCTATAAACTCCGTCTTCAAAACCTGCACGTTACCAATATAAAAGGTAACGGCGAAACAAGTAAAGGGGTGAGATAATCCAAAACATATAATTAAGGGCATGATAATATATATATATATATATATATATATAGTTTCGGAATTATGAAGGGTATAGATTAATAAGTGTAATTCCAACACGTAATCAAAACTCACTTACTTTACTCGTCATCCTAATGTGTATAATCTACACTTTATCACCATAACCTCATCGGCATAAAACGTCACAACAACACATAAACGTTCATCACCACGAAATTATCACAACAATCATCAACAACGACATCAAACAACAATATCAAACAATATCAATCAACATAAATAATATCATCTCCAATTGGCTAAAGCCCATCATCGCTTTTGGCATAAAAGCCCATCATCACATCATATATCATCGCAATTCAATATCATCCATCAATCAACAAAAACCCAACGCCAAACAACTCAAACATAAACATAACCGACTCCATGAGACACGACTATATTATGCATGTGGTACCCATCGCTTTGTCCGTAATTAGGGACACTTGGCATAAAGCCCATCTTCGCTCGGCATAAAAGCCATCATCGCTTGGCATAAAAGCCCTCTTCGCTTATGAAATGTATGTGACTCGACAATAAAACAACACAACACAAAACATCATCATCGCTCGTCAAAATTGGCATAAAGCCCACATCGCTACAATTTATCCACATCAAGATAAATATACCATCGCATCATATTGCATTATGCAAAGCATCACTAATAATTCATCATCATCAAAATCATGCATTCACAAATCAGAAGCATTTATTAACAACATCAATATAATCATCATGTACTAAGACATATATCATTGCATCGCATATCATCAAGTATTCGTTAATAAATACACCGTCGCAAACATTATGTTTATTCACACCGCATCAATATCAATTAATTTGTCAAATTCCAAAAACGGAAAAATAGTCAAAACGTCAATAACCGTCGCGAAAGTAATTCCTAATAACCGGCATTAATCATAATCGTCAACGTCGAAATCGGATTGTCCATATGTGCCTTAAATCCACTAAAACACAATTCGGTTCAATTTACCGTAAATTGGCCTATTTCGGGTCGCTTCGTAAAAACTCGTAATTTCTAAAAACTAACCTCACCACTATGTTCTACACGTCAAACTTAGCTAGCACGTCAATTTTCGTTGAATTCGGAGCAACTTGCTCCGTCGCCGAATTTACCAGAATCGGAAAATCGGAACATAATCGGGTTCTAAATTTAATCGGCTATCTTATCCCCTAATTATATTTTATGGTTACCAAATATTACTAAGTGGATTTGGAGTTTTCAAAAGAAACAGAAGCTATTTACCAAGGAATTATGCAGGAAGTTCATTTGACAGAAAAACAGAAAAACTAAAAACAGCAAAACGCAACTCCTCCTACACTTAAGGGGACGCACGTCCCCATTGTCCTAAAGTCATTGGAGGCGGATGCCTCATAGGGGGACGGTCGCCCCACCAAGTGGAGGTGGATGCCTCCCCCTCCTTGTTCCATCCATCTTCTTCGTTTCAAAACACCCTATATTTTTACTGTTTCACTGTTCATATTTTTTTTTTCTTCTGTTTTCTAGTTTTGCAGATAGTTTTCCTTTACCATTTCCATTCGTATTTCATTACATAATATACCATACTACTAACAACAACACCTATAATCTCTACTCCAAAATCAACTCTTCTAAACATTTCAACAATCACTCAACAAAACCCTATAAATCAACTATCAATTTTTCCCCCAAATCCAAAAATATAGACATCAAAACCTAACAATATGAGAAGGAGAATCAAACCCCTTACCTCACAAGCTTGGATGATCCATGAAGGTTCTACAAAGCTCAACCCCAAGCTTCCTCTCTTGCTCTCTTGCTCTTATTCTTCCTCTTCTTCTTCTTTTTTCCAAAACCCTCTCCTTTCTCTCCCAAGTTTCTATTCTTGGCTTTTGTTTTTCAAATGGGAAGAAATGAGGAAAATGGCTTATATAAGTTATGTTTATACTAGCTCCCCCTCGTGCCCTTGTTTGGCTTTGGTATGTTGAATGGAAGGAAAATAAGGAGAAAGGTTTATAAGAGTATTTTCCTTACTAGCAACAAGGGTGTAAAACCCAATTCTAACAAAATGCTCCCCACACCCCTATCCAATTATATCATTAATTCAATCAATTAAAATAATTTTGGGGAATTAAATATCGGATCCGAATAATATTTTACTGGACCGAACGGAACGTCGCCAGATAAATTAATAGATATATTAATTAATATAATTATTCTCGTCGCAAAATAAACATCGATCGGTAATTCGAAAATATTAATATAATATAATATTAATAAAAACAGGGCGTTACAACTCTCCCCCACTTATAAACTTTTCGTCCTCGAAATTTCAACCCAAACGAACAAATACGTGACCTGCCTACGCATTTGTCCACTCAATCCTCGCGTCAACTAAACAACATACAAAACATACCAAAAACAAGGAAATATCCCTAATTACATCGTCCCGTCAAGAACAACCATGCCGAGATGCAAAGCCTATACAATGCACTCGACAACCAAACAAACAAGATCGATACTATCCTAACGTCTCAACCATAGAATTAGTCATACACTCGAACCGACACCTCGGTAACGAGTCACCAAAGGTAGGAACATAAAGTCCTACAACACAACACCGACACCATCGCTAAAACGAAAACAACAAAATGGTTGTACAAAACAAAACTGAAACAATCAGAATAGGGTAAAACCACGCGTGCTACGCAAACACGAAAGAGATGCCTTCAATCACGCATGAGTTCAAACTCAAAAATCACACTTGCAGTTATCGCTTTCAATCCAGAAAAATCACAAGGTCACATCGTCCTTCTAGATTACCAACGTACAACCCTTCGAACAATAACAAGTTACTCGAACATAATCGAACTGCGACTATAACTCACTAGTCCAAATCCAACAATCTCGCATACCCGTTAACAACTCAATGCTCGATACCCAAACCATGATGCGTCACTTTAATGCATAAGATGCCAACCGTAAAACAACTTGGTTAAATCTTCAAATTCACAAATACTCATAATGATTATGCTCAGAGCGTACACCCATCAGGACACCTCGTAACATCAGTCTTATCAACTCGAAAAATTGCTCTTTCATTCTCGATTGATCAACGTCCATTGATCCTCTAAAATACATGACATAGTTGACCTTTTCAAATACTGTCCAAATATCTCACTTATGAAACTTCGACGTATACACTTGACTTCAACGAAGTCTTCTCTCATAACAATTCCCAAAATATATCAAGGGGAAAAGGAGACATAACTTGACCTGACTGAGGTAAAATATGCCACAAAAGACTCCACTAGAGAGGGAAAGGGTTCCTATAAGACACTTGATTTGAAGTGATGATTAGGGAAGCAAAAATCCGTTGAGAAAACATCTTGAGGGTGAAACACATAGATTTTTTATTTCTTCTGGATATACATAATTGGCAAACACTTAATATGCATGTTTGAACTTTTATGGCGTAATGCTCCCAATCAACGGAATGCTACGTGTTTAGGATAGATGCAATGTGATGAATGCATGCTTGAATGATTAAATGAGAAGTAGTAGTATCGATGATCGACTGTTGAGAAGCCATTAACATCCAAGAGAGAGGTACCAATGGGGAGTGGATTTTAGAGAACACTTGCAAAGATAAATTGCAAATCCAATATGGGAAGCATTCTTCACTTGGGGAGAATTGAAATGGACTTCAAACCAATCTTACTTCCTGGGCACATAGTCAATACTCTTCACTAAGGATATGGAAAACTTCTCTAGATAATTCTCCTCTTTCACTGGGGAATCTGGAAGACTTCATGGGGAATTCCGAAAGAAACTTCGTTGGGGAACACAACTTCATGGGGAAATTCGCAAACGTCTGCGAGTAGTCATTAGCATCTCGAATAAATCAAATGGAATTAGACTTCTTCGGGGGATCAATCCTTTCGTGGGGGATATAGAGATTTTAAACCAAGGATCCACCGGGGAGCATAATAATCTTTGTCTCCAAGAACAAAGATCTCAATAGCAAGATCACACTGGGGAGACTTCGACTGGGGAATGCACATTGGTGTAAAAATACCGAAATAGATGAATGCTTAATCTTCACTGGGGAAGAGAAATCAGATTCGGATAGAAAGCTCCACTAGGGAGCACATTCAGATATCCAACTCCACTGGGGAAACAAATATTCTTGTTCCAACATAGCTGATCTGAGAATAAACTCTCGAAGATGTTTAGAATAATTTCACACGGAAGGGTGCGACTTACACCGGGGAATATAATCAATTGACCGGGGTGCAATTCACAATGGGAACTTTGATGTGGCAAGGCACTGTCCACTAGAGAATACGATAACAATTCATCTACTAAGCATACTCACTGGGGATATCGACCCTAAGCCAATGGTTCAAACACCATCTTCGATGGACATTAATTTGGGAATTTATCCTGGAATAGATATCAACGACCTCACCGGGGATTTACCTGAGCTTGGTACCCATAACTTGCATTGGGGATTATGATAATATCAATATGTTGAAGTGTGTATCACTGGGGAACTAATCAACCCATCTGGCACTTCTGGCGATGAATTCCGCTTGAGAATCGACCTCACTGGGGATAAGCCTCAACCAATCATCGAGACTTATACTGGGGAGTATGACAATATCAACATGTCGAAGCATGAATCACCGGTAACAAAATCAGTTCATCAGGATCTTCTGGAAATGAATTCTGCTTGAGAATTGGCTCCACAGGGGATGAACCTGGGTTGATACGTACTCTTCATTGAGGAAAGAGACTTCATACTGATAACCCATCACATGCCTACAAGTTGCAAGTCAAAACAATATCTCCAAGTACGAAGAGAATTACAGAGAGACAACTTGCCCCTACATCTTTGGATTCTGAAAAGCTTCTCCTTTGATCAACAGATTCTCAAAGAAATTAAACCTTGGCACAACTGCCCCAGTTTGATTGAACTTTGAGGGATATAATCCCGACTTGAATGCCTCAGATTAATCATCACTTGAGAGATTTTTGAATCTCGACATAACTTCACCGAATTGATAATCACTATGAGAGATTGTCAGAATCTCGACATAACTGCCCTGGTTTAATAATAACTCACTCCGTAGAGTATCAACATGCTTCTCTACCCTTCAGGGCAATCAAACATTGAGATAATTCTTCTCAGAAGAGTACCATCATTGGGATGCTGCCCCTGCTTCGTGGGGTTTTGATAATCCAAATCTTCTCAAAAGAGACTCACAGATTATGAAGATCAAACCTCATCAGGGTAATTGTCTTATATCTGGAACGCAGGCTAACACACAATTATGCTTCTCAACATGATCTGCTTCTTGCTCAAGCAGACATTTTAAGCGATCAACCCCTTGGGAACAACTGAAAGTGACATGCCATAGCTCAACGGAAACTTTCAGGTAATCAGAAACCTGCATATAATCTGTTTTAAATCATTTGACAAATTGATCTTCTTATACTCAACAGAGTCAATAGAAAGCATGCCCCAGATTAGGAACACTCTTCAAAAAAAGGTTCAATCTTCAACACATCCCTGAAGCAGTTTGTCTCTCGGGATAATCAAGTTTTTCATCTGATGCTCATTATGCGAGCTTACTTGATGTTTAAACACTTATTCATATGCAAAGAATGTTTTATTCTATGAATGATAATTCTAATGCAAATCATATGCTTGTCTTGAAATTTAAAACATTTATTGAAAAGATGTCAAAACATCGAATTTTTGTTCAAAGAAAGTGAAAAACAATGGAGTGATACCAACTCAAAATTTTAGCAAGCCTTCTAGGAGTCAGGATACCGTACTCTCGTCACAATTTAGCTTTCAAATTAACCCTGCTTCAATTAGGGCTTTTAAAGGTTGTAACGTGGCCTGGTTCACAGTTTCAGAAGAAAAAAAAGGCTCAATTTTTTTGTGCCCACCCATTCTCCGTGATGTTCTTCATTCCTACGTTCAATTAACTCAATACGAGCACTCATCTTTCATAGGGAGTTTACAATAATTGGGAAACCAATGAGGTATCTTACTTTTGGACATGGCAGTCATTCACCTCTTTCATTAATGGTATATGATCACACGACCTTGTTCTTTGATTTGCAATATCATATTCTTTCTTTTGTTTTCTTTCTTTTTCTTTTCTTTTTTGCTTCTTTTTTCTCTTCTTTATTTACTTTTTGAACAAGTCGTGTGAAACTAAGTCATTCGACTCTTTGTTAAGGTGTGACTACCTTATTCTTTGATGGACGAGGAATACCCATTGGGGTTTTACCACTTTCTTCGACCTCTTGATAAATGAAGGATAACAATTATGGTTGATCCTTGAATTTACTCTCCTGATGAGATTTAAATGCTCGATCAGATTAATTGAACACTACCTAGTCCCGGGTTAAAATAGAGGATTTTTTCTGAATAGAAAAGAAACTCCTACTTCAAGGCTCAAAGGGGTTAACAAGGGTTTCACTTCCTTATATCTCCGGTGTTTGGGAATTTGAAACAATGCCTGTACATCATCAGCAAAGTTTTATTCGAAAGCAATACCGTTTGAGATTCTTGGTATATTGTTCATCATCCTCCCTACAGAGGTTTTGCTTTATTTACAAGAGTTGAGCATCAAAATGTAATACGGTGGAAGAACTGACTTTGGAATTTGTTTTGCTTTTTATCGCAAATGTTACGGATAGTAAGAGTCGCCACCGACTTTTCTTTTATCCAATTAAGGGAAGGTGAAAAGAACATAAAAAGACCTTCGTTAGATTCTGAGTAAGGGAGAAGGTTATGAAAAGGGAAGGTATTAGCACCCCTTTTCATCTGTAGTTATCTACGGGCTCTTAGTTGCTTTAAGCTCACTTTAAAAATTTGCTTTCTGTGTGTGTGTTTGAAAAATGTTTTGAAAAAAGGCATTTCGCTTTGACTTCGTAATGATTCACGCTGGAATGTATACGAAGTGTTTGGAAATGTTTCGTTTTGAAAAGTTTTTGAACTTTGACAAAAGTGTGAGGTGTGAAAAATGTTTTGATAGAGCAAGCAACTAAAAGTCTTATTACCTACTCAGAACGGTCGTTTTCATGTTGTTTTACTTTCCTTTAGAATAGTGCTATCCATACCATTAGTTGGTAGGTAACCCTATTCGTTGGATGTAAGAGGGACATTCGAAGGGACATCGGATGGTCATAAAAGGCAACTTGTAGGAGTATCCTAGCATATTCAGAGGGACGATCATCACTTTTCATAGGCAACAATCGAGGGACAAGATCATGTTTTCGTAGGCCACGTCGAGGGACTATGATCTTTGATTCGAAGGGACTATGATTATATGTTTGTAGGCAACGGTGCTAGGATACCTCTACGTTCGAGGGACTTGACCATTTATTCGAAAGGCAACGAGAGAGAATACTCTAGGGGGTGCATGTGTGAAAAGAGTGTGTTGGATTCAGATATTTAATCTTGCAATTAGAAGTGATCTACGTTTGTTTTTATCTTGCCATACACGCCTAGTTACTAGCAATTTATATGGTGCAGAAAGTAAATTGCGGAAAGTAAAGTGCAGAAAGTAAATCATACGCTATTACGTGGCTTTGGGGCAGTTACATAATATAGGAGTGCGGAAAGTAAATCCTAATTAAACTATTACATCCCATGATCAGTTACATAATATTGGAATAAAGAATGCGAGAAAATAAATCCTAACTATTACAACCTGGAAGCAGATACATAATAATCGGAAAAGAAAAGAAATTCGCATAAGAGAAAATACGTTAGTAAAAAAAGATTTTTGAGTTAGGAAAAAAGTTTTTAGGTTAGTAATCCTAATTAGATGATAAAATAATTTTTTGGGAATTTTCTGGATTGATTTTAGTAGGGAAAAGTAATTAAAAGTCAATTTTATGGTTAATTAACAATTAATTAAAATATGCATGCAAAAACATTAATTTTTATGTCAAAAATTAAATAAACATTTTTCTAACCTAAATTAAAAAAGAGGTTATTTTTTGGTGATTTTTAATGCATTAGAAAATTATTTGAAAAGAAATTAAAATAGAAAAAGAAAAATATGAAAAAAATAAGGAAAAGGGTCAGAGGGCTTCTAGATAGGATTCCCCCAGAAGCTGGAGCTTCTAAGAGACCCTTGGCTGACCGTGCAGTGCACACTGGGGACTTGCGTGGAGATGCCCGTGGCACGCCTTCCGAGTCGCTGAGCACGCGCGGAGCTTCGGGCCTAGAGCGTGGCATGGAGAGCCAGAAATTATGATTTCTGGGCAAGCTTTCTGGAGAACCTGGAAAAATAGCAAAATAGGATGGAAAATATGGCAAAAAGTAGGGTTCGAACCCATGCCCTTTGGAACAAGTGACTTAATGCGCGCAAGTTTAACCGCTGGGGCGGAGATACATCCATGAGTTAAGTTACATGGATTAACAGATATGCAAGAGTTTTCTCTTCTGACTCAAACCAGAAAAGCCCAGATTGGACCTCCGATCATCTTCTCCAGTGAGGATTTTTTTTCAAATCTGCAAAATAGAGAAAATTTAAACAAGATATCAAGGCTACCTCCCCTAAATCGACCCCTGCGAATTCAATGGTGGTATCAGTTTGCCCTAAAAACCCCTGTATGCTGAGCTTCGAAGCTCTCAACAGTTTTGCCCTAACAATGGCAAATCATGTTCTGGTCGTTGGAAGCTTCATGTAACCATCCAGATCTGTTCTATAATGTCTCAGGAACACATTGCAATGGTTAGTTTCATACAAAACACAATGAATATTAAAAAACAAAATTCAAAAAGATATGTAAATGTATGTTCATGTATGGCACGATTCAGGCATGGTTGGTCATGGTTCTTGGCCTGGACTTACTCAATGATACCTCAGGAAGACAATGGAGTGCTTGGAATGAACTGAAAACGGCTGGAAGAAGGATTTCGAAATTTGCAACTTTGAGAGAATTTTGTGAATTTTAGGGTTGGCTCATGAGGCTAGGTTTTGTCCCTTGTTCTTGTGAATGTGTTATGTATTTATAGATCAAGAGATTTGATCAAAAAGAATGAAAAAATATATTGCTTTGAATGCAAACATATTTCCTTGTAAATTTTCATCAAATCTTTCCAAAATTGGATTTTCTCTTCCTTGTAGCATCTTGCACGAATTTGGCATGTATTTTGGGCTTCCTTGGTCCTCAAGATAGATAGAAATCAAGCCCAACTTGTTTTATACCTTGCTTTTGTATTTTATTTAATTTAAAATTGAATTAAATGCTTTAAATTCAAAAATAAATCAAAAAAATGGAAAGGAGGCGTGTAAAGGTGTAGAGAGGCCATGGATAATGTTAAGATATAGTTTGGATCGTAAAATTATAAGCCCATTTGGGAAAAATTTGCATTTGTGAAGTATTTCACTTTGTGCACCTCTTCAAAAATGCTCAACTTGTGCAAGGTGTATCTTGCTCAATTTTTAACATTTTTGGGTGTTCTTAGACTTTTTAGAAATCTCAAGATGTCCTCTAAACAACCTATTTGGTTTCATCTCAATTGAATTTTCCATGCTCAATAACACTTCTTTACAAAATGTTGACTTTTTGTTGACTTTGAAAAGGGACCTGTAATGTTTTGATCCATATCTTCCAAATGAAGCATTTTCTGACCAAGCTTGTGAGACATGAAGTTGTAGGGAATTGAATTTTCTTCAAAATGAGAGGTGGTGGAAAAATTTCTGATAAAGTATGTGAAAGTTATGCCTGGTCAAAGTTCTGTTGACTTTTGTCTGAGAAAGCCCAATTTAGAAACTTTGACTTTTGATCAAATCTTGAGTTTTCTTGATGAATCATGATCAAACCTTGATCAAATGATGAATATTACTTCAAAATATTTATATTGACCAATAATTATGAAGTTTGACTGTATGTTGACCACAGTTGACTTTTTGTCCAATACAACTGATTTTCAAACATCTGAGCAATTGTCTGAGGAAACTTGACTTGTAAGGCTTGAAACTTGACATGGAGATTCTTTGAAGCATATGATGAGGCATGATGACCACGGGAAGTGTTGGAGGCTCACCTGTACTTGAGGATAGCCAAACCCTAGTTTGGGTTGATTGTTTAGGAGAGGGTTTGTCTGGTCAACCCTTGTGAAAACCTTAAGTATGGATATGTGAAATGTCCTGAGAAGTAGGAGGGCAAATTTTGGGGTATGACAGTTGCCCCTGTTCAATCTTCTTTTCCTGGAAGAATTAGATTGACATGTTTGCCTTTCGTGATCTGGAAGTAGAAGATGATTAAACACTCGAGTACACCTGAAGATTTGCACTCGTTGTTGATTGATGATGCGCTGGAATGGGCTTATAGATGCCATCCAGGGAAGTTGGCAACTTCACTAGGTAATGAGTCGTACGTTAGACTCGCGAACATCGCTTGAATAGGAGAATCGTCGGAGATGGGCTTAAGATGCCATCCTGAGAGACTGATGTCGGGGAACGAGCCGTACGTTAGGCTCTGCTGATATTCTTGAAGGTAGAAAGGAGTGCGGAGATGGGCTTAAGATGCCATCCGGAGAGAATGATGTTGAGTCATACGCTCGCCTTTAAATGAAGTTATTGGTTTGTATTGGTTTTTAACCAAATATGCAGCATTCTGAAGGTGGAGAGATGTCGACAAGTAGTCAGAGATGGGCTTAAAGATGCCATCCGGGGCACCTGAGTCATATGCTAGACTCTGTAGTTACTGTTGATAATAAGAAAGAGTCAGAATAAACCTTCATCCTGGCTACTCCGGGGGACAATATTTGGCAGAATGTGGATAGCTTTCCCGTATTGCTTCAAGTGTTGATCCAATGCCTGTTGTCGGAAGATAACTTGTATGGTCTTTCAGATAGGGTTTCCCATCTTGTTTCGGGTATTAATCCTAGACCTTCCATTTGGAAAAGATTTGTATGGTCTTTCAGATTAGGTTTCCCGTCTTGCTTCGGGTATTAATCCTGGACCTTCCACTTGGAAAAGATTTGTACGGTCTTTCAGATTGGGTTTCCCGTCTTGCTTCAGGTATTAATCCTGGACCTTCCACTTGAAAAGATTTGTACGGTCTTTCAGATTGGGTTTCCCGTCTTGCTTCGGGTATTAATCCTTGACCTTTCATTTGAAACGTATCTTTTACCTGCTGGGGAAAAGAAAACCTTGGCAGAATATAGTTAACTTTATGCAGATTATGATGCATGCGAGCATATGACAATGTGTATGAACGATATATGCACATGTTATGATTTTTATGAATGATGTATGAATGTAGATGTTGTGGTATTTCAAAACATATCCATCTTGAAGAAGATGTGAACGCTCTGATGGAGATTTTGACTTCCGCTTGGGGATGAAATTGTTGAAAACCCTGATTTGGAGGAGAAAGAGATGTCTTTGGTTCCTCCGATGCTCTATCTGACCAAGCTTCGAGTCGAGACATTGCTGTTGTTAAAAAGAATGATCATTGGGAGATACTCCGCGGGGAATCTTGTGCGTAGATCTTGTTGGGGAATATCAGATTATTGTCGGGAGTCGAGGTTCGAAGATTCCTTTGAGGTGATGAATCTGCAGTTTGTTGAAACCTCTGGCTGGGGAATAAGAGAGATGTAGGTTTCCTCCGATGCACTATATGACCAAGTTTCGAGTCGGGATACTGCTGCTGTCGGGGAATGGCTATCGTTGAGAGATATTATGCTGGGGATAAATACCTCTGCGTATGCGAGATGAACTGTTACTGCTCGGAGACTTGTCGGAGGAAGCTCGACGACTGTGTGGGGATTGTACTCTTGTGAAAGTAACCCGCGGGGAATGCATTGGTGACATTAGTCGTCATCTCTGTTCCTAAGACCTGTAGTAATTACTTTCGTATGTTCGCTTTTCGCATGTTTGTGAACAGATGTTTATTGTTAAATGCATATAATCATTCAAAGCAATCATTGGACTTTATGCAAAAAACAACAATAGCGAATACTGTAAAAGAAAAAATTTGCATTAATTTGAAAGGTGGCGTATGGCCAAGTAGTTTGTACACAATGAAAGTGAAAAGCTATGCGGAAATAATCTCGTGGAGTTTCAACTATGCTAGTGCTCATATATTTTGACTATCTCATCTCCTTGTTGTCAGTAGAAAGTGAGTGAATTGATTTTCACCATTTGAATCTTGAATGCTGATAGTAGTAGTCTGTAGGTAGGTGATCTGGACGAGACATAGTCGTACGCTTAAATCCCTAACTTTTGCCTAAACCGCCCTTTCGGGTTTTTTGTCTACCGGGATACCCTTTTTTGCCCAAGCCACCTTTGCAGGTTTTCGACTTGCCGGTGTACATGTTTCGTATATATCGTTAACTTTTGCCCGAACCCTCTTTGGTTCGCTAGGATGCCCTTATTTTTGCCTAGGCCAATCGACCTAGCGGGTCTCGTTTATGCGTAGTATTTTTTGACTATGTCTACGTTCACAGGGTGTGGGAAGTCTTCGCCATCCATAGTGCTAAGTATCATAGCTCCGTCGGAAAATACTATTTTGACTACAAATGGTCCCTCATAGGTGGGAGTCCATTTGCCCTTGGGATCACCTTGTGGAAGGATGATGCGCTTGACTACTAGATCACCGACTTGGTAGACTCGGTGTTTGACTTTCTTGTTGAACGCTCTAATCATTTGTTTTTGATAGATCTGTCCATGGCAGATGGATGCGAGCCGTTTTTCGTCGATCAAGTTGATCTGGTCGAGGAGGGTCTGGACCCATTCGTCTTCGTCTAACTCTGCGTCCTGTAGGACTCTGGTTGAGGGTATCTGAACCTCGACTGGCAGGACTGCTTCCATACCGTACGAGAGAGAAGGGGGTTGCCCCTATAGATGTTCGTACTATAGTGCGATAACCATGGAGAGCAAATGGAAACATCTCGTGCCAATCCTTGTAAGTCATTGTCATCTTCTACATGATCTTCTTGATATTCTTGTTGGCGGCTTCCACTGCGCCATTCATCTTTGGCCGATATGGAGAAGAGTTGTGATGTTTGATTTTGAACTGCGTGCAGAGTTCGGTGATTATTTTGTTGTTGAGATTAGAGTCGTTATCTGTGATAATCCTTTCGGGAGTGCCATACCGACAAATAAGATTATGCTTGATGAATTGAGCCACAACATTCTTGGTAACAGATGCGAACGAGGCTGCTACTACCCACTTGGTGAAATAGTCAATTGCCACAAGGATGAAACGATGTCCGTTGGAAGCGGTAGGCTTGATTTCTCTGATCATGTCAATGCCCCATATTGCGAAAGGCCAAGGAGCGGTCAGAACATTCAATGGTACTGGAGGTACGTGTACTTTGTCTGCATATATCTGGCATTTGTGACAAGATCGAGCATAGCGATGACAATCAGCTTCCATGGGGGACCAATAGTAACCTGTTCTCAGAATCTTTTTAGCCATTGTATGTACACTAGAGTGGGTACCAAATGCGCCTTCGTGTAATTCTTCCATGATCCGCTTTGCAGTTTTCTGATCTACACAGCGGAGTATGCACAAGTCATGATTGCGCTTGTATAAGATGTCGTTGCTGAGAAAGAATTTGGATGCGAATCTTCTTAAGAACTTCTCGTCATTGACAGATGCCCCTATGGGATATTCTTGAGTCTCAAGATACCTTTTCACTTCGTAGAACCAAGGTTTCTCTTCTGTATCAAGTTCACAACAGTATGCTGGTTCGTCAAACTTCTCGATGATAATTTGGGGAGCCTCGTTGTCCCATCTGACCTTGAACATAGATGACATAGTAGCTAATGCGTCTGCCAACTGATTCTCTTCTCGTGGAATGGGATCGAAAGTGATCTCTTCGAAGTAAGGGATTAAGCTCAAAACATGCTCCCGATATGGAATGAGATTCGGATGCTTCGTATCCCACTCGCCTTTAATCTGACTGATCACTAAAGTTTAGTCTCCATATACTTGCAAGAATTTGATTCTTAATTCAATAGCCGCTTTAATACCCATGATGCACGCTTCATATTCGGCCATGTTGTTTGTACAACTGAAACAAAATCTGGCGGTGAAAGGAGTATGTCCGCCTGTGGGAGATGTAATGATGGCGCCAATGCCATTGCCAAGTGCGTTTGAGGCTCCATCAAAGACCATGGTCCATCGGGATCCTTGTTCAGGTCCTTCGTCTGGGCCTGGTTCTTCGCAATCAGTAACTAACAAAACATCTTCGTCTGGAAACTCGAACTGCATAGACTGGTAGTCATCTACGTCTTGATGAGCCAAATGATCGGCTACTACACTTCCTTTGATCGCTTTCTGAGAAGTATATTGGATGTCGTATTCGGTCAAGATCATTTTCCATCTTGCTATTCTTCCAGAGAGAGCTGGTTTCTCAAATATGTATTTTATCGGATCCATCTTGGAGATCAACAAAGTAGTGTGAGTCAACATATACTGTCTTAGTCGGCGAGCAGCCCAAGCCAAAGCGCTGCAAGTTTTCTCGAGCTGTGAGTATCTTGTTTCACAGTTGGTAAACTTTTTGCTAAGGTAGTATATTGCATACTCTTTTCGACCAGACTCGTCATGTTGCCCCAACACACACCCCATTGAGTTCTCTAATACTGTCAAGTACATGATAAGAGGTCTTCCTTCGGCAGGCGGCATCAGGATAAGAGGATTTTGTAGGTACTCTTTGATTTTGTCAAAAGCGATTTGGCAATCGTCGTTCCATTCCACTACTTGATCTTTCTTCAGTAACTTGAAGATTGGCTCACAAGTAGCAGTTAGATGTGCAATGAATCTGGCAATGTAGTTCAATCGTCCCAAGAAACCTCTGACTTCTTTCTCGGTGCGGGGTGCTGGCATTTCTTGAATAGCTTTAATCTTGGCGGGGTCAACTTCAATACCTTTACCACTGACAACAAACCCTAAGAGTTTACCGGATCTGACTCCAAAGGTGCATTTGTTGGGATTAAGTCTTAATCTATACTTCTTCAGTCTGTCAAACAGTTTCTGCAAATGATTGAGATGTTCCTCTTCAGTTTTTGATCGAGCTATCATGTCGTCGATGTAGACCTCTATCTCGTGATGAATCATGTCATGAAATAGTGCCACCATGGCACGTTGGTAAGTGGCGCCAGCATTCTTCAGTCGAACGGCATGACCTTGTAGCAGAAAGTGCCCCACTGTGTAACGAAAGTAGTCTTATCCATGTCTTCAGGAGCCATTTTGATCTGATTGTAACCGGAGAAACCATCCATGAAGGAGAAAACCTTATGTTGAGCAGTGCTGTCAACTAGAACATCAATATGAGGAAGTGGAAAATCGTCTTTCGGACTCGCTCTGTTCAAATCTCTGTAATCCACACACATTCGTACTTTGCCATCCTTCTTAGGTACAAGTACTACGTTTGCAACCCACTGTGGATAAGAAGTAACAGCTAAGAAACCGGCGTTGAACTGTTTCATGACTTCAGCTTTGATTTTCTCTGACATCTCAAGACGCATGCGATGAACCTTCTACTTTACTATGAGAGAACCTTCTTTTGTCGGTAATCGGTGTACCACAATGTCAATGTCTAGACCCAGCATGTCTTCGTAGGACCAAGCAAAAACCTCGATATAGTCTCGTAACATCTGAACCAATCTTTCTTTGACACTATTCTCAAGACCTGCTCCTATCTTGATTTCTTTTCTGTCTTTGTCAGTACCTAGATTCACAACCTCAACTAGCTCTTCGTGTGGCTGTATAACTCGTTCTTGTTGTTGTAGCAGTCTGACAAGTTCTCCTAGCACTTCACAATCTTCCTCACCTTCGTCTTCGGCTTGGTAGATCGGATTATCGAAGTCATATTTAGCAATAGCATAAATGTTATCAACGAGATTCAGAGTGAATCTGCAGTGTATCACGTGGGTGTGTGTAAGAACACATAGCTTTTGCATGGGTAGTAAAAGAAAAGAACGAAAACAAACACTTGAATGCAAAAGTTCAATGATTTTATTGAATGAAAATATGCAAATGACAGATAATAACCCTCACAAACGAGCCATGATGCCCCGGGCAAGGCACTAGGCTTTAAAGTTTATTGTTCAAAGTATAGAAAACGAAAAGCATAACAGAAAACAAAAGCAATTACTCTTGTCTAAAGGAGATTGGTATGACATCTTCGGGCTTCCAATTGCTGAGTCCGTTGTCGGGAGTTGGGAAGATCCAATTGCTGATGTCGAAGCCGCTGTCGTCGTCTTCTATAGCATGGACTCCATTCTTGCTAATGCGGAAGGGAAGTTGGCCGGCACGTTCACGACGTATCATCTTCTGACCCTTGGTGGTGAAGCCTAAACCGGTCTTGTCAGATTTGGAAGGAAGATCGGGGAGCTGACCCCAAATAATACTACCTCCTTCTTCAACTGCAGCTTGAGCATCTTTCAGTGAGGCCATCCTAGGCGGAACTTGTGTAACTTCGGGAGTGACAGGAGAGTCAACAGGCATGACTTTTGGGACTGTCTCGAAAGCTTGGCAGGGAGTTCTGAAGAATTCACCTTCCATCTCGAGGTATCGGGATGACTGCAGATGATTGACCATGTATTCCTCCTCACCGCATACTGTAACAACTTTCCCCTTCACTGGGTACTTCAGCTTCTGATGCAAGGTAGAGGTAACAGCGCCTGCCCCATGTATCCAAGGGCATCCAAGTAGGCAAGAGTAAGCTGGACGGATGTCCATGACAAAGAAAGTGGAGTCGAAAGTCTGGGAACCGACTTTAACTGGCAGAATGAGCTCTCCGAGTACTGTTCGTTTAGAACCATCAAAAGCTCTCACAATTATGTTGCTGGGCTTCAAGACCAATCCTTCAACATCAAGTCGGTCGAAAGCACTCTTCGGCAGGATATTCAGAGCAGAACCGATATCTACCAAAACATGAGACAATGTAACGCCCTTGCATTCAACAGAGATGTGCAAGGCTTTGTTGTGTTTCCTTCCGGCAGGAGTCAAATCAGCATCAGAGAAGCCTAGTCCGTTGTTGGCAGCCAGGCTAGCAATACAAACTTCAAATTGATCAGTAGTAGTATCTTGCGGTATGTGAGCATTCTTCAGAAACTTCACCAAGGCTTTAGCATGAGCCTTAGAGCACAAGAGCAGAGCAAGCATGGATATCTTGGACGGAGTCTGTCCCAACTGTTCCACAACATTGTAGTCACTTTTCTTGATGATCTTCAGAATTTCCTCCACTTCTTGTTTGGAGGTATCTTCAGCAACTTCCTTTAGTACTTCTGTAGGAGCAGGATGAGTTACTGGTTCTTTCCCTCGCGCCTCGGGAATTGGTTCAATAGCTGGAATGCGAGCTGGAGTCGCAGTGTCTTTTAGAGGAGAGATCTCTGGAGAAAACTCTTTCGGTTCTGGTCACCTTGCATGATCTGGTGATGTTGTCAATGTCAGAATGGAAGCTTCAACTGTAATGTCCTCAATGGTCAGAGGGTCTTGCTTGACGCCATGATAGTAAACTTCGGCTCCATAGTTCCAAGGTATAACTTTGTCAGAGGAATATGGAATTGGTGCGGGAGAAGTAATGATGAGAGGTGCCACTCTAGGTGTAGGATCAGCAGAGGAGATCCTTATTGTGTTTACATCAGCATAGTCTTCTGGGAAATCGTCTCCCCATCCGGTTGCCTTAACATATTCAATAGGAATCTTGTAGCTTTCAGGAACAGTATACTTCACCATGTAATCGAACTTCCCACTTGGCTGCCCCAAGGTATCACATACTTCTGGTACAATTTCGCTCACATCTTCGATCTTCAGGTTCTTAGACATGTCTTCACACAAATTCTCCACAGGTGAAGGTTTCAGAAATAACACTTCTCGGTTATCCATCATGCACCAAAAACGCCTTCTCAACCAAGCACATCTGTCAGGTGCAGATGGGCACCAACGACAATTCTCAGGGCATCCTGGATTGACACCGGCTTGCAGCAGATTCTTCTTAACAGTCATTAGAGGAATAGTCAAATCGTTCACATTACAGACATAATAATTCTTGTCAATAGCATTGGAACTTTTGCTGTGGTTAGGCATTGGTGTGTTGATCACATTCGGAGTCTCGACAGGAGGATCAATCTCAATTTCTTTAGCTTCAATCATATCTTGAATCTTGTTCTTCAAAGCCCAACAATCGTCAGTGTTATGCCCTGGGCTGTTGGAATGGTAAGCACACTTAGCATTAGGATTGTATCTCGGAGAGGATGTGTTGATGTTTTGAGGAGGATCCCTCAAGGTAATCAACTATGCTTTCAACATGTGTTGCAATGCTTGCGACAATGGCATGTTGATCTTCGTAAACTGTCTTTGTGGCGCGTTTTGGTTACGCGCGTTGTTTTGCTAAGGTTGTGCTGGTGTAGGATTGGAGATCGCAACTGCCCCCACAGATTGAGTACGATCTGCTTTGGCGCGGCTTTTTTGACCATACACAGCATTGGCTTCTTTCTTACCAAAAGATCTCTTCGCAGCATTTAAGGATGACTCTACCTGAATCTTCCCGCTCTTGATTCCAACTTCAATACGTTCTCCTATCAGTATCAGCTCGGTGAATCCGACTGAAAATTTTCCCATCAGATGATTGAAGAATGGGCCTGTCAGTGTTCCCATAAACATATCAACCAACTCCATACTGGACAAGGGTGGTTGAACTCTGCCTTCTAGATCTCTCCATTTCTGAGCGTACTCTTTGAAATTCTCATCACGACCCATAGACATGCTTTGTAGTTGCATGCGAGTGGATGCCAATTCAGCATTGTACTGATACTGCTTGTAGAAAGCATTTGCTAAGTCATTCCAGGTATGGATGTGGGTACTCTCTAGCTGATAATACCACTCCAACTGAGCTCCGGATAAACTCTCTTGGAAGTAATGGATCCACAGCTTTCTGTCATTAGTGTGAGGATGGATCTTCTGAACATAGGACTTCAAATGCAGTTTCGGACAAGAGACGCCATCATACTTGGCAAAAATAGGAACCTTGAACTTGTGAGGAATTACCACACCGGGAACTAGGCTTAGATCATCAAAATTCAGCCCAGACATTTTCAGATTTTCCACAGCACTCAAACGATCTTCAAGTTGCTTGTATTTGTCATCCTCATGAGAATACTGCTCATTCTTATAGTCTTCTTCTCTGTTGTCAGACTCACGTTGATCATCTTCGTTGTTCTTGATACTTTCATTAGTTTCAATGCTCTTGTCTGAGAATTCCACACGTCTAACTACTCTAGGTCCACCCTTGTGACGTCTGCCCATGTTGAGGACACCAATGACCTTCTTCTTTCTGGCGATAAGCTTCTTCAAGTCTTCCTGGTCGTGGACCAAGCTGGTGAACATTTCCTGGAACTGAGCATTCTGAGCCTAAAGATCTTTGACAGTCTGTTCAAGATCCATTTATGCTAAAATAAATAGCGAGAAAATGAGAAAACTGATCTTCAATGTACCTGTTATGAAATGTCATGCCATGATATGCAATGTTATGCAATGCAATGTTTTCAAGGACCTTAGGAATTTAAATCTGTTAAACAAGCACGAACAAACTTTATTAGTTTCTTTTTTAATTTTCTTTTTAAGTACAAAAGATAGTTTAAAAAACAAAAATCCTAAAGCTCTAAATCTCCCATGGGCGCTTCCTCTTGATGTTGAAGTAGGCGTTGATGTTTCGCTCCTCGTGAAGTAGCTTTGTCAACTCTAGTACCTTCTTCTCACTTGCATAGCACTGAGCTTCGAACGTATCCCTTTCTTCTTTAAGCTGAATCCAGGATCTCTTCAAGTCTTCAAAATCAGTAGGCATGTCGGGATGGAGGACGGTATAGGGTACGTCACCTATAGCAATAGGTTCCATAATTACTGGTAACACGGGTGTAAATGGCATCATGAGGTTTTGAGCTCGAGCTCGCACCCATTTGAGGTAAGGTTCCCAAGGAATGGAGTTTTGGTGCCCCAAAGTCTTGGTATCAGTCTTCTTTACCATGCCCCAAGCGTGTATGAACCTTCGATGGTAATTCTGGAGATCATGGTTGTAGTAGAACACAATATCTTGGAGAAGCATATCATGAGGACCATCTCTTCGAGCATAACCAAACTGACGTAGAGCTAGAGAAGGGTTGTAAGTAATACCTCCCTTTATGCCAAGGAGTGGTACATTAGGGAATTCTCCATAACGCTCAATGAATGTGAAGTCCTTTTGAGAGAAAAGACACCAATGAACATCTGAATGAGAGAGTGACATTAGCCTTTGAGACCACTTCAAACTTCGCTCGTTCTCCATTACTGATGGAGGAAGGTGCGAAATAAACCACCTGGAAAGTAACGGTATGCAACACATGAGAGTTCCTTGTCTTTTGATAGTACGAGTATGGAGAGAATGCAGGATATCTCCAAGTAAAGTAGGCACATGATTGCGAGTAAGGAATATCTTGATGGCGTTCACGTCTATGAACTGATCTGGATTAGGAAATAGCACCAAGCCGTAGATTAGCAAGGCCAAGATGTTTTCGAATGCTTGGAAACTCATAGCTTTGAGGAATTCTCGGGCTTTCTTTATTAGGAACTTAGCAAGTAGACCCTTAACTCCACTTCTGGTTTCCCAATTGGCTTCAATGTCTGACCGCTTTAGATGTAATGCTGATGCGATGTCTTCGTAATTAGGAGCTTTTTCTAAACCGGTGAATGGCATCTGATCAAGAATAGGTATCCCAAGTAGCTTAGAGAACTCTTCCAAGGTAGGAACCAACTGATATTCTGGGATTGTAAAGCAATGGTGTTTTGGATCGAAGAACTGGAATAAGACGTGCATCATATCTTCTTCAAAATCGGAGGTAACCAAGTCAAGCAGATAACCTTGTCTTTTGATGAACTGAGCATGATCGGGAATTTCTGAAACCAATTCTTTGAGAGAAGGTACACCCATGAAGTTGATTCTGATAGTCTTTCTAGAAGCCATAATCCCTACAAAATAGAGCAAAGATAAATCCATAGGTCCTTAAAATAGTTAGAGATAATATGCAATGTTATGATGTCATGATGTCATATTTAGCAAGCACAAGCAAATCACACAATAGCCCTAGGTTTAAGGCTTGTATGAGGTATAGGTGTCTACCCTACCAAAGTTTGAGTGAGTTCATCCTGTCCTATAATAGGAACCGGGTTCTAGGAATCTCATATCATTGATCTTTCTCGTAGACTTTATTTCAATATGACTACCAAGTGGCTGACCGAAAACATCCCAAAAGTCTGATCTTAATGAGCGTAGCATCGAGTATCAACCAACCTTGGTCTACACCAAAGCCGACCATCTCACTACCTTCTAATGGCCAAGATGGGTCAATTAGGGTTCTAAAAGTTGAGTTAGTGCTGATGATACCACACAGACGCCAAATACTATCCTCAACTTGAAAATGAGGAGCATAAGAACATCCAAAGTGTCACACTAACGTAGCCATCATGTTGACCGTTTCGGTATACGCCTAATGGTCGCGACGATCTATTGCTACTTACCTAAGGAAATCTAGATCCGGGTGTAGGATCCCCCACAAGTATAATAGCCAAGCAACCCTTAAAAGTAAAGCATACAAGTCAAATAGAAAGTAGTAAAGTGATCTAAAAATCCTCAAGGTATTCTCTCTTTAGGGTGTCACCCCAGCAGAGTCGCCAGTTCTATAATACGGTGGGAGAACGGACTTTGGAATTTGTTTTGCTTTTTATCGCAAATGTTGTGGATAACAAGAGTCGCCACCGACTTTTCTTTTATCCAACTTAGGGAAGGTGAAAAGTACAGAAAAAGACCTTCGTTAGATTCTGAGTAAGGGAGAAGGTTATGAAAAGGGAAGGTATTAGCACCCCTTTTCATCTGTAGTTATCTACGGGCTCTTAGTTGCTTTAAGCTCACTTTAAAAATTTGCTTTCTGTGTGTGTGTTTGAAAAATGTTTTGAAAAAAGGCATTTCGCTTTGACTTCGTAATGATTCACGCTGGAATGTATACGAAGTGTTTGGAAATGTTTCGTTTTGAAAAGTGTTTGAACTTTGACAAAAGTGTGAGGTGTGAAAAATGTTTTGATAGAGCAAGCAACTAAAAGTCTTATTACCTACTCAGGACGGTCGTTTTCGTGTTGTTTTACTTTCCTTTAGAATAGTGCTATCCATATCATTAGTTGGTAGGTAACCCTATTCGTTGGATGTAAGAGGGACATTCGAAGGGACATCAGATGGTCATAGAAGGCAATTTGTAGGAGTATCCTAGCACATTCGGAGGGACGATCATCACTTTTCGTAGGCAACAATCGAGGGACAAGATCATGTTTTCGTAGGCCACATCGAGGGACTATGATCTTTGATTCGAAGGGACTATGATGATATGTTTGTAGGCAATGGTGCTAGGATACCTCTACGTTCGAGGGACTTGACCATTTATTCGAAAGGCAACGAGAGAGAATACTCTAGGGGGTGCATTTGTGAAAAGAGTGTGTTGGATTCAGATATTTTATCTTGCAATTAGAAGTGATCTACGTTTGTTTTTATCTTGCCATACACGCCTAGTTACTAGCAATTTATATGGTGCGGAAAGTAAATTGCGGAAAGTAAAGTGCGGAAAGTAAATCCTACGCTATTACATGGCTTTGGGGCAGTTACATAATATAGGAGTGCGGAAAGTATATCCTAATTAAACTATTACATTCCATGAGCAGTTACATAATATTGGAAAAAAGAATGGGAGAAAATAAATCTTAACTATTACAACCTGGAAGCAGATACATAATAATCGGAAAAGAAAAGAAATTCGCATAAGAGAAAATACGTTAGTAAAAAAAAGATTTTTGAGTTAGGAAAAAAGTTTTTAGGTTAGTAATCCTAATTAGATGATAAAATAATTTTTTGGTAATTTTCTAGATTGATTTTAGTAGGGAAAAGTAATTAAAAGTCAATTTTATGGTTAATTAACAATTAATTAAAATATGCATGCAAAAATATTAATTTTTATGTCAAAAATTAAATAAACATTTTTCTAACCTAAATGCAAAAAGAGGTTATTTTTTGGTGATTTTTAATGCATTAGAAAATTATTTGAAAAGAAATTAAAATAGAAAAAGAAAAATATGAGAAAAATAAGGAAAAGGGTCAGAGGGCTTCTAGATAGATTCCCCAGTGAGAGCCTAAGAGACCCTTGGTCGACCGTGCCTGTGCACACTGGGGACTCACGTGGAGATGCCTGGCACGCCTTCGGGACTTTCGCAGCACGCCCAGTCGGAGCCTGGGGCCTAGAGTGTGGCATGGAGAGCCAGAAATTGTGATTTCTTGGCAAGCTTTCTGGAGAACCTGAAAAAATAGCAAAATAGGATGGAAAATATGGCAAAAAGCAGGGTTCGAACCCATGCCCTTTGGAACAAGTGACTTAATGCGCGCAAGTTTAATCGCTGGGGCGGAGATACATCAATGAGTTAAGTTACATGGATTAACAAATATGCAAGTGTTTTCTCTTCTGACTCAAACCAGAAAAGCCCAGATCGGACCTCGGTCATCTTCTCCGGTGAGGATTTTTTTTCAAATATGCAAAATAGAGAGAATTTAAACAAGATATCAAGGCTACCCCCCCTAAATTGACCCCTGCGAATTCAATGGTGGTATCAGTTTGCCCTAAAAACCCCTGTATGCTGAGCTTCGAAGCTCTCAACAGTTTTGCTCTAACAATGGCAAATCATGTTCTGGTCGTTGGAAGCTTCATGTAACCATCCAGATCTATTCTATAATGTCTCAGAAACACATTGCAATGGTTAGTTTCATACAAAACACAATGAATATTAAAAAACGAATTTCAAAAAGATATGTAAATGTATGTTCATGTATGGCACGATTCAGGCATGGTTGGTCATGGCTCTTGGCCTGGACTTAGTCAATGATACCTCAGGAAGACAATGGAGTGCTTGGAATGAACTGAAAACGGATGGAAGAAGGATATCGAATTTTGCAACTTTGAGAGAATTTTGTGAATTTTAGGGTTGGCTCATGAGGCTAGGGTTTCGTCCCTTGTTCTTGTGAATGTGTTATGTATTTATAGAGCAAGAAATTTGATCAAAAAGAATGAAAAAATATATTGCTATGAATGCAAAAATATTTCCTTGTAAATTTTCATCAAATCTTTCCAAAATTGGATTTTCTCTTCCTTGTAGCATGTTGCACGAATTTGGCATGTATTTTGGGCTTCCTTGGTCCTCAAGATAGATAGAAATCAAGCCCAACTTGTTTTATACCTTGCTTTTGTATTTTATTTAATTTAAAATTGAATTAAATACTTTAAATTCAAAAATAAATCAAAAAAATGGAAAGGAGGCGTGGAAAGGTGTAGAGAGGCCATGGATAATGTTAAGATCTAGTTTGGATCATAAAATTATAAGCCCATTTGGGAAATATTTGCATTTGTGAAGTATTTCTCTTTGTGCACCTCTTCAAAAATGCTCAACTTGTGCAAGGTGTATCTTGCTTAATTTTTAACATTTTTGGGTGTTCTTGGACTTTTTAGAAAGCTCAAGATGTCCTATAAACAACCTATTTGGTTTCATATGAATTGAAGTTTCCATGCTCAATAACACTTCTTTCCAAAAAGTTGACTTTTTGTTGACTTTGAAAAAGGACCTGTAATATTTTGATCCATATCTTCCAAATGAAGCATTTTCTGACCAAGCTTGTGAGACATGAAGTTGTATAGAATTGAATTCTCTTCAAAATTAGAGGTGGTGGAAAAATTTCTGATAAAGTATGTGAAAGTTATGTCTGGTCAAAGTTCTGTTGACTTTTGTCTGAGAAAGCCCAATTTAGAAACTTTGACTTTTGATCAAATCTTGAGTTTTCTTGATGAATCATGATCAAACCTTGATCAAATGATGAATATTACTTCAAAATATTGATGTTGACCAAAAATTATGAAGTTTGACTGTATGTTGACCACAATTGACTTACAACTGATTTTCAACCATTTGAACAATTGTCTGAGGAAACTTGACTTGTAAGGCTTGAAACTTGACATGGAGATTCTTTGAAGCATATGATGAGGCATCATGACCACTGGAAGTGTTGGTGGCTCACCTAGACTTGAGGATATCCAAACCCTAGTTTAGGTTGATTGTTTAGGAGAGGGTTTGTCTAGTCAACCCTTGTGAAATCCTTGAGTATGGATATGTGAAATATCCTGAGAAGTAGGAGGGAAAATTTTGGGGTATGACACAAAAGCATTTAAAAACAATTAAAAGTGAATACGAATGGATCAATTCAAGACAAACATATTCAATGCATTATGATTAACATTCAAGAATGAACAAGTTTTGCATACAATTAAGTAATGAACAAACAAGAAAGATTACAAATGAGAATGCAAAATAAAACTGAAAAATTTCCATCATTTGAGGAGAGTAGTCTCCGATTGAGCTTATTGCTTCAGACGATGCCTTTTGAAGTCTTGACATTCAGTGAGTCAAAGGAGCACCCAAATCTGACCATCCGGCGTGAAATTGATAACATTTGCATCAAGAAGGTCTTGCACTTTATCTCTCAAGTATTGACAACCTTCTGGCTGGATCATACAATCTTCACATTCAATACCACAACCTGGGAATACACCCTTTCTCAACAAACGCTCTTTCACAAAGGATAAAGGAGCTGTCAGCAGATTTACATCTTTAACCAGGTTCAAACTTCCATCCTCAACAATAGTATTGACAGTGGCATCAACATGAGTTGGTAATGGTTGTTGAGTAGCATCAGATGTTGGTGTTGGTCCAAAGTTAATAGCCTCAGAATCAAGTAAGTCCTGCACAACATGCTTGAAAGCCATGTAATTCTCAATAGTATGCCCCTGCCCGTTAGAATGGAAGATACACCGAGCATTGGCATAGAAATTCTTTGGCAACTTATTTGGATCAACTTTCCAAGTACGCAATTCAATGAACTTTAGTTTCATAAGATGAGAAAATAATTCAGTACAAGACATCGGGATAGGATCAAATTTCCTTGGCACCTTTGGTCGTCGTTGATTATCCTGCTTGGGAGCATAAGTTTGCTTTTGAGGCGTAACGGCAGCCGAAATAGTCACATCAGCACTTGGGGTAATATTGATTTTCACACTCAAACCCGTGGGAGTAAACAGAACTACCCCCTCATCAAGTAAATCCTGAACTTCATTTTTCAATGCCATACAGTTCTCAGTATCGTGACAAGGTGCCCCAGAATGGAAATCATGTAACACCCCCTTCTATTTACCCGCGTTTTACAAATAATAATCAGAGTATTTAATCATAATCAAGAAGGCGTCACAATTTAAATCATACAAATTTGACCCAACAGCATCATGCTTTCACTGAAGAATATTCATTAAATAAATCATACTCAAAATTATGTTTAACAGCGGAAATGAAACATAATTTATTCCTGAATACATTAATCAATAGTCATTCCAGGATATTTAATCAAAACACAATTCAAAACTATCCAACTATCCGTTAAAGGATTCAAGCAATCGTTTTCCCCAGTGTTACATCTACCAGAGCACGACACTGACACGCGGACTAGATTAACTAAACTCGACATCTAGAGCTATCCTCACCAACTCCAAGCAGCTAATCACTTCGGATCTGAAATTGTTAAAGTAAGGGTGAGATTTCAATTCAATATAATATGTATTATACGTTCTTAGATCCAACAGATTAATTGAATATATTAGTTCATCAACCAACACCAGATCACAAACAATACAGAAACAATTCACACAATGATCATGTATAAATATCAAACAATGGCAATTGCAACACTGGAAACCATCCTAACATGTTACAATTCCATATGCAATGCAGACTCTATGCATGTGGTACCAATCGTGAACCGCGTTCACCCACTGCTCCGTTTACTCGTGGAAAGACAGTGTAATCCATGATTCGCCCACCCATTGGGTCAAGAATCTAGCCTCACTACCTCTAACCAGGTCAGTCTATTGGCTCTGCAAGCTCACTTCCGCACAATGGGAATGAACCAATTAACAAATGTTCATGCATGCAATCATATAAGCATGCAACATTATTCCACTGATCATAATAAATCAACATAATCACACGATGTCATTTCACCAATACATCACATTCAAATCACAATGGACATCAAAATATAACATGATATGCATTAGTTCTCATCCGGTACTCAGACCATTCGCATTAATTACCATCTTCCGTATTTAAATCCACATTTTCAAAATCGGGGACTCGGCTCTTTTTAAAATAATTTTCAATAAAATAATATTTTTCTTTTCCAGGAGGTAGAACTTTCAATTTAAGAAATAACGCCGAAAACGGCACTCGAATCGGAGTTACGGTTTAGAAAATATGCATTTTTGAAAATTTAGAAGTTTTGGAAAAATACACAGTGGTAACCGGTTCCTCACTGGGAGAACCCGGTTCCCACAATTTGAAAATACGCGCTTCCTGGAAAAATGTATGGGGAACCCGGTTCCTCCCCACAGGGAACCGGTTCCCAGGTTTTCAAAATAGAGTCCCCCTGGATTTTTGTATGGGGAACCCGGTTCCTCCCCACAGGGAACCGGTTCCCATGTACAAAAATGCCAAAATATTGAATTTTAACGCTGGAACCCGGTTCCTCCCCACAGGGAACCGGTTTCCACGACCTGTAACAGCAATATTTATCATTTTTGACAGCTTTATGCATCCATAACCATTTCTAAACTTTCAAACACGAATTATAATATCATGAACACCATTCTAACACCATTTCACACCATTTTGACATTAACTGACATATTTTACCCGTTCCTAATTATCATCTGACACACTAGTGATCAATTTCCCATCCACTGACACAAATAGGGTTTCATACTATAACCTATCATTTCCATCTCCTAATATACCCAATCGTCCCATTGGTTCCCTAAAACCCATAAGACATATTAACCGAAAGAAATCACCCCTTACCTCGCGATGATTCTTGGATTCCTCGGCGTCGGCTGTTTCCTCTCTTCTCTTCTTTCTCCAACTCTACGTGAAATGATTTTCCAAAACCTTCTCTTTTTCCTTTCTTTTCCTTTTATATTCCTTCTAATATTCCAATAAAATAATTAATCAATATTAGTAATTAGTAGAGTGATTTACTCTTACACCCACCATTTACTCTGCACACCTCCAGGCCTTTCCTCATTAAATGATCCAATTAATCCAGATGAATTAAATATTTAAGACTTTAAATCAATTAAATAATTAATTCTCACTTATTTAATATTGACTTAAATCGGGGTGTCACAACTCTCCCCCACTAAAAGAGTTTTCGTCCTCGAAAACATACCTTAGACGAAAAGTTCGGGATATGAGTCCTTCATCTGACTCTCCAGCTCCCAAGTCACATTTCCTTCAGCTGGTCCTCCCCAAGCTACTCGCATCACTATCTCTTTACCTCGCAATTGCTTCACTTTTCGATCCTCAATTTTCGCAGTAATCGCTCAACAACAAATTATCTCGTACCTGAACATCATCTACTTGAATCTCATGAGACGGATCCGCGATGTACTTCCTCAACTGGGATACATGGAAAACATCATGCAAATTCGCAAGTGACGGCGGTAAAGCAATCTGATACACAACTTTCCCAACTCTCTTGGTAATCTGAAACGGACCAATAAAGCGCGGAGTCAACTTCCTTGACTTCAAAGCTCGACCAATACCAGTCATCGGAGTAACTCTCATAAACACATGATCTCCTTCATCAAACTCAAGATCCTTCCTCATCTTATCGTGATAACTCTTCTGACGACTCTGAGAAGTCTTCATCTTCTCCTGAATCATCTTAATCTTTTCTGAAGTTTGCTGAACAATTTCTGGTCCGATCACAGCACTTTCTCTAGATTCGTACCAACACAACGGTGTCCGACATCTCCTACCATACAATGCCTCAAACGGAGCCATAATGCTCGAATGAAACTATTGTTGTAGGTAAACTCTATCAATGGCAAATAGCTATCCCAAGCTCCACCTTTCTCTAACACACAAGCTCTTAACAAATCCTCTAACGACTGAATCGTCCTCTCCGTTTGACCATCCGTGCTGGATGATACGGAACTCAATCGTAACTTAGTACCCGAGCTTCTTGCAATCCCGTCCGTAACTTAGAAGTAAACCTCTGATCTCTATCCGACACTATGCTGACGGAATACCATGCAAACTTACAACTTTCTCAACATACACCGCCAACCTCTCCATCGGATAATCCATTCTTATCGGAATAAAGTGAGCGTATCATCAATCGATCGACAATCACCCGATAGAATCACAGTCTTTGTTCTAGGCAATCCAGACACAAAATCCATAGAAATGCCATCCCATTTCCATTCCGAACGAATAACGGTTCCATCCGACGGTCGATGCTCAATCTTTGATTTCGACAAACCAAACATGCATACACAAACTCGGCGATTTCCTTCTTCATTCCTGCCACCAAAATAACTTCTTCAAGTCATGGTACATCTTAGTAGCACCGGATGAATACTCAATCCACTTGATGTCCTTCCTCCAAGATACTCTTTCCGATCTCAAAGAACATCCCGAACACACACTCTATCACCAAATTTCATAACACCATTCTCGTCAATTGAACTCACCTCCTTGACCTTGGTTAATCAATGTCACTTGTCCACTAAACCAACGCCGACTTCTCGCCCATTTCGAATCTCTTCCAAAATACCACTAGTCGCTTCAACATGCCCAACTTTACACTATTCGGAGTAGTCTCACATACCAAACTCAAATCAACCGCTCCACTAAATCCAATTCCCGAACCATCAACATCGACATATGCAAGGATTTCCTACTCAACGATCGCTACGACGTTTGCCTTACCAGATGGTAGTTCAAACCAAAATCGTAATCCTTGAGAAATTCCAACCATCTCCTCTGTCTCATATTCAACTCCTTCTGATCAAAGAGATACTTCAGGCTCTTATGATCGCTGAAAACTTCAAACAGTGAACCATACAGATAATGCCTCCATAGTTTCAACACAAACACAACGGCCGCCAACTCTAAATCATGAGTCGGGTAATTCCTTTCATGAGTCTTTAACTGTCTCGAAGCATATGCCACAACCTGCTTATCTTGCATCAAAACACCTCCCAAACCCATCAAAGACGCATCACAAAACACCACAAAAGATTCTTCCGGATTTGGCAAAATCAAAATCGGAGCACTAGTCAACCTCCTCTTCAATTCTTGGAATCCTTTCTCGCAATCTGCATCCCAAATAAACGCTTGACCTTTTCTCGTCAACTTAGTCAACGGTAACGCTAACTTAGAAAACCCCTCAATGAACTTCCTGTAGTAACCTGCCAGACCAAGAAAACTACGAATCTCCGAAGCATTCTTCGGCACTTCCCACTGAGATACCGCTTCTACTTTTGTAGGATCAACAGCAATACCATTCTTGGATATCACATGACCCAGAAAACTCACTTCGCTTAACCAAAACTCACACTTTGACAATTTTGCATAAAGTTTCTTTTCCTTCAACACTTCCAATACAATTCTGAGATGCTTTGCATGCTCCTCATCATCCTTTGAGTAGATCAGAATATCGTCAATAAACACCACCACAAACTTGTCAAGATACGGATGAAATATCCTGTTCATATACTCCATAAATACACCGGTGCATTAGTAACTCCAAATGGCATAATGTAATATTCATAATGCCCATACTCGCTCTAAAAGGTCTCAATATCCTCCGCCTAACACGATCGATGATATCCGACCTCGATCAATCTTGCTAAACACACAAGCTCCAACCAATCGATCCATCAAGTCATCAATCCTCGGCGGTGGATACCGATTCTTGATCGTCACTTTATTCAACTGCTCGTAGTCAACACACGCCTCATCGCACCTTCCTTATTTTTAACCAACAACCGGCGCACTTACGGAGAAACACTAGGCGAATAAATTTCTTTTCCAATAACTCTTCCAACTGCTTTTCTTGATTCGTATAACCCGATGCCGACATACGATAAGGCGCCATCGACACCGGACTAGTTCCGTGAATCAAATCTATAGTAAACTCCACTTCTCGCTCGGTGGTAACTCGTTAACATCCTCCTCGAAACACCTCCGAAATTCATTCACAATGTAACTCACCACTCTTAGCCTTCCTTTCACTTCCACAAAGAACATAACATGAACACCACAACACCCTCTCGGAATTCATCTACTTAAGCGACACGATCGCATCTTCAACTTTAGCTATTTCGGAAATATAACCGTCTTCTCAAAAATTGATATGAACCGGTTGAAGACCAACCAGTTCATTCCAAGGATAATATCAAGTTGTTCTAACGGTAGGCACACTAAATCCATACCGAACCCCATCGAAAATAACGATAGGACAATTTCTACACACATACAAGTAGTCACGAACCCGACGCAGAGTGTCAATAACCATACTTCCATCCAAATTAGAAATTTCTAGATTCAATCTCTTAGCACACCAAAGAAATAAAAGAGTGTGTCGCTCCAGTGTCAATAATTGCAATTAAAGGTATGCCATTAATAAAACATGTACCTTTAATCAACCGGTCATCAGGCTTAACATCTGATCCTGACAAAGCGAACACCTTTCCACCAGCTTGCTCTTTCTTTGGCTTAGTACATCATGGACGAGTGTGTCCTTCTTCACCACAGTTGTAACAAGTTATCCTTCTGGATCTACACTCGCAGCCTAAATGACCGACTCTCCCATAATTGTTGCACTTTCTCGCATCAGCCTTGCATTCAAGAGCTCGGTGACCCAATTCACCACATCTGTAGCACTTTACGGAAGAACCAGAAGAACCAGAGTCTCCCCCACTAGGCTTCTTCCAACCTCCAGATCTATGATTATTCCTATCATAAGGCTTACCGCGATCCATCTCTCTTACCCTTACGGTCAAGATAATTCGAGCATTTGCCTTAGTGCTAGTAAGATCTTCCTCCAGAATCCTACTACAGTCAACCAAATCAGGGAACCTTCTAATACGCTGATACCTGATACCCTGCTTGATCTCATCACGTAGTCCATTCTCAAACTTGATACATTTGGAAAATTCTCCATCTGCATCGTTAGGATAATTAGCATAATACTTTGCTAACTCAAGAAACTTGGTCACAGACTCACTCACGGACTTGTTGCCTTGCTCGGAAATTCTATCTCTTTCTTACCCGAATATCTTCGTGAAAATACCTTCTCGTAAAAGCTCTCCTAAACACACCCAAGTCAATGCAACCCTGCCTTCATCCAATTCACCGGTAGCAACCCACCATCCTCTCGCCAACATGTGAGTACCATACCTCACCTTCACCCCTCAAGACAATCAATAACTCGAAGATCCTCTCGATCTCCTTCACCACTGAGCACCCTGGATCATGTGCACCTTTGAACAACGGAGGATTATTCCTCCGAAAATTCCCCAATTGTCTATCAAGACAATAGCAGCCCTCACGATTCCCTCCGAGCACTCCTAACATTCCCAAAGCCTCAAGAATAGCATCATCATTCCTTCCGTTTCTCTCCCACCATTGTTCGTAACATTACAAAACAATCTACATCAACACAAGTATCGACAGTGTTACTTACACTAGTCGCATACTAAAGGGATAACGACACTAAGACAAGACCGACTATGCTCTGATACTACTATTGTAACACCCCTTTCTATTTACCCGCGTTTTACAAATAATAATCAGAGTATTTAATCATAATCAAGAAGGCGTCACAATTTAAATCATACAAATTTGACCCAACAAAGATCATGCTTTCATCAAGAATATTCATTAAATAAATCATACTCAAAATTATGTTTAAATGAAATGAAACATAATTTATTCCTGAATACATTAATCAATAGTCATTCCAGGATATTTAATCAAAACACAATTCAAAACTATCCAACTATCCGTTAAAGGATTCAAGCAATCGTTTTCCCCAGTGTTACATCTACCAGAGCACGACACTGACACGCGGACTAGATTAACTAAACTCGACATCTAGAGCTATCCTCACCAACTCCAAGCAGCTAATCACTTCGGATCTGAAATTGTTAAAGTAAGGGTGAGATTTCAATCCAATATAATATGTATTATACGTTCTTAGATCCAACAGATTAATTGAATATATTAGTTCATCAACCAACACCAGATCACAAACAATACAGAAACAATTCACACAATGATCATGTATAAATATCAAACAATGGCAATTGCAACACTGGAAACCATCCTAACATGTTACAATTCCATATGCAATGCAGACTCTATGCATGTGGTACCAATCGTGAACCGCGTTCACCCACTGCTCCGTTTACTCGTGGAAAGACAGTGTAATCCATGATTCGCCCACCCATTGGGTCAAGAATCTAGCCTCACTACCTCTAACCAGGTCAGTCTATTGGCTCTGCAAGCTCACTTCCGCACAATGGGAATGAACCAATTAACAAATGTTCATGCATGCAATCATATAAGCATGCAACATTATTCCACTGATCATAATAAATCAACATAATCACACGATGTCATTTCACCAATACATCACATTCAAATCACAATGGACATCAAAATATAACATGATATGCATTAGTTCTCATCCGGTACTCAGGCCATTCGCATTAATTACCATCTTCCGTATTTAAATCCACATTTTCAAAATCGGGGACTCGGCTCTTTTTAAAATAATTTTCAATAAAATAATATTTTTCTTTTCCAGGAGGTAGAACTTTCAATTTAAGAAATAACGCCGAAAACGGCACTCGAATCGGAGTTACGGTTTAGAAAATATGCATTTTTGAAAATTTAGAAGTTTTGGAAAAATACACAGTGGTAACCGGTTCCTCACTGGGAGAACCCGGTTCCCACAATTTGAAAATACGCGCTTCCTGGAAAAATGTATGGGGAACCCGGTTCCTCCCCACAGGGAACCGGTTCCCAGGTTTTCAAAATAGAGTCCCCCTGGATTTTTGTATGGGGAACCCGGTTCCTCCCCACAGGGAACCGGTTCCCATGTACAAAAATGCCAAAATATTGAATTTTAACGCTGGAACCCGGTTCCTCCCCACAGGGAACCGGTTTCCACGACCTGTAACAGCAATATTTATCATTTTTGACAGCTTTATGCATCCATAACCATTTCTAAACTTTCAAACACGAATTATAATATCATGAACACCATTCTAACACCATTTCACACCATTTTGACATCAACTGACATATTTTACCCGTTCCTAATTATCATCTGACACACTAGTGATCAATTTCCCATCCACTGACACAAATAGGGTTTCATACTATAACCTATCATTTCCATCTCCTAATATACCCAATCATCCCATTGGTTCCCTAAAACCCATAAGACATATTAACCGAAAGAAATCACCCCTTACCTCGCGATGATTCTTGGATTCCTCAGCGTCGGCTGTTTCCTCTCTTCTCTTCTTTCTCCAACTCTACGTGAAATGATTTTCCAAAACCTTCTCTTTTTCCTTTCTTTTCCTTTTATATTCCTTCTAATATTCCAATAAAATAATTAATCAATATTAGTAATTAGTAGAGTGATTTACTCTTACACCCACCATTTACTCTGCACACCTCCAGGCCTTTCCTCATTAAATGATCCAATTAATCCAGATGAATTAAATATTTAAGACTTTAAATCAATTAAATAATTAATTCTCACTTATTTAATATTGACTTAAATCGGGGTGTCACAAATCACACCTAGCATCTTCATCATAATCACTCGGAAGCTTCCCATGCATCGTGAAAATTCGGAGCTCAACCAACTGAAACTTAAGCAATTGAGGAAGTAACTGAGCATATGGCATCGGAATGAGACCGAATTGCCTCTCAGGTTGTGACGAACCTGGTTGATGAGCTTTACCCTTTGGATCTCTCTGAGCAACATAAACTAGTTCTGGACGAGAATACCCTAGAACACAAGGTGGTAGAGGAGATACATGCCCTGATTTAAGACTTGAAGAAACCCCTAAAGTATAGGGAGGGATAGAAAATCTTGTTGCGGAAGTGGGTGCATGTTTGTCTTCCTTTCTTAACACGGTATTCAGAATTTCCATAACCAAACTCATTTGAGTCTTTAATTGATGGTCCTCCTCTTTCAAGAGTTCTTGTCCACTGACCAAAATTTTCATGTCTAGCATCAAAAATTCCATTTGTTCTTTCATTTCATCCAATTCCCCACGAAGTTGTTCCATCACTTAAATCTGATCGCGGAGTGGTAAGAAGTCAATATTTTCAATTCTGCAAAGAAAATACCAGGTCTGAATAAGAGGAACCCCCAAGTTTCGAACACCTATTATGAATGCATGAAATGAATGAATATGCAGGTTAGATATGTACATATTTATTTTTCTGATATTTATTTTAAAAAATAAACATGTTATGCAAGTGCATTAACCATTGGTTCAAAATTTCAGCATAACAACAAGTAATATATGTACAATCCGCTGAATAATGGGTGCATAATATCTGAACAATCTGAATATCACAGGATCAAAGGTTCGACACCAATTCAAAATACCATAGAAGAACCAAGTCTGAATATCATAGGATCAAAGGTCCGGCATCATTTCAGAATATCATAGAAAATACCAGAAAACCAGGTTTCATGGAACCAAGTATCATAATCCACAAGGTCATCAATAAAAAGAATGTAAATGAAGGACCAATATAATCACCACCAGAATAAATAGTCACCATCAAAACATAGTCACCGTCAGAACATAGTCACCATCCGTACTTGTTTGAAATATTCCCTCCCCACTCACAGGTGTAATCTAGGCCAGGGTAAGGTCAAGGAGTGACTCAGAGTTGAAAGTCTCCCGCTAAGTAATATCATCGCAACACCTACGTGATGATGATAATACCACGTTCGAACCTCGTCTGAGCGAGGAACCACATGAATGCACTATTTTGGACCTCACGTCTCATAGCAATCATGCGTCCACTCTAGTCCTATGTGTTCCTATATGTCACTCATAGCCTGTGTATTGGGCCTTTTACCTCATAGTAACACCCACCCAATTAAGAGAACAACCAATCCAGCAGTACACAGTGTATATGATGTATGAAAGAAATAAAATGCCACATAGAATGCAATGCAAGCATACAAAGGATGATGCGATAAAGCAAGTAAATAAATAAATAAATAAATAAACACCCAATAGACAAGAAAATAAAAGCTAGGGTCGACTCCTGATCGGACCAACCAGAGATTCTGGGTTCAATCCTCAGTGAAGTCGCCAGCTGAAACAACCGGCTGAACATCATCCGATAACTATATCAATGAAGTCGCCATTGAACGTTTTTTATCTCGCAAAAGGAGAAAGGTGAACGCATCGCGAAAACGTGAAAGGGATAAGGCACGGTCTTGCGACCGAGAGGTAGGGTAAGGGAATCTATTACGCGAAGGAAAGGTATTAGCACCCCACACGTCCTTAGTACTCTACGGTATCCACTTCAATTTTCTATCTAATGGGTGTGTTTATATCTATTTACTACTTAATTGCTAGATCTGTATGCTAAAAGAGAATGCATATGAAAGAAAAGACAATAAAGAAAAGACGGGGAAAAGAAGGAAGTATTTACAAAGTTTTCTCGATCGTGCCCCTTGACAAGATGCCTATGTATTCCCTCGTGCAATGGGAAAGTCAGAGCGCCGTAGTTCGGCTCATATGTTTTAATGGGTTTTGTGTTTTTTACTTATGAAAAAGAGTTTTAAACACAAAAGAAAACCCGTAGGCAAAAAAAGGTTTGTATTGGTTGGTTGTTTTTACCTTTGAAAAAGGAGTTTGAACCATTATTAAGTGTTTTGATTTGTAAAGGAAAAAGAGAACAAGTTTTAGTTTTATTACATGCAAGGATGCAAAAGAAACTAGAAAACAAACAAGGGAAATTATCTAACTTTATCCCTAAAGCTATCATGCATGGATTACAGCCTAAGGTCTAACTCGAATCACTACCTAAAGTAGATTCAAGAGAATCCTAAGGGAACATGCTAAAGGTTTACAACCTAAATCTATGTCTATCTCGATTTGCTACCTGAAGTAGAATTGAAGACGACAAAAAGGAATGGAACAGGTTTGTAACCTAAATCTATGTCTATCTCGAATCATTACCTAATGTAGAATCGAAGATGACAAAAGGGATGAAGCAAGCAAGTGCTTTGGCAGAATCACACAAATAATGCAATGTAAACAAACAAATGTCACACAAGCGCAGGAAAAGGAGGAAGTCCCATAGCCTCGAACAGTAACGAGAATACCATGAGTCAACCAGGAGCCGACACATCTGATTCCTGTGAATAGTATCACTGCATGACATGAATTGTCAAGTCTGAAGAGTAAATGATGCGAGCTCTACAATAAATGCGAACCCCATGAAAGCGTGGAGAGTTAGAATAGGGAACTCTTGCCACTTTATTATCATTGACTCAATAAAGAAAGCAACACGATTCGCGTGTGCTGAGCTGACACAGACTAGAACTGTGCGGGGGTAGATTGCGGACCCTTTTCGCTTGCCCATCATATCATCTTGACTCGATAGAAGGAAATATAAAAAGTGGGAATTTGCTTGGTGGTGCCACGTCGGGTGTCCTAACAACTCTTGACCTTTGCAAGCCTAAATATAAACACTTACTGAGAATTACCTCCCTATGCAGATGGAGGATTTTAAACAAACCAAACACAATTAGCAAACAGAAGCGCCCTAAACGGGTCTTTAAATAAATCAGAGGGGTTCCTGAACATGCTCCAACTACGGAAGCCCCTTCATACATCTCTATTCCTACTTCTCATGGCAAGAAAAGCGGTAAAATCCTACTTCTCATGCTCTCTAGAAAAGCGATAAAAGAATGCGGTAAACAAAGTAAAATAAATACCAAACGGATAATAATCCGAAGAGCACTGCGAGCTAAGAAATACTCCAGAAAACTTCGAGTAAACTGCCATCAATAAAGCAATAATAAGAAGCAACTCGATCAATATAATCCACAAGGTGATATCATGCAACATGTGCGCGTAGCAAACAAGTTCTCATAACAATCGGAACACCTGCACAAAGGTACATATCTAGACAAAACAACAGAATATGTGTTTCTCAGAATGTGAGAAAACACAAAGCAAAATGCGTTTCAAACGCAAACAGAACCACGGGAGAAGTGGTAACCACGGGAGAAGTGGTATGTTAGTGTACCAAGATTAGGTAACTAACCAAAACATCCTCAATGTACCTTGCACAAGTCAACAAACATGTCAAAAATAACAAGGAGGCGGGAATATAGTTGCATATCCACATCACAAGTCAAAATATGATCCAAACGTGACGAAATGGAATGTAAATGTGTATAGCAACATAAGAATGGAAAACCGGGAAGCAACGCACACATAATGCAAAACAACCCATAAGTGATATCAAAATCGAGCTAAGTCCATCACAATAGTTCTCAAATGCAATGTTAAACATAGTTAGAGACCTAGAGTAGTTAGAAATAAAAAATCTATACTAAAATGACTTAAAATGCATTATTCACAAAGACATCTAAGAATGAAAGGAAAGTTCCTAATAGAGGGCAGAAACTACATTCTATAAAGCTTTCCTAAATATCTAAACGAATAGAGGAGAAAACCACAAACTAAACATGCGAAAAGAAGCTAGAAAAACCATGCAATTATCAAACTAGTTCCTAAGAATCGAACTATTAAAGGTTAGTTTTGAAGTTCTATCTACAATCCTAAGATAAGGTCTACATTTAATTACAATTAAATAGTAGTAAAATAACCTAAAGTTTCTAAGAACACATGGTATTACACTCCTAAGATTGATCAATTCAAGTGACAAAGGATAAACATGCTTTTAAACATTGTTACATGATCAAAACTTGAGGAGGAAGTAAGTATTGAATTAAATTAGACATGGAGCTTTACAAGTCAGTAGCTAATTCCTATTAAATGATCTCAAAGAAAATGTACAAGAAAAATCACGGTTAAAACATATTCGTGCACAAAACAAAGTCAAAACGATCAATCGTCGCTCTAACGGTTAGTTACCATGAGATCCTAATTATATGACTCAATTAAGGGTTCTAAACCAAAGCGCCAACTACCTAAACATGCCAACATATTAGTAAAGAGGTTAGTTGAGGGTTATAACAAGTATTAGACATTATATACAAAGAAAATCAACACCGCAAATGTATGTGTGTGTAGTGTACAAAAAGGTTCGCTCTGACACCTTTTGAGTAAAAAAAACACCATTATGGATAAATTTAAAAAGTGAACCGAAACACAAGGAACAAGCTAAAGAAAAAAAATCAAAATTATTTATCAAAAATATTGGAAGCTATGCACACACGTATGGTCTCAAAAATGCGGACGGTTCGATCAAATCTTGTTCAAAAATATATTTTTTGCACAAAGGTCAGCAGCTCCCAGATTTGATCGAAACATGTCCAAATCAAGAAACGGTTTGTGCGGAGAGCTTCGGATGGCTCGAGAAACATGACTTACATTAAGAAAAGTCGAAAAAACTCATCACGGATAAAAAATTAGAGCCAAAACAAATATTATGTCCAACTTTATCAATTTTCAAGTGTCATGTTATTCTCCACCAAATTCAAACAAACTTATTTCCAATGTGTTTTGGTGGTATTTAGATGAATAAAAATGCAAGTGTACGTGATATCATGTGCAAGTGATACATACTCAACGCAAATACTACCTAAATGCTATGCAAACATGTAAGAATGTTTAGAGAAATTAGATGTTTAAAGTGTCAAAGTGTTGTGAAAAGTGAAATTTCAACATATTTTTATGCCATAAAAGTCAAACAACACCACATCAAATTAATTCAACTATCCTACATACAAATGTATGGATATGAAAAGATGCAACTTATGTCATAATGTATGAATTCAAGTGTGCGTATGTGAGTTGCGTGCAATGTGTAGGTGTAGTGCAAGTGTACCTAAAAACTAGGTGTTAGTTCCTACATTTCAACACAATTTCAATGCACGAAATAAGCCTCAAATTAATGATTCAATGAATGTCAAATAATTTACATATTAATTGATGCATGATCATATAATTTTTGATGCAAAATTCTCACATCAAATACCTAAATACAATGCAAAGTCACAACACAAGTGTAGGTGTGTGTAGTGTGTAAAAAGTTTCACACCGACACCTTTAAGGCTCCAAAAACAGATCAAGATCAATTAATTCAACAAAATAAATGCTATAATCGGAATCCACATGAAATTTGCAAGAAATCTCAATATTCAATTTCAAGAAATTCAACAATTGAAAAATTGATTAAGATAAACACTTAAGTAAATAAACACTTACTTGTACTTGAAGCTTTGAGTTGAAATTAATGAAGAAAATCTTGTAACTCTCCAAGAAAATACCAAACCAAATTTGAATGATGATAATAAGAGAGGAGAATCTTGAATCCTTGAAGAATTGATGAAGAGGAAAACTCAAACTCTTCACCTCGACACCTCGACACCTTGAACGCTCTTCAATGTTCTTGATTGATGAAAAGCTTGATTTGATCCTTGAGAATTGAGAGGGAATAGAAGAGTATGGAGCTGTACCGGAGAAGGAGAGAAGAAGAAAAAAAATAAGAAAAAGTTTTCCGGTGCGGTGGTTTTGGAATTCCGGTGGTGGTTGTTGATGGTTTGAGGTGGTTGTTGGTGGTTGTGCAACTTTGAGTTGAGAGAAAATTGAGAGGGAAACGTGTGAGCTCTTGGGTCAAATTTAATAAATGATTCTCTCCTCCAACTTTGTGGGTGGTAAAATATATTTATAGTGTGAAAATTTTGGCTTTGGAGTGCCTTGGATCCACAATTAAATCCAAATCGCGATTATCAAAATAATTTTCGTACACAGTCCAAAACAGCCAAATCCGTGTGGAATTTGAAATTTTAATGTAAACGAAAAATGTCTGGAATGCAATTTTACTTGCGTGTATCAATATTTCGACGCGGTCGGATGAACGGTCAAAGTGATATGAATTTTTGAAGTTTCAGCACAGTTTTCGGGCGTCCGACGCATGCAGAATTCTCAATGCGCTCTTCGGAGAAAATGCCTCGAACGAGGGTCTTCTGATCAAAATTTGCAAGTGAGTGTTTCAGAGATAACCAAAGCTAACAAAATTTGTGAACTTTTGGCACTAGTTCCATCTCGTTTCGATAAAAAACAAGTCATATATGATTTTTTAAAGTTCGCGTACCAGATTAAAATTGCTCGGTTCATCTCAAAATTACGTTCGAAGAATAAAACACTGGTCTTTAACGGTGAGGAATCAGATCCCGAGTTGTAAATGAAAGTTGTAGAAGGATTCGATACGGAATTTTAGAAATTGGTCTCGCTCAGTTTCGAGTTTCCAGCTAAGAGATATGAACTTTTTAGTGGGCAGAACACACGGTTCAACACTAAAATTCAGTTTAATCCTCTTGAGAAATTTAATTTTCCGGGGACCTTCCTCACATAATTTGCTTCCGAATTTCAAACAAAAATTGTAGATAAAAATGTGAGGGATATGCCAGTCAAAATTAATAAGAAAATACCTGACGAGCTGTGAGATACGCTCTCTGGAGTGCCCGAAATGCACTGAAAATCCAAAATCCACTTTATTGAGAAATAAGCGAATAAATTCAGTTTTCTTGACGAAATGACTTCCAACCTGAACATATAATCTAGAGGACATATTGATATGATTCCATAGATTGTGGAACCAAGCCAAAATAGCTTCCTGACCAAAAAATCTTGTAAATAGTCGTACGAACTGAGAAACATTGATTCTTGGCTCAAAATGATCTGAGATAGCTGAAACACGCCGTTTCTTTCGTACTTGGGATATTTTGAATCTGGTAACCCCATGATCAATGATATGCATGCACCTACATGTATGTTTATGCAATCAAATTATAAGCCAGAAATATAAAAAAGAAGAGGGCAAATTTTGGGGTACAACAGCTATCCCAGGTGTTTTTAAATCACTCCAAGCATGCAAACACGATCCATAATCATCACTGAAGTTATCCAGATCAAGAAACAACTTCTGGAAGAACTCCTTCGAGGATTTCAATTTCAACTTGAAGATGTAAGTTTCTCAAATTTGAACTTTATGATTTTTGAATTCAAGTTCAAAAATTGCCATGCTATTGTGTTTTTGCATGCGTGAGTATCATAAACCCTCAATCAATTGCTTGATTTTATGCACATACACGATTTCACAATCATTTTCAAAATTAGGGTTCTTCATGTTCATGCAAAAATTAATCACCTTACACTTAAAATAAAAAATTAATTGCCACCATCGTGTTCTTGGTGAAATTTCGAGCAAGCTTGATGTTTACATCATTCAATTTCATTGAGAAACAAAGAAATTCGAAATCAAATCTTGAGGAAGAAGAAGATGAAGCTTGACGCATTTTCTGATTTTTTTGAAAATTCAAATTCTTAGTTTATAATATATTTAGTGGTTTTTCTTTTATAACCGGATGAAACAGCCACCCCAGTGGCAGCACGTGCGCTCATAATTCATTTCCTTGCCTAAGGTCAGGGGTTCGAATCCCCCTGAGACCTTTTTTTTCTTTCCATTCTTCTCACTTTTCTTCCAAATTTCAACTATTTTCAAACCATTTTCCAAACTTATTTTCAAATATAATCAAATCAAAGTCACGCGTGTGGCCCAGTGGTTAACCTTTTGAAAACTTCCAAGCAAAGGTCATGAGTTCAACACTCATCAAGGCCTAAGTTTATTCTTTAACAATTGTGTTTTTAAGTTTTTTCAACAAACTTCAACATTTTCAAAAACCAATCAAAACTTCTCATTTTGAGATGATTTTTTGCACACTTATCATTTAATATATCTATTTTATGATTATGTCAAAAAATGCCAAAAAATATTTTCTTTTGATATATTTTTTATTAGGTTAAAAATAGATATTTTTAAGTATTTTAAATATTTTTAAGTATTTTAAATATTTTTCAAAAATGTTTTCTTCTTGATTTTTCAAACCTAATCTTTTTCAAAACAATCTTGTGAATAATTTTCACTTTTAAAACCATTTCAAAACTTTCAAAATGTTTTAATTAACTTACACACCTCTTTTCCATGATCGACTCGATTAATCTTTGAAAATACAAACTGAGCTAGGTTTTTTCCTCAAAAATGTTTAGAATTCAAAATCAAATTGATCATGGGCCTCCCTTACGGTGTAAGTCCCAATCCTCTTATGTACATATTTAGTTTCCTTGTACATATCCACCCTTTTGTGTACATATTCAATTCCTTGTACATATTCAACCATTTCTGTACATATTAAAGTATAACAAACTTCGCTCATTTGTTTTTATCCACTTGTTTGTACACTAATTTCACTGGTATTAAGAGGAGCATTATTCTCGATGAAACTTCTCTTAGATCAATGGGCCTCCCTTAAGGTGTAAGTCCCACTCTTTTGTATTTATCCAAGTATACTAGCTTATCCGCTTGTTTTAAACACTTATTTATATATTTCTTTCACACTCCTTTGTATATATTCAAGTACACTAGCTTTAATTGCTTGTTTTTAAACACTTGTTTATATATTTCCTTCATAAAGTCCTATGAATGCACACACACACTTTGTCATATATATACTTGTTCATATACTTATTCATGTTTATTTATGTCATTACAACTAGTATAACAACTAGGTTCCCCTTAGCCTCCTCTCGGGCTTCGTACAAAAGAACTCACTTGTTGAGTTAGCCTCCTCTTGGGTTCGTACAAAAGAACTCCCCCGTTGAGTTGCCTCCTCTTGGGCTTCGTACAAAATAACTCCCTCGTTGAGTTTAGCCTTCTCTTGGGCCTCATACAAGAAAGAGACTTGGAAATCTCTAACAGCCTCCTATTGGGCTTCCAATACAAAGAATCACCTTCTCTAGGATAGAACCCTAAGACTATGGTTTCTCGGTGAAATCACTCTTAAAGAAAAGCCATCCATACCATATAGCCTTCTCTTGGGCTCCCAATACAAGGAACCTCAATGTCCCTCAGAAATCCTCCTCTTGGGCTCACAATACAAGGACCCTCGATGTCTCTCGGACAACCTCTTCTTGGGCTTACAATACAAGGACCCAAAGGCTTCTTAAAAGCATCCCCATAATCAATAACAAGTCAATTCTCCTTAGAGATAAGACATGAATCATCTCTATGGAAGAAGTATCTCATCTATAACATCACATATAGATATTTTTTTTCTTCAAATCAAACACTTTTTCAAACAAAACATCTTTCTTAATTGTAAGTGGCAACGCTTGTACACTCAAGCAAAATGCCTAATGCTTACAATGAAAGATTCAATGGTTTTTTAAAACATCTTTCTTAACTGTAAGTGGTAACACTTGTACACTGAAGCAAAACACCCAATACTTACAATGAATGATTTAAACAATCAAATTTTCAACAATGTATGTGATGAAATAGATTAGATACATTTTTCATTAAGATGACACTTGTCGTTGTCTCTTAAATTTTTCTTTGCTTCCACTAACACATAAGTGGGAACTACGATTGCTCTGATTTTCTCAACCTCCTTTTGAGAATACGTAGGCACAAGGTCTCACCCTTGCCGAGCATACTTCTTTCTCCCTCAAACCAAACAAACCATAGTTTCCCTTAGATCCGAGCTACAGATGCTCTGATTCCCTCTATGGGATATGTATGCAGAGGGTCCCAATGATCTTTGCGAGTATAATCATAATAAATAAACTTAGGTTCCTGCCTATCCTACCCTTCTTAAATCCTAAAGGAAAAACTTTCCCAAAATAGCATAGCAAATAAAACAAACGCACAAAAGTTTCCTATAGAATACTATAGATATATAGGGTGCTAATACCTTCCCTTGATATAACCAACCCTCTTACCCAGGTCACTCCCTCATGTGTTGTGTTTAGCTCACACTAATTGCATTGCATATCAATTTTAGGGTATTTCAGGTTTCCCCTTTTCCTTTCCTTTCTTGTTTGGAAATAATAAAGCTTGGTGCTCGCGACATCTTTTAAACAAAAAAATGAAAGAGTAAATCATTTTGAGCCAGAGATTCAAATTCCGATTCAATTCCCTCGTTCTTCACTTTTTACCGCGAACAATAGGCATTTGGGTAAAATACCCTTGATTCGGGATGTTTCTACCCACATTATTCATACCAGAACCAGATCCTTGGATTGGGTTGTTGTTGTACTATTATGTAATCCCGCCATGAATGAAGTTGGCATTCCATATGGTGGATTTTCCCTTCGAGGCCTAAAGGTTTCGAACCCTGGGGGCCTGGGGGTTGAGAATTGGGCTTGGTTTCCTACATATAACAAATCAGACCCTGTTTGTGAATTCGGTGGTATTTCCATCGTGCTTGAGGAAAAGGGCGTGTAGTCGAACTACCCGTGGCCATAGTGGTTGTGGATACTAGTACGTCCCGTGTATTTGGCATCGTATTTGACGCAACATTCGAACTAGAAACGACTGTGCCTGTCCCTTGTGGGGGATTTTGTTCCCAATTTTGGCCAGTTGTATTAGATATCTTATAGTAACATTTATATATCAACAACAATCGGGCCTCATCAAATAATCTAAAATTTGGATGAACTTACCCGTGAAGAAAACATTATGAAGTCAACTAGCTACTCTAATGTTTTTTGCTTCTTTCTTTCTATTTAGATTTTCTAAAGACATGGATGAGGATATTGATAGGTCGATCCTCTAAAAATAAAATTTATAATTTATTTATTTCACAGGTCACTTGAATATGTGAAAAACACAAGAAAAGGGGGGTTTGAATTGGGTTTTATGTCTAAAAAACTTTCTTTAAAAACAATCCCCTTTAGAAAAACCACTTCACTTTTGATAATAAGATAGAGAATACAAGAAATAATACAAGACACAAGATGTTTATCCTAGTTCACTTGATAACCTCAACCTACTATAGTCCACATGTCAAGGTGATTTTGCCTCTCTCAAGCGAGATCTTAATCCAATAATCAAACTGATTACACAACCCACAAGCAACTCCATGTGACTAATGTTACAATCTCTAAGACACACTAATCTTTTTCTTCTCAAGGATACAGACCAATTGGTCCCTTAAGGAAATCAAACAATAGTTTGAACAACATGTTTGTCATTTCAATAGGAATTCTTCTTGTACTTGTTTTGCTTATTCAAGTTACATATCCTATTGTACATTACATTATTGCTGCTATTATTTGTTTTTAAAAAATTAAGTCAATCCTCAAACTTAAGGAACTTACAAAATCATTTACCAACAAAACAACGTCATACAAAAAAATAGATATTACATCATGTTTTTAGAACACATCTTTTATTGAAACTAATCGTGGAATAGGAATCAATTATAAAGTTCATCTAATTTTTGAACCAATGAAAAATAAATATAAGATGGAAGAAGTTTACACAACAACTTCATAATTCTTATATTCCTTCTCATTGTATCTCAAACTATATGAAGTTTGATGTTGTTGTTGTTGTTTCTTCATTTACTTTTCTTGTGACTTACCAATATTTTGTTCTTGTTTTGAGTCCTATAAATACGATGAAAATTATCAACACGTGAAACCGCAAACTTATTTGTCAAGGACAAATACATGAAACACAATAAAAAACATACATTTTCGAACAAAAACTAACAACTTACAACATCACAAAATATAATAAAATGTTTCAAGAATGTTTTTTTGTTGAAAATAATCGTGGAACTGTAACAAAGAATGAAATTCATCTTTTTTGTGAAGCTATGAAGTAGAAGTACAAGATTGATGGAGTTTCAAACATAAATTCATACTTCTTGTACTTTTCCATAGCAATGAAAACCATATGTACCATAGTCAAAGTATGTTATTTGTTAATGTCGTGAAGACGAATCTGAAAAAATGAGAACAATAAACAAAAACAACATGCAACGAACAAAATAATGGGGAACTATATAACAAGAAGATGGAAGAATAAGAGTACCTTAATGTATGAAGCACAAGATTCTCGGCAAATGACGAAAAATAAGGGAAAAAATGGTTGCTATGATTTCGCTATGAAGGAAACGATGTACTGTCAATAAATGAGAGTTAATTCGCTTATATATATATGTATAAACTATTTCACAATGGTTAACACTATCAACCATATTGATAAGTATTTATTTATCATAAATATATCACAACGGTTAATCAAAAGTACCGTAACGATATCCCTTTTATTTGTGAGTTTTTAAATAAATAAAAAAGAAAATGTGTGCCTTAACGTCAAAGAAATAAAATATTTGTGGCGTTGAGGTTCGAACCCAAGAAAGGTTGATTGTTTCACCACGGTTGGTTCTTCAGCTGTTGTTATATACAAATATTTTAATCAAATAACAAAATAAATATGATAGCGTCTTAGTTTAGAGATGTCACCACGGTATATGAAAAAACCCGAGATCATGACGTTGTTGAATGCGCGTTTTGTTGTAGGGACATTTCAAAAAGAATTTACATGTGAGTAATGCTATAGTAATAATAATTTGAATAAAAAAGGTATAAATGTATATGTGTCATTATTTTAGAGGATAGTTTTAAATTTATTTTAAATTTAATTTCCATTTAAATAGTAATCATGGAGGTAGGTATTGGTATTAATAAATGGTTTAGATTTAATTCTTATCTTTCTTCCTTTCATACTTTCTTACTAATAAGCATTGACTTTTCTTACTGCCAATAATTCAACAAGATGTTGCCAAGCCTATTCAAATTGCAAAGCAACCCCATGAAAATAACTTCTTAAAATTTTTCATTTTAAATAACACAATATAATTTCTCTAGTTTATCCAATTGTGGTATGCGATCAAGACAAACATGAGATTCGAAAAAGATAGGTTATGGTGGTGGGGGTGATTGCCGAAAAAGGAGGGTAAGGAAGGAGCAATTAGTGTTTTTTCTGAATGAAAACAAAGGGACAGAAGAAGAGGTGTTATAGTAGTAATAAATGTGGCTATCCTTACTGGGAGAATAAGTGAACGACACACATGAATTTAGTGTTTCATTGGTTATGCAAAACCCAAAACTTGTTGTATCGGGATTTCTTATTTCATTCGTGAATGATAGTAACATTCTTTAGGTATTAGATCAATGGGTGGAGACTCTTGGACGAATATACTACTATGTCTTTTTCTATATTTTAGCATTTTATTTTTTAGTACAATCAAGTGAAATATATTTTACATGTTTTCTTAAATTTTAACAAAAGCTATTTACTTCAAAAATTTGTACCTCATCAAAACGGAAAATTCTTATAAGAAAAAAAACCATGACACTTGGATATAGAAACAATCAATTATAATTTTTTATTAATTAAAAAAATAAAACTTACATTTTTTCTTTACATTGTATCACAACCTACCATGATCTCAATTAGAAAAGAAATTAAAATTTAAATAAATTTGAAATTCTCTTTATTTTATTAGTTATTCATAAGAACATGAATTTATGGTAGTTTCCATTACTTGATGTATAGGAATATATATGTGACATGCTTTCGTAATTTTTACACACACATACACATAAAGCTTTGCCAGACTTGTGTGTATAAAAATAATTGAAAATGATATACTACTAAAAAAAAACTCATTTCATAATAGTTGAAAAACATATATATTTACGCGGGTTCATGCGTTGTTGTGTAGAGCGTGGTTGTATATGCGACACTTATATTCACAATTTAGTAACCATTGATGTAAATAATCTATCACAACAATTGACGTAAATAACTGTTGTAATAATTATATTTGCATGGATTCAATATACAACCAAATTTAAAGCGCATAAAATATCATTTTTCACGGTTTAACGTTTCAACCGTTGTGGTATATGTAAGAGTTTATAATAAAATATGTGATTGCTTATTTTTCTCTGCCTTACATTAAGTATATACAACCATTCAAATAGATTTTTTAGATGATAATCAGAAAAATTAAGTTATTCTTGAAAAATAACTTAAAGGTCCAATTTTTTCGAACTACAGGTATCCTGTAGATCATGATTTCCTATTTTAGCCTATAGCATTTGATTCAATCCCAAATTCTCCAAAATAATATTGACAAATGGATATCAGAATCATTCACATAAAACTTGATTTCCTCTTCTTTTCTACTTTATTTTTCAAACATCAAGTTATGTGTGAAAGATCTTGAATGACACCATTATCGATATTGAAGAATTTGTAACATTGAATGAAATTCTATACGCTAAAGAAAGAATTTTGATTTACAAGATGCATGCAATTGAAAAAATATTGAATCTTCTAAGTTAATTTCAAGAATAACTTAATCTTTTAAATTATTATCTTAAAAATCTTTTTAAATGAGTGTAAATTCAATGAGGGGTTAGTGAAACAAGAAATATCATATGATATAACAAACTCAATAATAACATTTATCAACAAAAACATCAAATTAATTTACACGTGCAGAGTTTCTTGGATGTGAGGTATCTGACTCGTCCATTCAAGGCCTCTCATGTGATATAGTCTTTATCACGGTTCAAGTCTCAAATCCTTTTTTTAAGGTAAAACCAACCAACCAATGCAAACTATTTTGATCTTCGGATCCTTTTAATTTGAAAACATTTTTTATAAGGATGTGTTATTTCAAATCCGAGCAAGTTGGATACGCTAAGTGTGCGAGTGTATCATACCCCAAAATTTGCCCTCCATCTATGCAAGAGATTTCATACATCCATACTCAAGGATTCCTCAAGAGTTAATCAGACAAACTCTCTCCTAGACAATCAACCCAAACTAGGGTTTGGTATCTCTCAAGTCAAGATGAATTTCCAACATCTCCAATGGTCTTCATGCCTCCTCATATGCTTCAAAGATTCTCCATGTCAAGTTTCAAGCCTCACAAGTCAAGTTTCGGACAATTGCTCGATGGTTGAAAATCGTTGTATTGGACAAAAGTCAATCTGTGGTCAACATACATCAAACTTCATAATTTTTGGTCAACATCCTCATTTTGAAGTTACATTCATCATTTGATCAAGGGTTGATCATGATTCATCAAGAAAACTCAAGAATTGCTCAAAATCAAATTTGATTTGCTTTGAATGTTGATTGATTCTTGCCAAAACCATCCCAAATCCATCCAAGATAAATACATGATGCATACCTATCAAGAGAGAAGAAAAATTGCCCTAAAACCCTATTCCAAAGCTCAAAACCGTGGTGCACAAGCAAGTGGCAACCCTAGTTCCCGATTTCAATCAATTTTGAGGTGTCCAACACATTCCTTGACATCCCGAATCGATTCGACCTTCACTTTGCCAAAATCATCAAGAATCGTGAAAACCGAATTTGGTTTGTTCTTGAATTTTCAAAAATCGATTTTCATCATTCATGCATTATTAACTTGTTTTGATTGTTTGTTCATGTTTAGAATCAAGTATGCAAGCTATCTGGACGGTTTAATTGCGTTTTGAGTGCCTGGATCGAGTTATGCCATTGCTAGGGTTTCTAAGATCGATTTAGGGTTTCATGAAATAGGAAAAATTGGACTATAAGACCTATACTAACGCATTCGTAATGATCCCAGGAATCGAACCATGCCTTTAGAATTCATTTATATTATGTATGCTGGATTTTTGATTTTGCCAGGGACCATAGCGTCGAACAATGGCTGACGCTAGCTTCAAATATTCAAATCGGGGACGATGAAGCTTCGCGCGCGGTTGAGGAAGCCAGGAGACGACACCTGTCTTTGTTTTACTCGATCCAGATTTCAAACACAGATGCACACATGGCGTAGTGGTAAAGGCGCTCACTGTTTCCAGATGCTCTCAAGGGTCATGGGTTCGATCCCTGCCAGGACCGGTTTTCATTCTTTTTCACAAACTTGCATTATTTTCCTATTTTCATATATTTTAATATTTTACATTATTTTTAATTCATTTCATATTTTTATTTATGCATTAAAAAATTATCAAAAATTATTTTTCTTTTTACATTATTTTCAGAAAATGTTTATTTAATTTATAAAATTAAAAAATATAATTATGCATGCATATTTATTTTTATTTATAATTTTGCATTAAAATCATTTTAAATTCATTTTTAATTATTAAAATACATCAAAAAAATCCCAAAAAATTATTTTAGCATGTTTATATTATTTCCAGCATGTAATAATTTTCTCATATAAAAACTTGCATTTTTTCTAACATTTTCTCTTATTTCGATTTCATCATATTTTCCGATTTCTCTTATTGTTTCACAGGTTATTCCGCTTCAGACGTTTCTTTACCGTTTTCATTTTTTTCAAATAATGTAACTGTCTATGGATTGTAATAGTTTAAATTAGGACTTTATTTTCCGCATTTTAAATTATGTATCTGCCCCAAAGCCATGTAATAGCGTAGGATTTACCTTTCCGCATCTTTACATTCCGCATTTTACTTTCTGCACCCTATCAATTGCTAGTAACTAGGCGTGTATGGCAAGATAATAACGAACATAGCTCACTCTAATCTTCAAGAATAAAATATCTGAAATCAACACACTTCTTCACACATGCACCCCTTAGGGTAATTCTCTCTCGTTGCCTTTACGAAACCAAAATGGTCATGTCCCTCGAACGTAGAGGTATTCTAGCACCGTTGCCTTCCAAACAAATCATCATAGTCCCTTCGATACAAAGATCATAAGACCCACGATGTCGCCTCCGAATACATGATCTTGACCCTCGATTGTCGCCTACGAAAAATGATGATAGTCCCTTCGAATGTGCTAGGATACTTCCTACAAGTTGCCTTCTATGACCATCCGATGTCCCTTCGAATGTCCCGCTTACATCCAACGAATGGAGCTACCTACCAACTAATGGTATGGCTAGCGCTATTCTAAAGGAACGTAGAAGTACGAAAACGACCAATTCTGAGTAGGTAATAAGACTCTTAGTTGCTTGCTCTATCAAAATGCTTTTCACACCACACACTCTTTTTCAAAGTTCAAATTCTTTTCAAAACGAAACATTTCCAAACACTTTGTATACATTCCTACATGAATCATTACAAAGTCAAAACGAAATGCCTTTTTCAAAACATTTTTGTCAAACACACAGAAAGCAATTTTAAAAGTTAATCTAGAGCAACTAAGAGCCCGTAGATAACTACGGATGGAAAGGGGTGCTAATACCTTCCCTTTTCATAACCATTCTCCCGAACTCAGAATCTAAACGAAGGTCTTTTTCTATACTTTTACCTTCCCTTAATTGGATAAAAATAAAAGTCGGTGGCGACTCTTGCTATCCGCACATTTGCGATACCAAATTCTAAAAAGTCAGTTCACCGTATTACAGAACTGGCGACTCTGCTGGGGAACACCCTACAAAGAGAGAATTGCCTTAGGGATTGCTAGATAATTTTTATTGCTTTCTGTTTGACTTGCTTGCTTTATCTTTAAGGGTTGCTTGGGTATTATATTTGTGGGGGATCCTACACCCAGATCCGGGTTTCCTTTTAGGTAAGTAGCATTAGATCATCGCGACCGTTAGACGTATAACTAAACGGTCAACATGATGGCTACGTTAGTGTGACACTTTGGATGTCCTGATACTCTTCATTTCCAAGTTGAGGGTAGTATTTGGCTTCTGCGTGGTGTCATCAAGCACTAACTAAACTTTTAGAACCTTAATTGACCCATCTTGGCCATTAGAAGGTAGTGAGATGGCCGACTTTGGTGCAGACTAAGGTTGGTTGATACTCGATGCTACGCTCATTGAGATCAGACTTTTGGGATATTTTCGATCGACCACTTGGCCGTCATATTGAAATAAACGCCTACGAGAAAGATCTATGATTTGAGATTCCTAGAACCCGGTTACTATTATAGGACAGGATGAACCAACTCAAACTTTTGGTGGGGTAATCACCTATACCTCATGCAAGCCTTAAACCTAGGCTCATTGTGTGAATTGCTTGTGTGTGCCAAACATGACATCATGACATCATTCGCATTGCATATCATTTCTAACTATTTCAAGGACCTAGGATTTATCTTTGCTCTGTTTTGTAGGAATTATGGCTTCTAGAAAGACAATCCGAATCAACTTCATGGGTATATCTTCTCAGCTCAAAGAATTGGTTTCAGAAATTCCCGACCATGCTCAGTTCATCAAAAGACATGGTTATCTACTCGACTTGGTTATCTCCGGTTTTGAAGAAGATATGATGCATGTCCTATTCCAGTTCTTTGATCCGAAACACCATTGCTTTACATTTCCAGATTATCAGTTGGTTCCTACCTTGGAAGAGTTCTCTAAGCTACTTGGGATACCTATTCTTGACCAAATGCCGTTCACCGGTTTGGAAAAGGTTCCTAGGTATGAAGACATCACATCAGCTTTACATATCAAGCGCTCGGACATTGAAGCTAATTGGGAAACAAGAAGCGGAGTTAAGGGTCTACTTTCCAAGTTTCTAATTAAGAAAGCCCGAGAATTCCTCAAAGTTATGAGTTTCCATGCATTTGAAAACATTGTGGCCTTGCTAATTTATGGTTTGGTTCTATTTCCTAACTCGGATCAATTCATAGATATCAACGCCATCAAGTTGTTTCTTACCCACAATCCAGTGCCTACTTTACTTGGAGACATCCTACATTCTCTCCACACTCGTACTACTAAGAGACAAGGAACTCTCATGTGTTGTATACCGTTACTTTCAAGGTGGTTTATTTCGCACCTTCCTCCATCAGTTTTGAAGAATGAACAAAGGTTGAGATGGTCTCAAAGATTGATGTCACTCTCTCACTCAGATATTCGTTGGAATCTTTTCTCTCAAAAGGACTTCACCTTCATCGAGCGTTGTGGAGAATTCCCTAATGTACCGCTGCTTGGTATAAGGGGAGGTATTACCTACAACCCTTCTCTAGCTCTACGTCAGTTTGGTTTTGCTCGAAAAGATGGTCCACATGATATGCTTCTCCAAGATATTGTGTTCGACTACAACCACGATCTCCAGAATTACCGACGAAGGTTCATACACGCTTGGGGCATGGTAAAGAAGACTGATACCAAGACTTTGGGGCACCAAAATCCCATTCCTTGGGAACCTTACCTCAAATGGGTGCGAGCTCGAGCTCAAAACCTCATGATGCCATTCACGCCTGTTTTACCAGTAATTATGGAACCTGTTGCTATAGGCGACGTACCCTATATTGTTCTCCATCCTGACATGCCTACTGATTTTGAAGACTTGAAGAGATCCTAGATTCAACTAAAAGAAGAGAGGGATACCTTTGAAGCTTAGTGCTATGCAAGTGAGAAGAAAGTGCTAGAATTGACCAAGCTACTTCATGGGGAGCGAAGCATCAACACCTACCTCGGCACCAAGAGGAAGCGCCCATGGGAGACTTAGAGCTTTAGGATTTTTATGCTTTTCTTTTATTGTTTTGAACTATCTCTTGTACTTAAAAAGAAAAAGAATAATAAAAAGAGTACTAATAAATGTTTGTTCTTGCTTGTTTAACAAATTTAAATCTCTAAGGTCCTTGAAAACATTGCATTGCATTCGCATAAACATTGCATATCATGGCATAACATTGCATCACAGGTACATTGGAGATTGGTTTTCTCATTTGCTCGCTATTTATTTTAGCAGAAATGGCTCTTGAACAGACTATCAAGGATCTCCAAGCTCAGAATGCTCAGTTTCAGCAGATGTTCACCAGTTTGGTTCAAGGCCAAGAGGATCTGAAGAAGCTCATCAACAGAAAGAAGAAGGTTGTTGGTCTCCTCAACATGGGCAGACGCTACAAAGGTGGTCCTAAGAGGGTCAGTCGAATAGAGCTCTCGGAAGGAAGTTTCAAGAAGGAAGATGAGCAAAGTAACAAGGGTGATGACGAAGGCAGCCAGCATGAGCCTGAAAAAGACTATGATAATGGTCAATACTCTGAGGAAGATGACAAGTACAAACAACTTGAAGACCGTCTGAATGCCGTGGAAAACCTGAAGATGTCCGGGCTGAATTTTGATGATCTGAGTCTTGTCCCTGGTGTGGTGATTCCTCCCAAGTTCAAAGTTCCTATTTTTGCCAAGTATGATGGCATGTCTTGTCCGAAGCTGCATTTGAAGTCTTATGTCCAGAAGATCAACCCCCACACTGATGATAGAAAGTTGTGGATGCACTATTTCCAAGAGAGCTTGTCCGGAACTCAGTTGGAGTGGTATTATCAGCTAGAGAATGACCGTATCCGTACTTGGAGTGACTTAGCAGATGCTTTCTACAGACAGTATGAGTACAATGCTGAATTGACACCTACTCGCATGCAACTACAAAGCATGTCTATGGGTCGTGATGAGAAGTTCAAAGAGTATGCTCAGAAATGGAGAGATTTAGCAGGCAGAGTTCAACCACCCTTGTCCAATAGGGAGTTGGTTGATATGTTTATGGGAACACTGACAGGCCCATTCTTCAATCATCTGATTGGAAACTCTTCAGCCGGATTCACCGAGCTGATACTGAAAGGAGAACATATTGAAGCTGGTATTAAGAGTGGGAAGATTCAGGTAGAGTCATCTTCAAATGCCGCGAAGAGATATTTTGGTGGTAAGAAAGAAGCTAATGCTGTGTATGGTCAGAAAAGCCGAGCCAAGACCGACCGTGCTCAATCTGTGGGGGCAGTTGTGATCTCCAATCCTACATCAAGACAACCTCGAGACAACGCAGCTTAACGCCACGAAGACATTTACGAAGATCAACATGCCATTGTCGCACGCCTTGCAACACATGTTGAAAGCAGATCTGATTACCTTGAGGGATCCTCCTCAAAATGTCAACACTTCCTCTCCGAGATACAATCCTAATTCTAAGTGTGCTTACCATTCCAATAGCCCCGGACATAACACTGATGATTGGGCTCTGAAGAACAAGATTCAAGATATGATTGAAGCTAAGATTGAGTTTGACCCTCCTGTTGAGACCGAATGTGATCAACGCGCCTATGCCTAACCATGACAAGAGTTCCAATGCTGTTGGTGACGATACTTATATTTTCAACATAGATGACTTGATCATTCCTCTGATGACTGTTAAGAAGAATTTGCTGCAAGCCGGTGTCAATCCGGGATGCCCAGAGAATTGTCGTTGGTGCCCATCTGCACCTGATGGTTGTGCTTGGTTGAGAAGACGTGTCCAGTGCATGATGAATAACCGTGAGATACTATTTATGAAACCACCTGTGCAGAAGCTGTGTGAAGAAATGTCTAAACTGAAGATCGAAGATGTGAACGAAACTGTACCACCTGTGTGGGACACCTTGGGGCCGCCAAGTGGAAAGTATGATTACATGGTGAAGTACACTATTCCTGAGAGCTACAAGATTCCTATTGAAGACGTTAAGGCAACCGGATGGGGTGACGATTTTCCAGAAGACTATGCTGATGTTAACACAATAAGGATTTCCTCTGCTGATCCTGTGCCTAGAGTGGCACCTCTCATTATTACTTCTCCCAGACCAGCTCCATATTCCTCTGAAAAAGCTATCCCTTGGAATTATGGAGCTGATGTTTACTACCATGGCGTCAAGCAAGACCCTCTGACCATTGAAGATATTACAGTTGAAGCTACCATTCTTGACATTGACAACATCACCGGATCCAGTAAGGTGACCAACCGGAAGGGTATTCTCCGGATATCTCTCCTCCAAAAGACACTGCGACTCCAACGCATTCCACTATTCAATCCATTCCCAAGCTAGAGGAAAGAACCGGTGACTCATCCCGCCAAAGTACCAAAGGAAGTTATCAAGACACCTCTAAACAAGAAATGGAGGAAATTTCAAGATTATCAAGAAGAGTGACTACAATGTTGTGGAACAGTTGGGACAGACTCCGTCCAAGATCTCCATGCTTGCTCTGCTCTTGTGCTCCGAGGCTCATGCTAACGCCTTGGTGAAATTTCTGAAGAATGCTCACGTACCGCAAGACACTACTACGACCAATTCAAGTTTGTATTGCTGGGCTGCCAACAACGGCCTAGGCTTCTCGATGTCGATTTGACTCTTAGGAAAGAAACATAACAAGGCCTTGCACATCTCTGTTGAATGCAAGGGCACTACACTGTCTCATGTTTTGGTGGATACCGGTTCTGCTCTGAATATCCTACCAAAGGCTGCTTTTGATTGACTCGATGTCAAAGGATTGGTTCTGAGACCCAGTGACATTATTGTGAGAGCTTTTGATGGTTCTAAGCGAACAGTACTTCGAGAGCTCATTTTACCTGTTAAAATCGGTTCCCAGACTTTTGATTCCACTTTCTTTGTCATGGACATCCGTCCGGCTTACTCTTTCCTACTTGGACGCCCTTGGATACATGGGGCAGGCGCTATTACCTCTACCCTACATCAAGAAACTGAAGTACCCGGTGAAAGGGAAAGTTGTTACAGTGTGTGGTGAAGAAGAATATATGGTCAGTCATCTACAGTCATTCCGATACCTCGAGATGGAGGGTGAATTCTTCGAGACTCCTTGTCAAGCTTTTGAAACAATCCCCAGAGTCATGCCTGTTGACTCTCCCACCACTCCTGAAGTTACACAAGTTCCGCCTAGGATGGCCTCGCTGAAAGATGCTCAAGCTGCTGTTGAAGAAGGTAGCTCTATTTGGGGACAGCTCCCTGATCTTCCTTTCAAATTTGACAAGACTGGTTTAGGCTTCACTATCAAGGGTCAGAAGATGATACGCCGCGAACGTGCCGGCCAACTTCCTTTCCGCATCAGCCAGAGTGGAATCCATGCTATAGAAGACGACGACAACGGCTTCAACATCAGCAAGTGGATCTTCCCAACTCCAAATCATGGGCTCAACAATTGGAAGACCGAAGACGTCATACCAATCTCCTTTAGTCAGGTGTATTTGCTTTTGTTTTGTTTTGCTTTTCGTATTTCTTTATGTTTTGAACAATAAACTTTGAAAGCCTAGTGCCTTGCCCGGGGCATCATGGCTCGTTTGCGAGGGTTATTATCTGTTGTTTGCGTATTTTCATTCAATAATTCGTTGGACTTTTGCATTCAATTGTTTGTTTTCTTTCTTTTACTTTATCACCCCTTCAAAAAGCTATATGTTTCTTACACACACCCACGTGGTACACTGCAGAATCACTCCAAATCTCGTTAATAACAGCTATGCTAGTGCTAAATATGACTTCGATAATCCGATCTACCAAGCCGAAGACGAAAGTGAGGAAGATTGTGAAGTACCAGGAGAACTTGCCAGACTGCTACAGCAAGAAGAGCGAGTTATACAGCCGCATGAAGAGCAAGTTGAGGTTGTGAATTTGGGTACTGACGAAGACAGAAAAGAGATCAAGATAGGAGCGGGTCTTGAGAACAGTGTTAAAGAAAGGTTGATTCAGATGCTATGAGACTATGTTGAGGTTTTTGCTTGGTCATACGAAGACATGCCTGGTTTAGACATTGATATTGTGGTACACCGATTGCCGACAAAAGAAGGTTTTCTCCCAGTGAAACAGAAGGTTCGTCGCATGCGTCCTGAAATGTCAGAGAAAATCAAAGCCGAAGTTATGAAACAGTTCAACGCCAGTTTCTTAGCTGTCACCTCTTATCCCCAGTGGGTTGCAAATGTGGTACCCGTACCTAAGAAGGATGGCAAGGTACGAATGTGTGTGGATTACAGAGATCTGAACAAAGCAAGTCCGAAAGACGATTTTCCACTTCCTCACATTGATGTGCTGGTTGACAACACCGCTCAGCATAAGGTTTTCTCCTTCATGGATGGTTTCTCCGGTTACAATCAGATCAAAATGGCTCCTGAAGACATGGAGAAGACTACTTTTGTTACACAGTGGGGCACTTTCTGTTACAAGGTTATGCCGTTTGGACTAAAGAACGCAGGCGCCACTTATTAGCGTGCTATGGTAACATTATTTCATGACATGATTCATCACGAGATAGAGGTCTACGTCGACGACATGATAGCTCGATCACAGACTGAAGAAGAACATCTTGATCATTTGTAGAAACTATTTGACAGATTGAAGAAGTACAGACTGAGACTTAATCCTAACAAGTGCACCTTTGGAGTCAGATCTGGAAAACTCCTAGGGTTTGTCGTCAGTAATAAAGGTATTAAGGTTGACCCCGCCAAGGTTAGAGCCATTCAAGAGATGCCAGCGCCCCGCACAGAGAAGGAAGTCAGAGGTTTCTTGGGCCGATTGAACTACATTTCCAGATTCATTGCACACCTAACTGCTACTTGTGAGCCAATCTTTAAGTTACTTAAGAAAGATCAAGTGGTAGAATGGAACGACGATTGCCAGATCGCTTTTGACAAAATCAAGGAGTACCTACAGAATCCTCCTATCCTGATGCCGCCTGCCGAAGGAAGAACTCTTATCATGTACTTGACAGTGTTAGAGAATTCAATGGGGGTGTGTGTTGGGGCAACATGACGAGTCTGGTCGAAAAGAGCATGCAATATACTACCTTAGCAAAAAGTTTACCGACTGTGAAACAAGATACTCACAGCTCGAGAAAACTTGCAACGCTTTGGCTTGGGCTGCTCGCCGACTAAGACAGTATATGTTGACTCACACTACCTTGTTGATTTCCAAGATGGATCCGATAAAATACATATTTGAGAAACCAGCTCTCTCTGGAAGAATAGCAAGATGGCAAATGATCTTGACCGAATATGACATCCAGTACACTTCTCAGAAAGCGATCAAAGGAAGTGTGGTAGCCGATCATTTGGCTCATCAAGCCGTAGATGACTATCAGTCTATGCAGTTCGAATTTCCAGATGAAGATGTCCTACTAGTTACTGATTGCGAAGAACCAGGCCCAGACGAAGGACCTGAACAAGGATCCCGATGGACCATGGTCTTTGATGGAGCCTCAAACGCACTTGGCAATGGCATCGGCGCCATCATTACATCCCCTACAGGCGGACATACGCCTTTCACCGCCAGACTATGTTTCAGTTGCACTAACAACATGGCTGAATATGAAGCGTGCATCATGGGTATTAAAGCTGCTATTGACTTAAGAATCAAGTTCTTACAAGTGTATGGAGACTCAGCTTTAGTGATCAGTCAGATTAAGGGTGAGTGGGATACGAAACATCCGAATCTCATTCCGTATCGAGAGCATGTCCTGAGCTTGATCCCCTACTTTGAAAAGATTACTTTTGATCATATTCCACGAGAAGAGAATCAGTTGGCAGATGCATTGGCTACTATGTCATCTATGTTCAAGGTTAGATGGGACAACGAGGCTCCCCAGATCATCATTGAGAAGTTTGACGAACCAGCATATTGTTGTGAGCTTGATACAGAAGAGAAACCTTGGTACTACGATGTGATGAGGTATCTTGAGACTCAGGAATATCCCGCAGGGGCATCTGTTAATGATAAGAAGTTCATGAGAAGGTTTGCATCCAAATTCTTCCTCAGCAACGACATCCTATACAAGCGCAACCACGACTTGTGCTTACTCCGCTGTAGACCGAAAAGCAATGCGTATCATGGAAGAGTTACACGAAGGGCATTTGGTACCCACTCCGGTGGACACACCATGGCTAAGAAGATTTTGAGAAGCTACTATTGGTCCACCATGGAAGCCGATTGTCATCGCTATGCTCGATCTTGTCACAAGTGCGATTTATGCCGACAAAGTGCACGCACTCCAAGACTCTCAATGTTTTAACTTCTCCTTGGCCTTTTGTAATGTGGGGAATTGACATGATTGGAGAAATTAAGCCCACAGCTTCCAACGGACATCGTTTCATCCTTGTGGCAATTGATTACTTTACCAAGTGGGTAGAAGCAGCCTCATTCGCATCTGTTACCAAGAACGTAGTGGCTCGATTCATCAAACATAATCTTATTTGTCGGTATGGCACCCCCGAAAATATTATCACAGATAACGGTTCCAATCTCAACAACAAGATGATCACTGAACTCTGCACGCAGTTCAAGATCAAGCATCACAATTCTTCTCCATATCGGCCTAAGATGAATGACGCAGTGGAAGCCGCCAACAAAAACATTAAGAAGATTATACAGAAGATGACTGTGACCTACAAGGATTGGCATGAGATGTTACCATTTGCTCTTCATGGTTATCGCACTACAACACGAACGTCCACAGGGGCAACCCCCTTCTCTCTCGTATACGGTATGGAAGCCGTCTTACCCATCGAGGTTCAGATACCCTCAACCAGAGTCCTCCAGAGGCGAGTTAGGCGAAGACGATTGGGTCCGTCGCCTTGACCGATTAACTTGATTGATGAGAAACGACTCGCGTCCATCTGCCATGGACAGATCTATCAAAAGCGAATGATCAGAGCATTTAACAAGAAGGTCAAGCACCGAGTCTACCAAGTCGGTGATCTAGTAGTCAAGCGCATCATTCTTCCACAAGGTGATCCCAGGGGAAAATGGACTCCCACCTACGAGGGGCCGTTTGTAGTCAAGACAGAATTTTCCGGCGGAGCTATGATACTTAGCACCATGGATGGCGAAGACTTCCCACACCCTGTGAACGCAGACATAGTCAAAAATACTAAGCATAAACGAGACCCGCTAGGTCGACTGGCCTAGGCAAAAATAAGGGCATCCTGGCGAACCAAAGAGGTTCGGGCAAAAGTTAAGGATATATACGAAACATGTACACCCGGCAAGTCGAAAACCTGAAAGGGCGGCTTGGGCAAAAAGGGTATCCCTAGATGAAAACCGAAGGGCGGTCTAGGCAAAGTTAGATTCAAGCGTACGACTATGTCTCTTCCAGATCACCTACTTCCAGACTACTAACAGCATTCAAGATTCAAATGGCGAAGATCAATTCACTCACTTTCTACTGACAGCAAGGAGATGAGATAGTTGGAATATATGAGTACTAGCATAGTTGGAACTTAACGAGATTGTTTCCGCATAGCTTTTTACCTTTCTTGTGTACAAACTACTTGGCCATACGCCACATTTCAAATAAATGCAAGTTCTTTCTCTTTACAATTTTCACTATTGTTGTTTGCATAAAGTCCAACGTTTGCTCTGAATGATTATACGCATTCGACAATAAGAATTTAATCACAAACATACGAAAAGTGAACATGCAAAAGTGCTTACTACAGGCTCCAGGAGTTGGGACGACGACGAAAGTCACCAAAACGTTCCCCCACAGAGCATGATCCCAACGGCGGTGTCACTCACAACAAACCTCCCTCCAGCGGAGTATGTGTTAATCCAAGCAATAACACCTCACCCCCAGTCAAGGTATTTATCCCCAGCGGGTATCTCTCAGTCCTTCCCTTCTCCCCCAATGGCAGTATCCAGACCCGAAACTTGGTCAGATAGTGCATCGGAGGAAACTGCATCTTCATCCCCCAGCCAGAGAAAACAACGGGTTCCTGACTCTTCCAACTCGGTCTCCCGGCAACTATCAATTGCTCTCCAGCGAGATCTACACCCAGAATCCCCAGTAGAGCGCCTCCTAAATCTCCTCAGCAGGATCTACATGCAAGGTCCCCAACAGATCGCCTCCTAGATTCTCCTCAGCAGGATCTGTGTATGAGATCTCCGACGACGAGCTTCTCAAGTCTCTACCTTCCTCAACAATATCTAGGCCCAAGACTTGGTCAGATAGTGCATCGGAGGAATCCAGGATATCTTTCTTCTCTTTCAAAAGCGGGGTTCTCACTTACTTAATCCCCAAGCAGAAGTCAGAAGTCTTCAAACAGAACATCCGCATCTTCTTCAAGATGGATATGTTTTGAAATATCACAACATTTATCATTCATACATTTCTCATAAAGTCACAATATATGCATATGTCATTCATATACACTGTCATGCATCATACTTTGCATAAAGCTAACAAATATTCTATCAAAGTTTCTCTTATTTTCTCCAAAACAGGTAATAGTCACTTCTGACGCAAACAGGTCCAGGATTAAGCCCCGAATCGACGAGAAAACTATCTGAAAGATCGCTCTTAGTTGTCCTCCGACGACTGGTCTAGGATTAAGCCCCGAATCGACGGGAAAACTATCCGAAAGACCGCCTCCAGTTATCCTCCGATAACAGGCAATGGATCAACACCCGATGCACAACAGGGAAGATATCCACGTTTTGCCAACTACTACCTCCCTCAGAATAATCGACACGAAGATTTATTCTGATTCCTTCCTATTATCAACAGCAACTACAGAGTCTAGCGTACGACTCAGTTGCCCTGGATGGCAGCTTAAGCCCATTTCCGAATACTTGTCAACATTTCTCCACTTTTGAAATGCTGCATATTTGGTTAAAAATCAATACAAACCAATAACTTCATTCAAAAAAAAATGAACACGAAGTCTAACGTACGACTCCCTCCGGATGGCATCTTAAGCCCATCTCCATGCTCCTCTCCTTTTCAGAAACGTCTATAGAGCCTAGCGTATGGCTCACTTCCCAGCAATTCTCCTATCAATAATCTCGAGTCTAACGTACGACTCGTTCCCCAGCTTCTCCAAATGGCATTCCAGCCTCAGCCAACCGCGAGTGCAAATTTTCAGGTGTACTCGAGTGTTCAATCACCTTCTACCTCCAGGTCACGAAAGACAAGCGTGTCAATCTAACCCTCCGGTACAAGAAGATTGAACAGGGGCAGCTGTCATACCCCAAAATTTGCCCTCCATCTATGCAAGAGATTTCATACATCCGTACTCAAGGATTCCTCAAGAGTTGATCAGACAAACTCTCTCCTAGACAATCAACCCAAACTAGGGTTTGGTATCTCTCAAGTCAAGATGAATTTCCAACATCTCCAATGGTCTTCATGCCTCCTCATATGCTTCAAAGATTCTCCATGTCAAGTTTCAAGCCTCACAAGTCAAGTTTCCTCGCATAATTGCTCGATGGTTGAAAATCGTTGTATTGGACAAAAGTCAACGTGGTCAACATACAGTCAAACTTCATAATTTTTGGTCAACATCCTCATTTTGAAGTTACATTCATCATTTGATCAAGGGTTGATCATGATTCATCAAGAAAACTCAAGAATTGCTCAAAAATCAAATTTGATTTGCTTTGAATGTTGATTGATTCTTGCCAAAAACCATCCCAAATCCATCCAGTATAAATACATGATGCATACCTATCAAGAGAGAACAGAAAAATTGCCCTAAAAACCCTATTCCAAAGCTCAAAAAACCGTGGTGCACAAGCAAGTGGCAACCCTAGTTCCAGTCGATTTCAATCAATTTTGAGGTGTCCAACACATTCCTTGACATCCCCAGAATCGATTCAGACCTTCACTTTGCCAAAAATCATCAAGAATCGTGAAAACCGAATTTGGTTTGTTCTTGAATTTTCAAAAATCGATTTTCATCATTCATGCATTATTAACTTGTTTTGATTGTTTGTTCATGTTTAGAATCAAGTATGCAAGCTATCTGGACGGTTTAATTGCGTTTTGAGTGCCTGGATCGAGTTATGCCATTGCTAGGGTTTCTAAGATCGATTTAGGGTTTCATGAAATAGGAAAAATTGGACTATAAGACCTATACTAACGCATTCGTAATGATCCCAGGAATCGAACCATGCCTTTAGAATTCATTTATATTATGTATGCTGGATTTTTGATTTTGCCAGGGACCATAGCGTCGAACAATGGCCGACGCTAGCTTCAAATATTCAAATCGGGGACGATGAAGCTTCGCGCGCGGTTGAGGAAGCCAGGAGACGACACCTGTCTTTGTTTTACTCGATCCGAATTTCAAACACAGATGCACACATGGCGTAGTGGTAAAGGCGCTCACTGTTTCCAGATGCTCTCAAGGGTCATGGGTTCGATCCCTGCCAGGACCGGTTTTCATTCTTTTTCACAAACTTGCATTATTTTCCTATTTTCATATATTTTAATATTTTGCATTATTTTTAATTCTTTTCATATTTTTATTTATGCATTAAAAAATTATCAAAAATTATTTTTCTTTTTACATTATTTTCAGAAAATGTTTATTTAATTTATAAAATTAAAAAATGTAATTTTGCATGCATATTTATTTTTATTTATAATTTTGCATTAAAATCATTTTAAATTCATTTTTAATTATTAAAGTACATCAAAATAATCCCAAAAAAATTATTTTAGCATGTTTATATTATTTCCAGCATGTAATAATTTTCTCATATAAAAACTTGCATTTTTTCTAACATTTTCTCTTATTTCGATTTCATCATATTTTCCGATTTCTCTTATTGTTTCACAGTTATTCGCTTCGACGCTTTTCATTTTTTCAAATAATGTAACTGTCTATGGATTGTAATAGTTTAAATTAGGACTTTATTTTCCGCATTTTAAAATTATGTATCTGCCCCAAAGCCATGTAATAGCGTAGGATTTACCTTTCCGCATCTTTACATTCCGCATTTTACTTTCCGCACCCTATCAATTGCTAGTAACTAGGCGTGTATGGAAAGATAATAACGAACATAGCTCACTCTAATCTTCAAGAATAAAATATCTGAAATCAACACACTTCTTCACACATGCACCCCTTAGGGTAATTCTCTCTCGTTGCCTTTACGAAACCAAAATGGTCATGTCCCTCGAACGTAGAGGTATTCTAGCACCGTTGCCTTCCAAACAAATCACCATAGTCCCTTCGATACAAAGATCATAAGACCCACGATGTCGCCTCCGAATACATGATCTTGACCCTCGATTGTCGCCTACGAAAAATGATGATAGTCCATTCGAATGTGCTAGGATACTTCCTACAAGTTGCCTTCTATGACCATCCGATGTCCCTTCGAATGTCCCGTTTACATCCAACGAATGGGGCTACCTACCAACTAATGGTATGGCTAGCGCTATTCTAAAGGAACGTAGAAGTACGAAAACGACCAATTCTGAGTAGGTAATAAGACTCTTAGTTGCTTGCTCTATCAAAATGCTTTTCACACCATACACTCTTTTTCAAAGTTCAAATTCTTTTCAAAACGAAACATTTCCAAACACTTTGTATACATTCCTACATGAATCATTACAAAGTCAAAACGAAATTCCTTTTTCAAAACATTTTTGCAAACACACAGAAAGCAATTTTAAAAGGTAATCTAGAGCAACTAAGAGCCCGTAGATAACTACGGATGGAAAGGGGTGCTAATACCTTCCCTTTTCATAACCATTCTCCCGAACTCAGAATCTAAACGAAGGTCTTTTTATGTACTTTTACCTTCCCTTAATTGGATAAAAATAAAAGTCGGTGGCGACTCTTGCTGTCCGCACAGTTGCGATACCAAATTCTAAAAAGTCAGTTCACCGTATTACAGAGTGGTCAAGCATGAGTATTGTTACAAGCTGCAACGCCATGCACGAGTTGCAATCCTAATCGCAAGGATGCGAAATGGAATTATCCATAAAAAAACATTGTAACTCACCAATTTTTTTGAGGTGAACGACGAAGTGCTTTGATCTCCATTGCATGGTCGGTAGTACTTGGGCACAAAGGTTCATAACCGTGGCAAGCACGATTAATAAAATCTTTTTCTTTATAAATACACTATGCATTCATATATTTCTCCTTTAGTTTTGAGATTTAGACATAGAAACCCACCCTTTAGATAGATAATAGAGTACTACGGACGTGAGGAGTGCTAACACCTTCCACTCGTATAATCGACTTCCTTACCCGATCTCTTAGTCGTAAGACCGTAATTTTTCACTTTCTGATTTACTCAATGTTCACCTTTCCATCCGCGGGATAAAAAAACATTCAATTGTGACTTCATTATTCACTTGATGATTTTTCCAGTTGCTTCAGTATGATGCTTAGGTGGCACAAAGAAAAAGAAGATGATTTATGTAGAAGATTAGAGAATTAGGGATGAAGAAAAAGAAGGTTGTATGTGCAGCAAATTAGAAATGAGGATGTATTTTTATACACGACATCAAAAATAACTTCAGGCAACAACTGAAATATGTGGCCTAAAGCACTAAAATCGTTGCCTAACGATTTAAGGACAGCTTTCAGCTGTTGAAAATACGCCCATTGCCTATTTCCACTATACACTGATTTTAAACTTTAGTCCACTATGATAGAAAGTTGTCGGCCCAAAATTTTAATCAGACGGCGGTTTACTTTGTTCTTTTAGACTACGGTTTAATTTAGCCATTGTCCTAGCCCGTTTCCTAAGCGCCGTGTTACTTTTAACCAGTGTTCGATAACCATAACCAACAAAACAAATTAAAGATTTTTTATATTTACTTACACCTGGTAAATTAAACCAAAATAATTTTAATTTGAGATAAATCTACTAAATGATTTTATAATATTAAAAGAACAATACATTTATAAATTATAAAAAAAGTATGTTAAGTATTAATAATACAAAGTTTAATAAACATTATAATGTATAAAAATATAGATTTTAAAGAAAAATTCATCCAAAGCTATATAAACTACTAATTGACTTATGTAATTCTAAACTATAATTTATATGCAGGGATCAATATTAGTCTTCACCATGTTCATTTTGTTCATATTGAGATCTATTGTTAAGATAATGAAGCACCATGTACGATGTCTATTTTAAGTTAGTGAATGAAAGAATTGAACAAACTCATCTGATAGAAATATCAATGAAGTTGCTATCGAACGTCTTTTATCTCACCTAAGGAGAAAGGTAAACATCAAGAAAACCTGAAAGGGATAAGACACGGTCTTGCGATCGAGAGATCGGGTAAGGGAGTCTGTTACGCGAGAGGAAGGTATTAGCGTCCCACACACATTCTATCTATTGGGTATGGGTATCTATGCTTAATCGCCATGTATATGTTATATACTAAGGAGAATGCATGTGAAAGAAAAAAATAAACAAACACGGGGAAATGAAGGAAGTATTTACAAAGTTTGCTCGATCGAGCCCCGTGACAAGATGCATACGTATTCCCTCGTGCAATGAGAAAGTCAGAGCGCCGTAGTTCGGCTCACATCTTTTGGTGGGTTGCAATGTTTTTTATGGGAAGTTCGATTCCACATCCTCACAATTGCAACTTGTGCTTGGCGTTGCAGCTATAAGAAGTCTTATGCTCGACCATTTGCACACTTAGCAATTTGCTTGGACTTGAAAGGGAACACCCTTTTCGAAAAGGTTTTCAAAGAAAAACAAGTCCGAATACAAAAAGGTTTGAAGTGAGGTTGGTTGTTTTTACCTTGAAAAAGGAGTTTGAACCGTTATTACATGTTTTGATTTTCAAAAGAAAATAAAACAAGGTTTAGTTTTACATGCAAGGATGAAAAATAAGGAAGAAAACAAATAAGGGAAATTAACTAGTTCTACCCTAATATTATCATGCAAAGTTAGCTCTATGGTTGAGTGTAACACGGTGAACTGACTTTGAGTGATTTTTGTATCGCAAATGTGCGGATAGCAAGAGTCGCCACCGACTTTTATTTTTATCCAATTAAGGGAAGGTAAAAGTACAGAAAAAGACCTTCGTTTAGATTCTGAGTAAGGGAGAAGGTTATGAAAAGGGAAGGTATTAGCACCCCTTTCCATCCGCAGTTTATTCTACGGGCTCTTAGTTGCTCTAGATCACCTTTTAAAATTGCTTTCTGTGTGTTTGAAAAAAAAATGTTTTGAAAAGGCATTTCGCTTTGACATTGTAATGACTCATGTAGGAGTGTATACAAAGTGTTCGGAAATGTTTCGTTTTGAAAAGAGTTTGAACTTTGAAAAAGAGTGTGTGGTGTGAATAGCATTTGGTTTAGAGCAAGCAACTAAAAGACTTATTACCCACTCGGAATTGGTCATTTTCGTACTTCTACGTTCCTTTAGAATAACGTTAGCCATACCATTGATTGGTAGGTAACTCCATTCATTGGATGTAAGCGGGACATTCGAAGGGACATCGGATGGTCATTGAAGGCAACTTGTAGGAAGTATCCTAGCACATTCGAAGGGACTATCATCATTTTTCGTAGGCGACAATCGAGGGTCAAGATCATGTATTTGGAGGCGACATCGTGGGTCTTATGATCTTTGTATCGAAGGGACTATGATGATTTGTTTGTAGGCAACGGTGCTAGGATACCTCTACGTTCGAGGGACATGACCATTTTGAATTCGTAAGGCAACGAGAGAGAATTACCCTAAGGGGTGCATGTGTGAAAGAAGTGTGTTGATTTCAGATATTTTATCTTGAAAATTAGTGGGCTAAGTTCATTATTATCTTGCCATACACGCCTAGTTACTAGCAATTGATAGGGTGCGGAAAGTAAAATGCGGAATGTAAAGATGCGGAAAGGTAAATCCTACGCTATTACAAGGCTTTGGGGCAGATACATAATTTAAAATGCGGAAAATAAAGACCTAATTTTAAACTATTACATCCCATATACAGTTACATTATTGAAAAAAACATGAAAACGGTAAAGAAACGTCTGAAGCGGATCAACTCAAATGACCGAAATCGAAAATACGAGATGAATCGAATAAGAGAAAAAATGTTAGAAAAATGCAAATTTTTATATGAGAAAATTATTACATGCTGGAAATAATATAAATATGCTAAAATAAATTTTTGGGATTTTTTGGATGCAATTTAATAATTAAAAATGAATTTAAAATGATTTAAATGCAAAATTATGAATAAAAATAAATATGCATGCAAAATTGTATTTTTTAATTTATTAAATTAAATAAAGATTTTCAGAAAACAAATGTGAAAGGAAAATAATTTTTGACAATTTTTTAATGCATAAATAAAAATATGAAAAGAATTAAAAATAATGCAAAATATTAAAATATATGAAAATAGGAAAAATATGAGTTTTGTAAAAGAAGAAAAAAATATAGGTCTTGCCAGGATTCGAACTGGGGACATGTGAGAGCATCTACCAATAGTACACGCCTTTACCACTACGCCATGTGTGCTTCACTGTTTGAGATCCGGAGGGAGTGGGTTATAACACGCGTCGCTTCCTGACTTGCCTCGTCTTCGCGCCATCCATCGTCTTCCTCGTTTTGAATATTTGAAAACTCAGCGTCGGCCATTGCTCGACGCCACAGCCCCGCAAAATCAAAAACGCAGCATACATAATATAAATAACATCTAAGACCATGGTTCGATTGGAAACATCATTCCGAATGCAATGGTATTGGTCTTGAGATCCAATTTTTCCTGTTTTGGAAAACCCTAAAACGTGTTCGGAAAACCTAACAATGGTGTTATGCATTCCAATTTCGGTTTTCACGATTCTGGATGGTTTTTGGCAAAGTGAAGGTCTGAATCGACTCTGGAGATGTCAAGCAATGTGTTGGACACCTTAAAATTGATTGAAAACGGCTGGAAGTGTGATTGCCAATAGCTTGAAGGTCACGGTTTTTTGAGCTTTGGAATAGGGTTTCTAGGGCAATTTTTCTGTCCTCTCTTGATAGGTATGCATCACACATTTATACTGGATGAATTTGGCATGGTTTTTTTGGAAAGAATCAATCACCATTCAATGTAAATCAAAATTGATTTTTGTACAAAATCAAATTTTCAAAATTTGATTAATTTCCAATCCAATCTTGCCATATTGATCAATTTTTGAAAATTGCTGGCCTTTGTGAGTTACTTGAATCTCAAGGAAAGAATAAAATCAATCTTTCAATTAATTTTGATTTTATACTTTATTTTTAAATTTAATTTGCATTTAAATGAATAAATTCCAAATTAAATAGAAAAATAAATCAAAAATTCGTGGCATTGGGCTTGGATATTCCTAATTGTATGAGGAATAAGTTTGGATGAAGCAAGCCCATTTGCAAAAATTTGATATTTAGAAGTATCTCTTTGTGCATTCCTTCAAAATTGCCCAACTTGTGAATGGTGCATCTTGCTCAATTTTTCACATTTTGAGTGTTCTTGGACTTTTGAAATCTCTAAGAGTCCTCTAACCAACCTTTTGGTCTCATCTCAATTGGAGTTACCATGCTCAATATATCTTCAAAACAAAAGTTGACTTTTGTTGACTTTGAAAATGACCAGTAATGTTTTGAGTATACCTCTCAAATGAAGCATTTTTGGACATTCTTGTGAGACATGAAGTTGTAGAGAATTTAATTTCCTTCAAAAAAAGAGGTGGTGGAAAAATTTCTGAGAAAGTATGAGAAAGTTATGATCAGTCAAAGTTCAGTTGACTTTTCACCTAGAAACCCTAATTTAGAAAGTTGGACTTTTGAGCAAATCTTGAGTTTTCTTGATGAATCATGATCAACCCTTGATCAAATGATGAATGTAACTTCAAAATGAGGATGTTGACCAAAAATTATGAAGTTTGACTGTATGTTGACCACAGTTGACTTTTTGTCCAATACAACTGATTTTCAACCATCTGAGCAATTGTCTGAGGAAACTTGACTTGTGAGGCTTGAAACTTGACATGGAGAATCTTTGAAACATATGAGGAGGCATGAAGACCATTGGAGATATTGGAAGTCCATCTTGACCTGAGAGATACCAAACCCTAGTTTGGGTTGATTGTCTAGGAGAGAGTTTGTCTGATCAACTCTTGAGGAATCTTTGAGTATAGATGTATGAAATCTCTTGAGTGGATGGAGAGCAAATTTTGGGGTATGACAGCTGCCCCTGTTCAATCTTCTTGGACTGGAGGGTTAGATTGACACGCTTGTCTTTCGTGACCTGGAGGTAGAAGATGATTGAACACTTGAGTACACCTGAAAATTTGCACTCGCGGTTGGCTGATGATGCGGGAATGGGCTTACAGATGCCATTTGGATAAGCTGGGGAATGAGTCGTACGTTAGACCCGAGATTATTGATAGGAGGATTGCTGGAAGGTGAGCCGTGCGCTAGGCTCTGTAGACGTTTCTGGAAAGGAGAGGAGATGGGCTTAAGATGCCATCCGAAGGGAGTCGTACGTTAGACTTCGTGTTCATTTTTTTGAATGAAGTTATTGGTTTGCATTGATTTTTAACCATATACGCAGCATTCTGAAAGTGAAGCACTGTTGACAAGTAGTCGGAGATGGGCTTAAGATGCCATCCTAGGCAACTGAGTCGTACGCTAGACTCTGTAGTCGCTGTTGATAATAAGGAATCAGAATAAATCTTCGTGATGATTACTCTGAGGGAGGTTGTAGTTGGCAAAATGGAGATATCTTCCCTGTTGTGCATCGGGTGTTGATCCATTGCCTGTTATCGGAGGATATCCAGAGGCGGTCTTTCGGATAGTTTTCCCGTCGGTTCGGGGCTTAATCCTGGACCAGTCGTCGGAGGATAACCAAGGGCGGTCTTTCAGATAGTTTTCCCGTCGATTCGGGCTTAATCTCGACTCGTCGTCAAGGATCATACTGCCTTGGAGAAAACAAGAGAAACTTTGATAGAATATTTGTTAGTTTTATGCAAAGTATGATGCATGACAGTGTATATGAATGACGTATGCATGAATTATGACTTTATGAGAAATGTATGAATGATAGCTGTTGTGGTATTTCAAAACATATCCATCTTGAAGGAGATGCGGATGTTCTGTTTGAGGGTTTCTGACTCCTGCTTGGGGAATTGAGTAGGTGAGATCCCTGCTTTTGAAGGAGAAGAAAGATACCCTGGATTCCTCCGATGCACTATCTGACCAAGTCTTGGGCCTAGATATTGTTGAGGAAGGTAGAGATTTGAGAGGCTCGTTGTTGGAGATCTCATATATAGACCCTGCTGAGGAGAGTCTGGGAGGCGATCTGTTGGGGACCTTGTATGTAGATCCTGCTGAGGAAATTTAGGAGGCGCTCTACTGGGGGATTCTGAGTGTAGATCTCGCTGGAGAGCATTTGATAGTTGCCGGGAGACCGGGTTGGAAGAGTCAGGAACCCGTTGTAATCTTTGGCTGGGGGATAAAGATGTAGTTTCCTCCGATGCACTATCTGACCAAGTCTCGAGTCTGGATACTGCTGCTGGGGAAAAGGGAAAGGACTGAGCGATGTCCGCTGGGGATAGATATCTCGGTCGGGGATGAAATGTTACTTCTTGGAGACTGATGTAATTCGGCTTAGTTGACTGGGATCACGGCTCGGGGACTAACATATACTCCGCTGGGGAGGTTTGTGGTGAGTGACACCTTTTGTGGGAATCACACTCTGTGGGGAACTGTATTGGTGACTTTTGTCGTCATCTTAATTCCTGGAGCCTGCAGCAGTTACTTTTGTATGTTCACTTTTCGTATGTTTGCAAAGAGATTTTTATTGTCAAGTGCGTATAATCATTCAAAGCAAACGTCGGACTTTAAACAACAACAGTGAAAATTGTAAAGAGAAGGAAACTCGTATTTATTCGAAATGTGGCGTATGGCCAAGTAGTTTGTACACAAGAAAGGTAAAAAGCTATGCGGAAACAATCTCGTTAAGTTCCAACTATGCTAGTACTCATATATTTCAACTATCTCATCTCCTTGCTGTCAGTAGAAAGTGAGTGAATTGATCTCTGCCATTTGAATCTTGAATGCTGATAGTAGTCTGGAAGTAGGTGATCTGGAAGAGACATAGTCGTACGCTCAAATCCCTAACTTTTGCCTAGACCTCCTTTTCGGGTTTTCAGTCTACCGGGATACCCTTTTTTGCCCAAGCCGCCTTTTCAGGTTTTCGACTTGCCGGGTGTACATGTTTTGTATATATCCTTAACTTTTGCCCGAACTCTTTTTGGTTCGCCAGGATGCCCTTATTTTTGCCTAGGTCAGTCGACCTAGCGGGTCTCTTTTATGCGTAGTATTTTTTGACTATGTCTGCGTTCACAGGGTGTGGGAAGTCTTCACCATCCATGGTGCTAAGTATCATAGCTCCCGAAAATACTGTCTTGACTACAAACGGTCCCTCGAGGTGGGAGTCCATTTGCCCCAGGATCACCTTGTGGAAGAATGATGCGCTTGACTACTAGATCACCGACTTGGTAGACTCGGTGCTTGACCTTCTTGTTAAATGCTCTGATCATTCGCTCCTGATAGATCTGCCCATGGCAGATGGACGCGAGTCGTTTCTCATCAATCAAATTAATCTGGTCAAGGCGGGTCTGGACCCAATCGTCTTCGCCTAACTCTGCCTCCTGGAGGACTCTAGTTGAGGGTATCTGAACCTCGATGGGTAAGACGGCTTCCATACCGTATACGAGAGAGAAGGGAGTTGCCCCTGTGGATGTCCGTGCTGTAGTGCGATAACCATGAAGAGCAAATGGTAACATCTCATGCCAATCTTTGTAGGTCACTGTCATCTTCTGTATAATCTTCTTAATGTTCTTGTTGGCGGCTTCCACAGCGCCATTCATCTTAGGCCGATACGGAGAAGAATTGTGATGTTTGATCTTGAACTACGTGCAGAGTTCGGTGATCATCTTATTGTTGAGATTGGAACCGTTATCTGTGATAATCCTTTCAGGAGTGCCATACCGACAGATAAGATTATGTTTGATGAATCGAGCCACAACATTCTTGGTAACAGATTCATACGAGGCTGCTTCTACCCACTTGGTGAAGAAATCGATTGCCACAAGGATGAACCGATGTCCGTTGGAAGCAGTGGGCTTGATTTCCCCAATCATGTCAATGCCCCACATTGCAAAAGGCCAAGGAGAAGTTAAAACATTCAGAGGTATTGGAGGTACGTGTACTTTGTCGGCATAAATCTGGCACTTGTGACAAGATCGAGCATAGCGGTGACAATCAGCTTCCATGGTGGACCAATAGTAACCTGTTCTCAAAATCTTCTTAGCCATGGTGTGTCCACTGGAGTGGGTACCAAATGCGCCTTCGTGTAACTCTTCCATGATACGCATTGCTGTTTTCTGGTCTACACAACGGAGTAAGCACAAGTCATGGTTGCGCTTGTATAGGATGCCGTTGCTAAGGAAGAATTTGGAAGCGAATCTCCTCATGAACTTCTTATCATTAACAGATGCCCCTGCGGGATATTCCTGAGTCTCAAGATACCTCATCACATCGTAGTACCAAGGTTTCTCTTCTGTATCAAGCTCACAACAATATGCTGGTTCGTCAAACTTCTCAATGATGATCTGGGGAGCCTCGTTGTCCCATCTGACCTTGAACATAGATGACATAGTAGCTAACGCGTCAGCCAACTGATTCTCTTCTCGTGGAATATGATCAAAAGTAATCTCTTCGAAGTAGGGGTCAAACTCAGAACATGCTCTCGATACGGAATGAGATTCGGATGCTTCGTATTCCACTTTATCCGATCGATCACTAAAGTCGAGTCTCCATACACTTGTAAGAACTTGATTCTTAAGTCAATAGCACTTTAAGACCCATGATGCACGCTTCGACTCGGCCATGTTGTTAGTGCAATCGAAACATAATCTGGCGGTGAAAGGCGATGTCCACTGTAGGGATGTAATGATGGCGCCAATGCCATTGCCGAGTGCGTTTGAGGCTCCATCAAAGACCATGGTCCATCGGGATCCTTGTTCGGTCCTTCGTCTGGCACAGTTCTTCATAATCAGTAACTAGTAGAACATCTTCATCTGAAATTGAATCGCATAGATCGATAGTCATCTACGGCTTGATGAGCCAAATGATCGGCTACCACACTTCCTTTGACCGCTTTCGAGAAGTGTCTGGATGTCATATTCGGTCAAGATCATTTGCCATCTTGCTATTCTTCCGAGAGCTGGTTTCTCAAATATGTATTTTATCGGATCCATCTTGAAATCAACAAGGTAGTGTGAGTCAACATATCTGTCTTAGTCGCGAGCAGCCCAAGCCAAAGCGTTGCAAGTTTTCTCAAGTCGTGAGTATCTTGTTTCACCGGTAAACTTTTGCTAAGGTAGTATATTGCATGCTCTTTTCGACCAGATTCGTCATGTTGCCCCAACACACACCCCATTGAATTCTCTAACATCAAGTACATGATAAGAGGTCTTCCTTGCATCGGGATAGGAGGATTTAGGTACTCCTTGATTTTGTCAAAAGCGATCCGCAATCGTCGTTCCATTCCACTACTTGATCTTTCTTAAGTAACTTGAAGATTGGCTCACAAGTAGCGTTAGGTGTGCAATGAATCGGCAATGTAATTCAATCGCCCAAGAAACCTCGACTTCCTTCTCGGTGCGGCATCTCTTGAATAGCTTTAACCTTGGCGGGGTCAACTTCAATACCTTTACCACGACAACAAACCCTAAGAGTTTTCCGGATCGACTCCAAAAGTGCATTTGTTAGGATTAAGTCTCGATGACTTCTTCAACCTCAAATAGTTTCCGCAGATGACCAAGATGTTCTTCTTCCGTGATCAAGCTATCATGTCGCCGACGTAGACCTCTATCTCGTGATGAATCATGTCATGAAATAATGTCACTATAGCGGCGATAAGTGGCGCTGCGTTCTTCGATCGAACGGCAAAACCTTGTAGCGAAAGTGCCCCAGTAACGAAGTAGTCTTCTCCATGTCTTCGGAGCCATTTTGATCCGATTGTAACCGGAGAAACCATCCATAAAGGAGAAAACCTTATGTTGAGCGTTGTCAACCAAAACATCAATATGAGGAAGTGGAAATCATCTTTCGGACTCGCTTTGTTCGGATCTCGTAATCCACACACATTCGTACTTTACCATCCTTCTTGGGCACGGCACCACATTAGCAACCCATGTGGATAAGAAGTAACACTAAGAAACCCGCATTGAACGCTTCATAACTTGGCTTTGATCTTTTCGACATCTCGACGATACGATTTAACCTTTTTTTTTGAGAAAACCCTCTTTGTCGGCAATCGGTGTACCACAATATCAATGTCTAAACCGGCATGTTCGTATGACCAAGCAAAACCTCGACAGTCTCGTAGCATCGAACCAATCTTTCCTTGACATTGTTCTCAAGACCCGCTCCTATCTTGATCTCTTTTCATCTTCGTACCAGTTCACAACCTCAACTTGCTCTTCGTGTGGCTGTATAACTCGCTCTTCTTTCTGTAGCAGTTTGACAAGTTCTCCTGGCACTTCACAATCTTCCTCACTTTCATCTTCGGCTTGGTAGATCGGATTATCGAAGTCATATTTAGCAATAGCATAGCTGTTATTAACGAGATTCGGAGTGATTCTGCAGTGTACCACGTGGGTGTGTGTAAGAAACACATAGATTTTTGAAGGGGTGATAAAGTAAAAGAAAGAAAACAAACAATTGAATGCAAAAGTCCAACGAATTATTGAATGAAAATACGCAAACAACAGATAATAACCCTCGCAAACGAGCCATGATGCCCCGGGCAAGGCACTAGGCTTTCAAAGTTTATTGTTCAAAACATAAAGAAATACGAAAAGCAAAACAAAACAAAAGCAAATACACCTGACTAAAGGAGATTGGTATGACGTCTTCGGTCTTCCAATTGTTGAGCCCATGATTTGGAGTTGGGAAGATCCACTTGCTGATGTTGAAGCCGTTGTCGTCGTCTTCTATAGCATGGATTCCACTCTGGCTAATGCGGAAAGGAAGTTGGCCGGCACGTTCGCGGCGTATCATCTTCTGACCCTTGATAGTGAAGCCTAAACCAGTCTTGTCAAATTTGAAAGGAAGATCAGGGAGCTGTCCCCAAATAGAGCTACCTTCTTCAACAACAGCTTGAGCATCTTTCAGCGAGGCCATCCTAGGCGGAACTTGTGTAACTTCAGGAGTGGTGGGAGAGTCAACAGGCATGACTCTGGGGATTGTTTCAAAAGCTTGACAGGGAGTCTCAAAGAATTCACCTTCCATCTCGAGGTAACGGAACGACTGCAGATGACTGACCATATACTCTTCTTCACCACATACTGTGACAACCTTTCCTTTCACCGGGTATTTCAGTTTCTGATGTAAGGTAGAGGTAACAGCGCCTGCCCCATGTATCCAAGGGCGTCCAAGTAAGCAAGAATAAGCTGGACGGATGTCCATGACAAAGAAAGTGGAGTCAAAAGTCTGGGAACCGACTTTAACAGGCAGAGTGAGCTCTCCAAGCACTGTCCGCTTAGAACCATCAAAGGCTCTCACAATAATGTCACTGGGTCTCAAAACCAACCCTTCGACATCAAGCCGATCAAAAGCAGTCTTCGGAAGGATATTCAGAGCAGAACCGGTATCCACCAAGACATGAGATAAGGTAGTACCTTTGCATTCCACAGAGATGTGCAAGGCTTTGTTGTGTTTCTTTCTGGAAGGAGTCAAATCAAGATCGAGAAGCCTAGGCGTTGTTGGCAGCCGGCTAGCAATACAAACTTCAAATTGATCAAGTAGTAGTGCGGCACGTGAGCATTCTTCGAAACTTCACCAAGGCATTAGCATGAGCCTCGAGCACAAGAGCGAGCAAGCATGGAGATCTTGGACTGAGTCATCCCAACTGTTCCACAACATTGTAGTCATTCTTCTTGATAATCTTCAGAATTTCCTCCATTTCTTGTTTGGAGGTATCTTCAGTAACTTCCTTTGGTACTTCTGGTTGAGCCGGATGAGACACTGGTTCTTTCCCTCTAGCCTGGGGAATGGATTGAATAGCTGGAATGCGAGCTGAAGTCGCAGTGTCTTTTGGAGGAGAGATATCTGGAGAGAATACTTTTCCGGTTTTGGTTACCTTACTGGATCCGGTGATGTTGTCAATGTTAGGAATGGTAGCTTCAATTGTAAGATCTTCAATAGTCAGAGGGTCTTGCTTGACGCCATGATAGTAGACATCAACTCCATAATTCCAAGGGATAGCTTTGTCGGAGGAATATGGACCTGGTCTTGGAGAAGTAATAATGAGAGGTGCCACTCTAGGCACAGAATCAGCAGAGGTAATCCTTATAGTGTTAACATCAGCATAGTCTTCTGGGAAATCGTCACCCCATCCGGCCGCCTTAACATCTTCAATAGGAATCTTGTAACTATCAGGGACAGTGTACTTCACCATGTAATCATACTTTCCACTTGGCTGCCCCAAGGTATCCCACACAGGTGGTACTGTTTCGTTCACATCTTCGATCTTCAGCTTAGACATATCTTCACACAGCTTCTGCACAGGTGGTTTCAGAAATAGTATCTCACGGTTATCCATCATGCACTGAACACGTCTTCTTAACCAAGCACAACCATCAGGTGTAGACGGGCACCAACGACAATCCTCTGGGCATCCTGGATTGACACCGGCTTGTAACAAATTCTTTTTAACAGTCATCAGAGGAATGGTCAAGTCATTTATGTTGAAAACATAAGTATCGTCACCAACAGCATTGGAACTCTTGTCATGGTTAGGCATAGGCGCGTTGATCACATTCGGAGTCTCAACAGGAGGATCAAACTCAATCTGCTTAGCTTCAATCATATCTTGAATCTTGTTCTTCAGAGCCCAACAATCATCAGTGTTAAGTCCAGGGCTATTGGAGTGGTAAGCACACTTAGCATTGGGATTGTATCTCGGAGAGGAAGTGTTGACATTCTGAGGAGGATCCCTCAAGGTAATCAGCTCTGCATTCAACATGTGTTGCAAGGCTTGCGACAATGGCATGTTGATCTTTGTAAACCGCTCGTGGCGCGCCACGCTGCGTTGTCTCACGAGGTTGTGCTGATGGAGGATTGGAGATCACAACTGCCCCCACAGATTGAGCGCGGTCGGTCTTGGCTCGACTTTTCTGACCATACACAGCATTAATTTCTTTCTTACCACCAAAAGATCTCTTCGCAGCATTTGATGATGACTCTACATGAATCTTTCCACTCTTGATACCGACTTCAATCGTTGTCAATATCATTCGGTGAATCCGGCTGAAGAGTTTCCAATCAGATGATTGAAGAATGGGCCTGTCAGTGTTCCCATAAACATATCAACCAGCTCCCTATTGGACAAGGGTGGTTGAACTCTGCCTGCTAAATCTCTCCATTTCTGAGCATACTCTTTGAACTTCTCATCACGACCCATAGACATGCTTTGTAGTTGCATGCGAGTGGGTGTCAATTCAGCATTGTACTCATACTGTCTGTAGAAAGCATCTGCTAAGTCACTCCAAGTACGGATGCAGCCATTCTCTAGCTGATAGTACCATTCCAACTGAGTTCCGGACAAACTTTCTTGAAAATAGTGCATCCACAACTTTCTGTCATCAGTGTGGGGATTGATCTTCTGGACATAGGACTTCAAATGTAGTTTAGGGCAAGACATGCCATCATACTTGGCAAAAGTAGGAACTTTGAACTTGGGAGGAATCACAACACCTGGGACAAGACTCAGATCATCAAAATTCAACCCGGACATCTTCAGATTTTCCACAGCATTCAGACGATCTTCAAGTTGCTTGTACTTGTCATCTTCATCAGAGTATTGGCCATCATCATAGTCTTTTTCAGGTTCATGCTGGCTGCCTTCGTCATCCCCCTTGACACTCCCCTCATTCTTGACACTTCCTTCAGAAAGCTCTATCCGACTGACCCTCTTAGGACCACCTTTGTAGCGTCTGCTCATGTTGAGGAGACCAACAACCTTCTTCTTTCTGTTGATGAGCTTCTTCAGATCCTCTTGGCCTTGGACCAAGCTGGTGAACATCTGCTGAAATTGAGCATTCTGAGCTTGGAGATCTTTGACAGTCTGTTCAAGAGCCATTTCTGCTAAAATAAATAGCGAGCAAATGAGAAAACCAATCTCCAATGTACCTGTGATGCAATGTTATGCTATGCTATGCGATGTTTATGCGAATGCAATGCAATGTTTTCAAGGACCTTAGAGATTTAAATTTGTTAAACAAGCAATGAACAAACATTTATTAGTACTCTTTTTATTATTCTTTTTTCTTTTTAAGTACAAGAGATAGTTCAAAATAATAATAAAAGAAAGCATAAAAATCCTAAAGCTCTAAGTCTCCCATGGGCGCTTCCTCTTGGTGCCGAGGTAGGTGTTGATGCTTCGCTCCCCATGAAGTAGCTTGGTCAACTCTAGCACTTTCTTCTCACTTGCATAGCACTGAGCTTCAAAGGTATCCCTCTCTTCTTTTAGTTGAATCCAGGATCTCTTCAAGTCTTCAAAATCAGTAGGCATGTCGGGATGGAGAATAGTATAGGGTACGTCACCTATAGCAACAGGTTCCATAATTATTGGTAGAACAGGCGTGAATGGCATCATGAGGTTTTGAGCTCGAGCTCGCACCCATTTGAGGTAAGGTTCCCAAGGAATGGGATTTTGGTGCCCCAAAGTCTTGGTATCAGTCTTCTTTACCATGCCCCAAGCGTGTATAAACCTTCGTCGGTAATTCTGGAGATCGTGATTGTAGTCGAACACAATGTCTTAGAGAAGCATATCATGTGGACCATCTTTTCGAGCAAAACCAAACTGACGTAGAGCTAGAGAAGGGTTGTAAGTAATACCTCCTCTTATACCAAGTAGCGGTACATTAGGGAATTCTCCACAACGCTCGATGAATGTGAAGTCCTTTTGAGAGAAAAGACTCCAACGGATATCTGAATGAGAGAGTGACATCAATCTTTGATACCATCTCAGCCTTTGTTCATTCTTCAAAAGCGATGGAGGAAGGTGTAAACCACCTTGAAAGTACAACACATGAGAGTTCCTTGTAGTATGTAGGATGTCTCCAAGTAAGGTAGGCGCGGGTAAGGAACAACTTGATGGCATTGATATCTATGAATTGATCCGAGTTAGGAAATAGAACCAAACCATAAATTAATAAGGCCACAATGTTTTCAAATGCATGGAAACTCATAACTTTGAGGAATTCTCGCTTTCTTAATTAGAAACTTGGAAAGTAAACCCTTAAACCCAATTGGCTTCAAATGGTGTGCAATGTCTTGTAGGAACCTTTTCTAGACCGTGAATGGCATTTGGTCAAGAATAGGTATCCCAAGTAGCTTAGAGAACTCTTCCAAGGTAGGAACCAACTGATAATCTGGGAATGTAAAGCAATGGTGTTTCGGATCGAAGAACTGGAATAGGACATGCATCATATCTTCTTCAAAACCGGGGATAACCAAGTCAAGTAGATAACCATGTCTTTTGATGAACTGGGCATGATCAGGAATTTCTGAAACCAATTCTTTGAGCTGAGAAGGTATACCCATGAAGCTGATTCGGATAGTCTTTCTAGAAGCCATGATCCCTATAAAACAGAGCAAAGATAAATCCCTGGGTCCTTGAAATAGTTAGAAATGATATGCAATGCGGATGATGTCATGATGTCATGTTTGGCACACACAAGCAATTCACACAATGAGCCTAGGTTTAAGGCTTGCATGAGGTATAGGTGATTACCCCACCAAAAGTTTGAGTTGGTTCATCCTGTCCTATAATAGTAACCGGGTTCTAGGAATCTCAAATCATAGATCTTTCTCGTAGGCGTTTATTTCAATATGACGGCCAAGTGGTCGATCGAAAATATCCCAAAAGTCTGATCTCAATGAGCGTAGCATCGAGTATCAACCAACCTTAGTCTGCACCAAAGTCGGCCATCTCACTACCTTCTAATGGCCAAGATGGGTCAATTAAGGTTCTAAAAGTTTAGTTAGTGCTTGATGACACCACGCAGAAGCCAAATACTACCCTCAACTTGGAAATGAAGAGTATCAGGACATCCAAAGTGTCACACTAACGTAGCCATCATGTTGACCGTTTAGTTATACGTCTAACGGTCGCGATGATCTAATGCTACTTACCTAAAAGGAAACCCGGATCTGGGTGTAGGATCCCCCACAAATATAATACCCAAGCAACCCTTAAAGATAAAGCATACAATTCAAACAGAAAGCATTAAAGGTTATCTAGAAATCCCTAAGGCAATTCTCTCTTTAGGGCAATCTCCCCAGCAGAGTCGCCAGTTCTGTAACACGGTGAACTGACTTTGAGTGATTTTTGTATCGCAAATGTGCGGATAGCAAGAGTCGCCACCGACTTTTATTTTTATCCAATTAAGGGAAGGTAAAAGTACAGAAAAAGACCTTCGTTTAGATTCTGAGTAAGGGAGAAGGTTATGAAAAGGGAAGGTATTAGCACCCCTTTCCATCCGCAGTTTATTCTACGGGCTCTTAGTTGCTCTAGATCACCTTTTAAAATTGCTTTCTGTGTGTTTGACAAAAAAAAAAGTTTTGAAAAGGCATTTCGCTTTGACTTTGTAATGACTCATGTAGGAGTGTATACAAAGTGTTCGGAAATGTTTCGTTTTGAAAAGAGTTTGAACTTTGAAAAGGAGTGTGTGGTGTGAATAACATTTGGTTTAGAGCAAGCAACTAAAAGACTTATTACCCACTCGGAATTGGTCATTTTCGTACTTCTACGTTCCTTTAGAATAGCGTTAGCCATACCATTGGTTGGTAGGTAACTCCATTCATTGCATGTAAGCGGGACATTCGAAGGGACATCGGATGGTCATTGAAGGCAACTTGTAGGAAGTATCCTAGCACATTCGAAGGGACTATCATCATTTTTCGTAGGCGACAATCGAGGGTCAAGATCATGTATTTGGAGGCGACATCGTGGGTCTTATGATCTTTGTATCGAAGGGACTATGATGATTTGTTTGTAGGCAACGGTGCTAGGATACCTCTACGTTCGAGGGACATGACCATTTTGAATTCGTAAGGCAACGAGAGAGAATTACCCTAAGGGGTGCATGTGTGAAAGAAGTGTGTTGATTTCAGATATTTTATCTTGAAAATTAGTGGGCTAAGTTCATTATTATCTTGCCATACACGCCTAGTTACTAGCAATTGATAGGGTGCGGAAAGTAAAATGCGGAATGTAAAGATGCGGAAAGGTAAATCCTACGCTATTACAAGGCTTTGGGGCAGATACATAATTTAAAATGCGGAAAATAAAGACCTAATTTTAAACTATTACATCCCATATACAGTTACATTATTGAGAAAAAACATGAAAACGGTAAAGAAACGTCTGAAGCGGATCAACCTGTAAATGACCGAGAAATCGGAAAATACGAGATGAATCGAATAAGAGAAAAAATGTTAGAAAAATGCAAATTTTTATATGAGAAAATTATTACATGCTGGAAATAATATAAATATGCTAAAATAAATTTTTGGGATTTTTTGGATGCAATTTAATAATTAAAAATGAATTTAAAATGATTTAAATGCAAAATTATGAATAAAAATAAATATGCATGCAAAATTGTATTTTTTAATTTATTAAATTAAATAAAGATTTTCAGAAAACAAATGTGAAAGGAAAATAATTTTTGACAATTTTTTAATGCATAAATAAAAATATGAAAAGAATTAAAAATAATGCAAAATATTAAAATATATGAAAATAGGAAAAATATGAGTTTTGTAAAAGAAGAAAAAAATATAGGTCTTGCCAGATTGAACGGGGACATGTGAGAGCATCTACCAACAGACACGCCTTTACCACTACGCCATGTGTGTGTTTGAGATCCGGAGGGTGGGTTATAACGCGCCGCCTCGACTTGCCTCGTCTTCGCGCCATCCATCGTCTTCCTCGTTTTGAATATTTGAAAACTCAGCGTCGGCCATTGCTCGACGCTACAGGCCCTGGCAAAATAAAAAACGCAGCATACATAATATAAATAACATCTAAGACCATGGTTCGATTGGAAACATCATTCCGAATGCAATGGTATTGGTCTTGAGATCCAATTTTTCCTGTTTTGGAAAACCCTAAAACGTGTTCGGAAAACCTAACAATGGTGTTATGCATTCCAATTTCGGTTTTCACGATTCTGGATGGTTTTTGGCAAAGTGAAGGTCTGAATCGACTCTGGAGATGTCAAGCAATGTGTTGGACACCTTAAAATTGATTGAAAACGGCTGGAAGTGTGATTGCCAATAGCTTGAAGGTCACGGTTTTTGAGCTTTGGAATAGGGTTTCTAGGGCAATTTTTCTGTCTCTTGATAGGTATGCATCACACATTTATCTTTGGATGAATTTGGCATGGTTTTTTTGGAAAGAATCAATCACCATTCAATGTAAATCAAAATTGATTTTTGTACAAAATCAAATTTTCAAAATTTGATTAATTTCCAATCCAATCTTGCCATATTGATCAATTTTCGAAAATTGCTGGCCTTTGTGAGTTACTTGAGTCTCAAGGAAAGAATAAAAATCAATCTTTCAATTAATTTTGATTTTATACTTTATTTTTAAATTTAATTTGCATTTAAATGAATAAATTCCAAATTAAATAGAAAAATAAATCAAAAATTCGTGGCATTGGGCTTGGATATTCCTAATTGTATGAGGAATAAGTTTGGATGAAGAAAAAGCAAGCCCATTTGCAAAAAAATTGATTTTTAGAAGTATCTCTCTTTGTGCATTCCTTCAAAATTGCCCAACTTGTGAATGGTGCATCTTGCTCAACTTTTCACATTTTTGAGTGTTCTTGGACTTTTTGGAAAGCTCTAAGAGTCCTCTAACCAACCATTTTGGTCTCATATTAATTGGAGTTACCATGCTCAATATATCTTCAAAACAAAAAGTTGACGTTTTGTTGACTTTGAAAATGACCTGTAACGTTTTGAGCTGTACCTCTCAAATGAAGCATTTTTTGGACATTCTTGTGAGACATGAAGTTGTAGAGAATTGAATTTCCTTAAAAACAAGAGGTGGTGGAAATTTTTTTGAGAAAGTATGAGAAAGTTATGATCAGTCAAAGTTCAGTTGACTTTTCACCTAGAAACCCTAATTTAGAAAGTTGGACTTTTGAGCAAATCTTGAGTTTTCTTGATGAATCATGATCAACCCTTGATCAAATGATGAATGTAACTTCAAAATGAGGATGTTGACCAAAAATTATGAAGTTTGACTGTATGTTGACCACAGTTGACTTTTTTGTCCAATACAACTGATTTTCAACCATCTGAGCAATTGTCCGAGGAAACTTGACTTGTGAGGCTTGAAACTTGACATGGAGAATCTTTGAAACATATGAGGAGGCATGAAGACCATTGGAGATATTGGAAGTCCATCTTGACCTGAGAGATACCAAACCCTAGTTTGGGTTGATTGTCTAGGAGAGAGTTTGTCTGATCAACTCTTGAGGAATCTTTGAGTATAGATGTATGAAATCTCTTGAGTGGATGGAGAGCAAATTTTGGGGTATGACATTGAGGATAAAAAGTCTAGACTCGAAGACTATCCTAACTGAGAGATCCTAAGGCGAGCTATCCTAGTATCGACCTTGGTTGAAGAACCAAGGGATTCAAGGGGATGAAGCAATCAAGTGCTTTGGCAGAAGCACATACATAATGCAATGCACAAACAAATGATACACACATGCGCGATAAAGATGAAAGAAGTCCCATAGCCTGCGACGGTAATAAGTATACCGGATTCAACCAGGAGCCAACTTTCGGAGGAAAACCATAGCCACAAATGGAATTAAACGTGTCAAACATGAGTTTCCTATGGGAGAAAGGTATCACAACATGATATGAATTATCAAGTGTGAGGAGCATATGAGTGCGGGTGTCAAAGAAATGAATGTGAACCCCATGATAAAGCATGGAGAGTTAGAATAGGAGACTCTTGCCACTTTTATTATTGACTCGATAAAAGGAAGCTTCACGATTCGCGTGATTTGATTTGACACAGACTGAATTGTGCGGGGGTTGATTGCAAACCCTTTTCGTGTGCCCATCATATCATCATATATCAATATCATCAGTATCAAAGCGGAACTTTGCTTGGTGGTACCATATCAGGTTGCCTAATCACTCATGACCTATGCAAGCACAAATGATAAACACTTAATGAAATGTACCTCCCTTTGCACGGAAGAGTATTTTAAATAAACCACACACAGTTAGCACACAAAATACGAAATCACCCTAAACAGGTCTTTAAATAAATCAGAGGGGTTCCTGAACATGCTCCAACTATAGAAGCCCCTTCATGCATCTCTATTCCTACTTCTCATGGAAAAATAAAGCGGTAAATCTCTACTACTCATGCTCTCTAGAAAAGCGATAAAAGAATGCAGTAAAAAGGTATAAAAAATACCAAACAGATAACAACCCATAAGCAAAAGCAAGCTAGAAAATACTCCGGAAAACTTCAAGTACTACTGACACGCAATAAAGAAATCCGGTGAAAAATGCAGGGAGGCATCAATAAGCATAATCGCAATATGCGCCAATACACATCCGAAGCAAATAAACCTACGAGAGATTGCAATACAGACAATACAAACAAAGGATGTGCATCGATGTGCACAGTCAAGAATGTGTGTAAATACACATTCGACATGGATCCAATGAAGCTGCAAGAGATTACAATACAGATAATGCAGATAAAGAGTGCACACACATGTGTGCGAGAACAAGATATGGAAACTACACATCCAAATCTCAAGTATAACCTGCAAGAAATGGTGAAAACCAAGCAAACAGACAATAGAATGCATACACATGTGTGCAAGATCGAGATATAGATTCTACACATCCACATCAATCTGATAACCCTTCAAAAAAGGTGAATACCAAACAAGAAGACAATAGAATGCACACACATGTGTGCAAGATCGAGATATGGATTCTACACATCTAAATCTCAAGAATAATGCTCAATGTACCTCGCACATGAAATAAAGTGTCTGAAATAACAAAGCAAGTGCTTTAAAGAATGAACCAAACGCAAAATTGATTATTCACATGATAATACACTAGTATAAGCATATAAGAAGTGAAATAAAATCTCAAAAATCGGCTTGGGAAAGCACTTATTCGAAAATCGGAGCGAAAAAACTCAACTTCTCGGAACCAATTAAAAATCGCATGGTGACTTGCAAACACGTCAATGAACTCAAAAATATGATCGGTTTTAATTAATTCCGAGTGGAAGCAACGTTTTTCGGGCCTTAAAGGAACATAGAAGCGAGGGAGTTTTAGGCATGTTGTGCATGAAATTTGATTTCGAAACCGTCAAAAATAGTTTTAAAACATGCCAAAACATTGGGAACAAGTATGCCTAAAAAGAATTATGGAAAGTTAAAATTCATGTATCAAATTAATTTCCAATTAACATTTGTTTTGGTTTTGAAATGAGAAAGAATTGGAGATTAATTCACATACATGAGGTAAACAACTCACAATAATTTAATATGCAAATGATATGCAAAATTAATCAGAGTTAGAATTAAAAAGAATGCATGAAATGCATATTTAATCATGTATTTAATGCACTTTTATGAATGAAAATACTACATGAATATGAATGAAATGGAAATGGATGACATACAAATGCAAATGGATGAGGGAATCAACCTACACCACATCTAATCATAATTCAAAAAAGTGAATTAACCTTACACTTCGACACATTTTGAGTCAAGAATCCATCATGTTATAATACTTCAATTAAATCATCAAGAATGCATCAAACAAGCGTGAAAAAGTGTATAAAACTTACACTTCGACACATTTTGAGTCACTAAAAACAAGCTTCGACACATGAAGTCAACTCAATTATTCAATGCAAGCCTATACTAATGTATGAACATGAAATTCACAAGCCAAAATGCAAACATCAATGCCTTATGTACAAAGAAAATGCTTCATGAAAGCCTAATGCACAAAAAGTTACATCTCGACACAATAATGTTTCCAACTCAAACCTTATTCAAATGAATTAAACTCAATTATTTAAAGTAAATGCAATCTAATGCATGGACATACAATTTATGATGCAACATCCTATCTTAAATCTGTCTTATAGCCCAAATCTTTCAAAACAATGTGTTATCTTTGATTAAAACTTTTTTGGTAGGGCTCAAGAAATGGGAAAAAGGTACACTTGTACAAATGAATCGTCAGACACATGATAACTAGCTAACTAACTAGAAAAATAAACTAAGCTAGAAAGAGAAAAAGCATTAAAACAAGTAAAGCTCATCCCACACTTAAACTGAACATTGTCCTTAATGTTTCGATAGAAGTATAGGAAAGGAGGAACCTGACATCACTACTGCTGTCCACTAGAACCTTCGCTGTCCTGGCCTTCCTAGGGAGGATGACGACTCTGGATATGAAGGTGGCGGTCTATGGAGAGATCAAGCTGCTCAACTCTAGAAGATAGAGCGACGCTATCCTGATGCAGTTTTTGCATGTTACCTAAAATGGAGCCTTGTGTGGCTTCGACTAGGCTGAAATGCCTTTGAAAATCTGCTCGCCGACGGAGCTGCTTGGAAGAGATAGCAACTTGGGACTCAATGAGACGGTGGATGGACCGATTAGTTCGCTAATGCGAGGCTTCCATGAAAGCTTTGTTATCGACCATCTACTGGTGAATGGAAGAGAGGAGTCCATCACGTATTTCTTCTCTAGAGAATTGTTCTCTCCATATATCTTCAGTAAAGATAAAGCTGGGAGTGGTACATGCAGCTGGGTTAGAGGAAGATGGTGCAGTGTGTGCAGATGATGTAACACCCCAATTCTACCCCTCGTAATTAATAATAAAATCAGAGTTTTAAAATTTCATCCAACAAAATTGAGGTATCACATATTCACATTTTCATCACTTTGCATTACAATGCACAACACAAAAATCAAAAGTCCGATATACCGATTCATATCATAATTCATCATATACGCATATGACTATTCACAGCACAGCGGATGTGTTCACAAAATATACATAACATCATGTTATCATCAATACATAAAGTTAGAACATCATAAGATAGTATACATAAACTATCCTATCAAAATAATAATGTCGCCCAAATCCCGAGTGTTACTACGACAGAGCAGAGTGACTAAAAATAAAGAGACTCGAGCTAATCCTCATCATCCTCGTGGATCACCTGCACGTTACCAATATAAAGGCAACAAAGAAACAAGTAAAGGGTGAGATACTCCAAAACATATAATTAAAGGCATGATAAAATATATAAGTAGTTTTAGAATTATAATTGATATAAGTTAATAAGAGTATGTCAACATGTATTAAAAGCTTACATACTTTAAATTAGCATTTAGTGTATAAAATTAACACTTTAACTTCGTCACATAATCATTATACTTGCATCAACACAAAGTATCATATATCATCGCAATTCAACATCATCCATCAATTAAAACCCAACGCCAAACAACTCAAACATAAACATAACCGACTCCATGAGACACGACTATGTTATGCATGTGGTACCCGTCACTTTGTCCATAATTAGGAACACTTGGCATAAAGCCCATCGTTGCTTGGCATAAAAGCCCTCGTCGCCAATGCAATGTATGTGACTCGACAATTAAAACAACATAACAAAACATCATCACCGCTTATCAAAATTGACATAAGGTCCACGCCGCCATATTTATCCACATCAAGATAAACATATCATCGCATCGCATATCATCAAGTATTCATTAATAAATACACTGTCGCAAACATCATATTCAATCACACCACATCATTATCAATTAATTCACCAAATTCCAAATACAGAAAAATAATCAAAATACCAATAATCATCGCGAAAGCCATTCATAATAACCGGCATTAATCATAATCGTCAACATCGCAATCGGATTGTCCATACGTGTCTTAAATCGACTAAAACGCAATCCAATTCAATTTAACCGTAATTTGGCCTATTTTGGGTCGTTTCGTAGAAACTCGTAGTTTCAAAAAACTAACCTCACCACTACGTTCTACACGTCGAACTTAGCTAGCAAGTCAATTTTCGTTGAATTCGGAGCAACTTGCTCCGTCGCCGAAATTACCGGAATCGGGAAATCGGAACATAATCGGGTTCTAAATTTAATCGGCTAAAATATGTCCTAATTATTTTTTATTAATACTAACTAGTAGTATGTGGAATTAAGGAATTGGAAAGAAACAAAAGCTGGCAAGGAAATTATGCAGAAAACAATTCTGCAGAAAACAGAAAACATAGTATACAGAAAAACGGAAAACACAATTTTTCATTCTTCTTCCTTGCAACAGGGACGATCGTCCCAGGCTTCTTGTTCTTGGATGGAGGCGGGTGCCTTGAAGTGGGGGACGACCTCCCCTCAAGCTGAGGTGGGCGCCTCCCCCTTCATCCACTCTCCACGAAAATTTTCTTTCATTATGCCTGTGTTGTTTCTATAACAAACAGTGATTTCCTTTCTGGTTTTTTCACAGTTTTTCATTTCCATTGTTACACTTTTAGTTCCTACAAGATAACAATGAAACACCCAATAATCCATACTTCTAACTCAACCTTTTAAAGTTATTTCAACAACCAACCAACCAAAACTCATGAATCAACCTATCAATTTTTCCTAAATCTAAAATATATCAACCAAAACCCTAAATATATGAGATGGAGAATCAAACCCCTTACCTCAAGTGCTTGGATGATTCTTGATGATCCAACAAAATTCAATCCTTGCTCTAGCTCTTGCTCTTCTTCTTCTTCTTCTTCCAAAACCCTCTCTTTCTCTCTAGGTTACTATGTTTGGCTTTTGTGTGGGAAATGGAAAGAATGAGGAAAATTGGTTTTTATGTTGTTTTCTACTAGCAAGCTTAAGGGTGTAAACCCAATCCAACAAAATTAATCCTCACACCCCTATCTATTCTTATTAATTAACACACTAATAATATCTAATACTATCATTAATTCAATTAATTAAAATAATTCCGGGGAATTAAATATCGGTCCGAATAATATTTTACTGAACCGAATGGAACGTCACCAAATATATTAATAGATATATCGATTAATATAAATATTCTCGTCGCCAAAACAATCGTCAAACGGTAACTCAAAAATATTAATATAATATTATATTAAATAAAACGGGGAGTTACAACTCTCCCCCACTTAAAAAGTTTCGTCCTCGAAATTACCTGACTCGAAAAGCTCGGGATAAGAATCCTGCATCTTACTTTCTAACTCCCACGTCGCGCTTTCACCAGCTGCTCGTATCCAAACAACTTTGACCAAGGAAATATCTTTTCCACGAAGAGACTTTATCTCACGATCCTCAATCCTCAAAGGCATCGTTTCCACCGTAAGATTATCTCGAACTTGAATATCATCCATCTCAATCACATGCGAAGAATCCGGAACATACTTCCGAAGTTGCGACACATGGAATACATCGTTCAAATTCGAAAGATTCGGCGGTAACGCCACCCTATAAGCCACTTTTCCCACTTTACTAGTAATTTGGTAAGGACCAATAAAGCGAGGAGTTAGCTTCTTCGACTTCAATGCTTGCCCAACGCCAGTTGTAGGAGTGACTCTCAAAAATACATGATCACCATCTTGAAATTCCAAGTCTTTTCTCCTTTTATCATGATAACTCTTTTGTCGACTTTGAGAAATTCTCATCTTTTCTCTAATCATCTTCACCGCCTCAGTAGTCTCTCTAACCAATTCGGGTCCAAGCACCACACTTTCACCTGACTCGTGCCAACACAAAGGAGTTCTACACCTACGACCATACAAAGCTTCAAACGGTGCCATTCCAATACTAGCATGAAAACTGTTGTTATAAGTAAACTCATTCAAAGGAAGATATGTATCCCATGAACCACCATGTTCAAGAATACAAGCTCGTAACAAGTCTTCCAATGATTGAATCGTCCTTTCCGTCTGACCATTAGTTTGAGGATGATAAGCCGAACTCAATCTCAACTTAGAACCCAAAGCCTCTTGCAAGCTTTTCCAGAATTCAGAAGTGAACCTCGGATCTTTATCCGAGACAATACACAAAGGAATACCATGTAATCTAACAATCACATGCGTATAAATCTCCACCAACTTCGATACGGGATAAGTGATGTTAATAGGAATAAAGTGAGTCGACTTTGTAAGCCTATCAACAATCACCCAAATCGCATCGTGTCCTCTTGGTGTATTCGGTAACCCCGTTACAAAATCCATAGAAATGCTATCCCATTTCCATTCCGGGATCTCTAACGATTGCACCAACCTTGCAGGTTTCTGATGCTCCACTTTAGACTTCTGACAAGTCAAACAAGCATAAACAAACTGGGCCACCTCTCTTTTCATGCCCGACCACCAAAATAGTTTCCTTAAATCTTGATACATTTTGGTCGCTCCGGGATGAATACTCAAATTTCTTCTATGACTTTTGTCATACCCCAATTTTTGACCTAATATACCACCTTACATTTGAATCATTGTATCACTAACAGTCCAGAACAGAATTAATCGGGTGTAGCTTTCACAGGTCAAAATTAGGGTTTCATCAGATTTTCATCTGATTCAAGAGACAACCAATTAGGATTTGAGTTTTACTCACTTCATTTGACCAATATTGATCAAAACATCAACCTTCAATCCTCAGATATCCAATTTTTCTCATTAATCAATCGAGGATCGACCAATTAGGGTTTTGATCGAGCATGAGTATTCTCTGATTTCTTGAGCATTGAATGACCTTTTTGGATAGAGATTGGTCATTATATCTTAGATACAGCATCTTGACCTAATTTCTGGATTCAAAATGTCACAGAAGTTCACAGACTTCATCAGTCAATTTCAGAAACATCTGATGAAAATTCATCTGCACAGAAAAGTCAAACTTTGACTTTTGGTCAATTTTTTCAAGACAAAACTTTTTCCAACATCAAAATACTTCAAATGATCCATCATGGTCATAAAAAATCAAAGAATTTGGAAAAGTCAACAAAAAGTCAAAAATTCTAACACTTAGAAAAATTTTCAAGTGTTGAAATTTCTTATTTTTTCCAAACTTCATGGCATTTTTTCACATAGTTCCACTTTGATTTGGAAAAAACTCAAAACATGAAAGTTGTAGCTCTTGAAACAAGCTTTCCAAAATGTCGAAGAACTCTCAAATCCATGGAGTCTAGCTATACTTTTGAAATTGAAACATAAGGCTCCATAAACATGATTTTCAAAGTTCAAAACTTCAAATTATAGGTCATTTCTTGATTTCTTCTTCTAGAACACTTGCCACCTTGCCAAATTGAAGATAGAGCTGATAAATATCAGCTAGAGTTAATAATTGAAGGATAGAATCAAATTTGAACACATGGTGAAAAAGGAAGTTTCCTTTTAAGGCAAATGTCTTTCTTGCCCTCTAAGGTAACTTTGATTTACCAAATGCCATGTACTTGTGCCTAACATTTCAGAACTTATGGCCTATAAATAGAGGCATTATTTTCAAGTTGTAACACACCAAAGACATGCAAGTACATGCTTTCACTCTTTATCTTTGAAAATTCAAGAATCATAGTTCAATTTGCCAAAACTTGCAATTTTGAAAACTAAGGAAAAACTTTGAGTAATTTGGTGTCTAATATGTCTTAATGTCCATATGAAACTTGTTTGAACACTAAAATCAACATAGGCAAGGCTAGAATTCAGAATCACATCTTATGTCATTTTGCTTTCCAAAACTGCCTTAAGTTTCGAATTCATGGCTTGGCTGAAGTAACTTGAGTTCTAAGCATCCAAACATCATCCATGAACATCATAGACATGATGCAGATCAATAACAAACATCTGTAATAACTCTAACCCAGAAATCGAAGCTCCATTTTAGCTGCGGTGGACTTGGGTATACGATCCGGGTTGATTCGGGAGAGCGGACCATCCTCACACCTTCCACATAGGCCGTTGGTGCTATAGCAATCATAAAATCAGTTCTGGAAACACTCCAACACCATCTTCGATCTCAGTTTGAACGGGTGAGAACTTGAAACTCGAACTCTATGATTCCTTGCATTTAAACAAAAAAACTCTTGGCCATTTTTTTCTGCACCTCTCACGATCCTTAACCCTCAATCAATTGGAAAAATCATCCATCATACATCATTTCAATTAGAATTTCCAGTTCTAGGGTTCTTCACGTTTTCCATAAATTCAACCATGTTAGACCAAAAATAAATGCAATTAACAACAATCATCATATTCCTTGTTAAATTTAGAGCAACTTTCATGTTTACAACTTTCAAAATCAATGAGAAACAAGAAAGTTACAAAATCAAAGGATTGAAGAGGATGAAGAACAGTTCGCGCGTGTTCTTGGTGTTTTTCAAATTTAAAATTTCCAATATAATATTAACACGTGTTTTGATTCAAATACACACGAATGAACTCTTGTCCTAGCGGTTGCCAGCTCGCTCGTAGTTCTCTTTGCCACGTGTGTGCCACCCATCAGGTCCTGGGTTTAAACCTCCCATGGACCATTTTTTTTCAAACTTTTCATATTTTCTTCATAATTTTTTACAAACTTTAACATTTTTTTTAACCAATAAAAACTCCTCATTTTAAGGTGACTTTTTGTACACTTGTCAATAAATGTATCTATTTTATGATAGTGCAAAAATTTTCAGAAAAAACTTTCATCTGATTATGTTTTAATCGAGCCGAAAACGACACTTCGAGCACTTTTCAAAACCACTTTAAAAGATGAATTTTTCAAACTTTCGACTTCCGATTCATTTCAAAAATTCTCATAAATAAACCTCATATTTCAAAAACACTTTCAAAATCATTTCTTCAAAACTTTTCATCAAACTTTCATCTTTTACCATGATCGATCCGATTTAAACGATAAAACCGAATTCGTTTTTTCTCGAATTTCTTAATCGATCATGGGCCTCCCTCACGGTGTAAGTCCCAAAAACATTCTTTTATGTACATAATTATTTCCTTGTACATATCAAACTCTCTTCAGATACATACAAATTTTATCTGTACATAATACAGATACTTTTTATACTCAAGTACAGACAAACTTCGATCGTTTGTTTTCACTTCACTTGTGTATACACAAACCAACATTCTTTATGTACATACATATCTTTTCCTTGTACATATCAAATTCTTTTCATATAAACTTTTATCTGTACATAATACAGATACCTTTTACAGATAAACTTCGATCGTCCGTTTTCGTTTTGTCTGTACGTATACAACTGAAGACCATTGGTATTGAAAGGAGCATTATTCCCGGTGAAACTGTTTTTAAACCAATGGGCCACCCTCATGGTGTAAGTCCCAACCCTCCTATATACATCCACATCCTCCTGTACATAAATACTCGTTCGTATACATATTTACTTCCTTGTACACAATCAAACTTGTAAATAATCAAGTTACGCTCGTTTTAAACGTTCGTTTCACGAACACTTGTTTATATTTACTTCATAAACTCTTGTAAATAAACATCATGCATTGTTTATATTTTCTTCATAAACTCCTGTGAATACATATCACACACACACACTTGTATATACAACTGTCTAATTATAACATAACAATTAGTCTAACCAATAGGTTCCCCACAGTTGTAGCCTCCTCTTGGGCTTTATACAAGATAACTCTCCCCACAGAGTTAGCCTCCTCTTAGGCTTCATATAAGAAAACTCATTCATCTGAGTTTAGCCTCCGCTTAGGCTTCATATAAGACAACACTCCCCTGTTGAGTTAGCCTCCTCTTGGGCTTCGTTCAAAAGAACTCCTCATTGAGTTTAGCCTTCTCTTGGGCATCATACAATGAAAGAGACCATAAAATCTCTTAACAGCCTCCTATTGGGCTTCCAATACAAAGAATCACCCGCGCTAGGATATCACCCAAAGAGTATAATTTCCCGGTGAAATTGCTCTAAATTCCAAAAGGATGGTTTCTCGGTGAAATCCCTTTTAAAGACAAAGCCAGCTATACCCTATAGCTTCCTCTTGAGCTTCATACAAGAACCCTCGATGACCCTCGGAATGCCTCCTCTTGGGCTAACAATACAAGGACCCATGGGCTTCTTAAAAGCATCCCTTTAATCTAATCAATTTCTCCTCGAGATTTAGACGTTTATCATCTCTATGGAAGAAGTATCTCATCTATCACATCACATACAGTCAAAAACTTTTCAAACTGTTTTCAAACAAAAATATCTCTTAATTGTAAGTGGTAACGCTTGTACACTCAAGCAAAACACCCAATGCTTACAGTTAAAAGATTCAGTCATTTTTTCAAACATCTTTCTTAAACATGTAAGTGGTAGCGCTTGTACACTCAAGCAAAACACCTATAACTTACGACGAAAGATTTTAATCAAACTTTTAAAATGTATGTGATGTAATAGATTAGATACATTTTCATTAAGATGACATTTGTCTGTCTCTTACTAAGATCCGTTGCTTTCCACTAGCATAAGTGGGAACTACGATTGCTCGACTTTCTCAACATCCTTTTGAGAATACGAGGCACAAGGTCTCATCCTTGCCGAGCAAATTTCTTTCTCTCGGACCAAACAAACCATAGATCCCAGTAGATCCGAGCTACAAATGCTCGATTCCCACTAGGGGATATGTATGAAGATCCACGGATCTTTGCGAGCACAATAAATAACAAACACTAGGATCCCACATAATCTATCCTTCTTAAAATCCAAAGGAGAAACTTTCCCAATGATAGAAATAGCAATTAAAACACACAAACATATCAAACATATTCATATATAAAGCTATGGATAACCATATATATTTAGGGTGCTCCATCTATTCCCTTTATATAACAAACCCCCTTACCCGGAATACTCCCCAATGCGTTACGTCTAGTTTGCGCTAGTCGTTACGCATATCAAAATCAATTGAGGGTATTAATGACTTTCCCTTTTTCATAATCATTAAATCATCTTTTCTTGTGTTGAAAATAATAAAGCTTGATGCTCGCGGCATCTTTATAAACAAATCAAAAGAGTAAATCGTTTCGAGCCAGAGAATCTGAATTCACATTCAAATCCTCTAGCGCGACACTTTTTAACGCGAACAGGAAAAATGGCGACTCTGCTGGGGAGTACGTCAAAACTTTGATTTTCAAAAAAATGTGACTCTGCTCAAGAGCACCAAGCTTTTTTGTTTTCAAAAAGAAAAAAAAAAGGGGTTAAGCTTTCATATGTGCATATGTTTGTTTTCTTTTATTGTGTGTTTTCGCGATTTCATGTGATGGAAAGAAATCCTAACCCGGATTTAAGAAACATTTTAAGATCTAGGTGGGGGTATTAACCTGTGAGAAGTCTCAGTACTTACAAAGTTAATATCCCTCTCTCAGTGGAGGTTGTCTTGGGGGTATTTGTGTTTAGCAAGTATTTGCGAAGACATTTTGCTTTCAAGGGAACTTGCGAAGCTGAGTTGGCTGTAGAACACATAACCCATCCTGGCCATTTAGCATGTAGTATAGAGATTATTCGGGCGTAAGCCTAGAGTAATTGTCATGCGAGACTACGATCAGGCGAGTTTTTCTTGAAAAATATTATTGGACCCTCGAGTATTCAACAAATCCGATAATATTTCAAAGAGGAGTGTTGAGCCTGTATTATCAATAGAACCCGTTTCAGAGATGAATAAGCCCTTAGAACTTACCCATGTTTGATTCTTATCGTTGGCCTCATGCTCGTGACTTCGAACGCTTGACCGTGTGTATAAATACTAACCATGTTTGCCGCATTCATGCATTCATTCATTCAAAAAAAGAAAAAAACTTCATTTCTCTTCCCATTTCCAAAGAATTTAGAGATTTTTCTTTGTAAAATATTTTAGGTTAGAGTGATGGACGTCAGAGGAAGATTCACCAAGAGATACAGTTTTAGAATTCCTGATGTAGGAAAGTTAAAAGAGTTAGCATCCTTGGTAGAAGATCCCTCGGATTTCAGAAAACGCTATGGAACTCTTTTAACTATTCTGAACACTAACGTTGATGAAGGACTTCTCAAAACTTTCGTTCAGTTCTACGATCCAGTCTATCGCTATTTCACTTTCCCTGACTATCAGTTGATGCCTACTTTGGAAGAGTACGCGCATATCCTAGGTATCTCAGTATCAGACAAAGTGCCTTTCAATGGTTTGGAAGCCATTCCCAAGTCACCAGTCATTGCAACGATGACTCATTTAAAAGAAATCTGAGATAGACAAAAACCTAACTACCCGAGGAAAACTCTTAGGACTGACTTCAAAGTTCCTAATGGAGAAGGCTCTTAAATTCTCTGAGGCTGGTAGTATGGTAGCCTTTGAAGCTATTTTAACTTTACTCCTCTATGGATTGGTGTTATTTCCCAACGTCCCAAATTTCGTTGATATTAACGCCATAAGGATCTTTCTGATTGGAAATCCCGTTCCCACTCTGCTTGGTGACACGTACTTTTCCATTCATCATAGGAATCGTCAAGAAGACGGAACTATCGTGTGTTGTGTACCTTTGTTTTTCAAATGGATTGTCTCACACTTGCCTAAATATCCTATCTTCCGCGAAAACAAAGACGATTGGCATTGGTCCAGAAGACTCATGTCTCTTACAAACGACGATATCCATTGGCATACCTTGGCAGACAATGAGATGGAAATCATTGAAAGCTGTGGAGAATTTTCCAACGTACCTCTCATCGGTACGAAAGGAGGATTCAACTACAACCCATTCTTGGCAAAACGTCAACTCGGATACGCAAACTCTAGTAAACCTCTTGGATTTACAGTAGAAAGCTATTTCTATCATGAAGGAGAAGATTCCCAGGGATTGAAGGCTAGGATGATCAAAGCTTGGCATCACATCCGAAGGAAAGAAAAGGGAAAGCAAAGAATTGTGTAGCCATGGAAACCTACATTTCTTGGGTAAAGAAAAGAGCAAAGGAATTTCGAATGCCTTACGCTTATGAGGAACCCATGTTCTCAACAGCTTCCAAATCAACAATTTTCCCCGTCGAAACTATGGGAGAATACCAAGAGGCCTTGGCCAATATGAGGCTTGAGAAAGAGGCTTTGGAAGATAAATTCCTTAAGACTAATCTTGAGAATGAAAAGCTTAAGAAGCAGGTCAAAGATCATGAGAAGACGCTTTACTTCCAAGATGAATGGCTCATGGAGAAAGATGAGAAGATTCGCCAGAAAGATAACGCGATCAAAAGATACGTCAAAGAAAGGAAGAGGAAGCTTGAGGAAATGACAACCAGCGATCCTGCTCCCGACGAGTGGAAGAAAGTCATTAGCAAGCTAAAAGCCGAGAAAGCTGAACTGAAAGCTCACTACGGAAAGGAAATCCTGAAGTTGAAGCTGCATCAGGCCTTTGGATCTTCATCCGACGAAGACGTTTAATTAATTTAGTTTGTAATTTTTATCATTTATTTTATCATTTGTGTGAGCAATGCTCCAAAAAACAATATTGTTGTAATCTTCTTTCAATAATCAATAAATTCGTGTTTTCCATCCAAATATTTGCCAGAAATTTCTCTTTTAGCGTAAATTCTTTGGAAATCTTTCTTTACAATCATAATCATGCATCATACTTTGCATTTAAGTCTATTGTCTAGAGTCTGATCTTTGAACAGTTTCAACAGATAGGAAAAGATCGTCAAGCTGTCGCATCTTAGAGTTTCTCGACCGCGTCCATAGCCTACTCGAACATACGATACACGTTCAAAAAGAAGAAAAGTAATGGAAGGATTTGAACAAGAGAATGTTGAACTTCGTAGTATAGTAACAACACTACAAGAAGAAGTGGAGAGACTCACGTCTTTGGTCAACTCATTGGCAGCAACGCAAAGTCAACAAGCGACGTCGAGTAGTCAAAATCAAGCAGCAATTTCAGAGGATACTACTACTCCAGTTTCAACTGTTGCAGCCAGTAGCTCACTCTTCAGTATGCTAGAAGGCTATCCATGGGGCATGCCTTTCAACTTTGGCATCGGAATCCGCCAACCGACTTCTCAAGTACAAACAACCCCGCTTGAAATACCTACTTTGCAGCAAAACTCAACGCTTACTCCGCAACATGGAGTAACCCTTCCTCAAGTAACAATGCCGGTTTCTCAACCGATCATGACGAACTCAGCTTCCGTAGTACACACTACCTTAGACGAAGAAGTTCACCATACTCCAGGAAATAACACGAATACTCGTGGTTCGATGGAGAATCTCCAGGAACAACTCCTCAAAATGCAGCTTGAAATTAAAACGATCCGTGAAAAAGAACTGTTTGGGAAAAACGCCCAGGATCTGTGTTTAGTTTCTCGTGTAAGGATACCTGCAAAATTCAAAGTCCCTGACTTTGAAAAGTACAAAGGAAACTCCTGCCCACAAAGTCATCTCACGATGTATGCCAGGAAAATGTCTACCTACAACGACGATCACCAGTTGTTAATCCATTACTTCCAAGACAGTCTTACCGGTGCCGCACTGAAGTGGTATATGGGATTAGACAACACGAGTATCCAAACATTCAATCACTTAGGCGAAGCCTTCGTACAGCAATATAAGTTCAACTTGGATATGGCTCCCGATCGGGATCAACTCCGCTCCATGTCTCAGAAAGAAAGAGAGACATTCAAAGAATACGCGCAACGATGGAGGGAAATTGCTGCCCAAGTCAACCCGCCCTTAGAAGAGAAAGACATGACTAAGGTATTCTTAAACACCCTTGGCTCATTTTACTACGAACGAATGATCGCTAGCGCTCCCGGAGATTTCACCGAGATGGTAAGCATGGGAATGCGATTAGAGGAAGGAGTTCGAACCGGACGCCTAACCAAGGAAGCAGGATCTTCTAGTGGAACTAGGAAGGTTGAGACTAACTTTCTAAAGAAAAAGGAACATGACATAGGAATGGTATCCTGAGGGAAACCGCGAAAGAATGTCAGTCAACAACGATAGGTAGCTGCCATAGCACCCACCGTTAACACAACTCCAAACACAGGAATTGCTCCTCAATTCCAGCAAACTCAACAACCTCATCAACAGGCTCAGCAGTTTAACAATCAAAACCGTGCTCCTCGGGTCTCGCAATTCGACCCAATCCCAATGACGTACACAGAACTATACCCTGCATTGATAGAAAGGAGTCTGGTACAAACAAGATCACCACCTCCGATTCCAGAAAAATTGCCATGGTGGTATAAAGCGGACATCTCTTGCCCTTTTCACCAAGGGGCACCAGGCCACGATCTTGAACATTGCATAGCGTTGAAAGCAGAAGTGCAGAGATTAGTGAAATCTAATCTTCTTTCCTTTAGAAATACGAACCCAAATGTGCAAGAAAATCCGCTTCCCAGTCACAGTGGACATTCATTGAGTTTGATACTGAGAAATACAGACAGGTATCTCGTTACAAACGTAAACTTGATCAGAGGAAACTTGGTACATCTTCATGATGCATACAGTTCAATGGGCGCTTTTACTAAGCACGATTATGCAGCTCGCAATATTTGCTACAAGAATCTTCAAGGATGTCCCACCATAAGAGCAGACATTCAACGATTGCTAGACATTGGTCACCTGCAGATCTACAGAAATAGAGATGACCATGACGTAAATACAGTAGGGCATTTTCTGCATGAGCTTTTAGTCTCAGATATCAACTCGGAAAATCCCGAAGTAAACGTTATCATCCCCTGTTTCAATGTACCCAAGCATGTGGAGATTGAATACAACGGTTCCAACGTTCCAGGGTCTCCTTTGGTGATTTGCTTACCCGGTCCTGTCCCATACAGTTCTAGAAAAGCAATCCCTTATCAATACAATGCAACTGTGATAGCGAATGGGAAGGAGAAACCCATGCCTACTCTTCAAGCTAATGTCAATATAAGAAATCAGACGAGTAACACGAAGTGGACGAGTACACACTCCGTTGCCACCAAGACCGCCTGCAGTTCCTGTTGTTAGACAAAATCCAGTTAACATATCTGCCGAGAATCCTGCAACGATTCCCTCCGTTAAACCAAGCACAAATGTTGGTTCTCCTGATGGAACCAACGTCAACACAGATTTTGATGAGATACTGAAGTTAATCAAGAAAAGTGAATACCGAGTCGTGGATCAGTTGATGCAGACTCCTTCCAAGATTTCAATACTGTCTTTACTCCTCAACTCCGAAGCTCACTGAGAAGCTTTAATGAAGGTATTAGATCAAGCTTATGTGGATCACGATGTGACTACAGACCAGTTTGGAGGCATTGTCGCCAACATAACAGCTCGTAATAATCTGAGTTTCAGTGATAAGGAACTTCCAAAAGAAGGGAAAGATCACAATTTGGCTTTACATATCTCAATGATTTGTCAATCAGATTCCCTGTCCAATGTATTGGTAGATACTGGTTCGTCTTTGAAGGTAATGCCAAAAACGACACTCGCTCGTTTGGCTTACAAAGGGACACCAATGAAATTCAACGACATAGTGGTAAGAGCCTTTGACGGATCACGGAAGTAAGTTATTGGGGAAGTTGATCTCCCGATGACAATTGGTCCGCACACTTTTCAAATCACTTTCCAGGTCATGGATGTGCCAGCTGCTTACAGTTGTCTACTAGGAAGACCATGGATTCATGAAGCAGGAGCAGTAACTTCTACTCTCCATCAGAAATTAAAATTCACAGTAAATGGAAAGTTGGTAACCATCATCGGTGAATAAGCTTTGCTTATAAGCCATTTGTCCAGTTTCTCTTTCATCACAGCTAATGACGTTGAAGGGACACATCTCCCAGAACATCCGTTAGAAGATGAATCTACCAGCAAAAGCAGATCATCTATCTCTTCGTATAAAGAAGCAGCGCAGATAGTGAAAGATGGCAATGCTGAAGGTTGGGGACAAGTAATCAAACCTTTCAACAACGAAACAAAAGTCGGACTCGGGTTCACACCCGTATTTCCCAAAGACAAGCAAAAGGATGAAATACTTCGTCCGATCAAAGAAGTATTCAACAGTGGGGGTTTCTTAAACCCTGTTCTCCAAGAGGTTAATGTTGTCACCATTGAAGAGGATAAAGATGATCCCTCTGGATCTGAAGAGTGGAGCACTTATTTAAACAGCCCTGAATATGTGTCTCAAGAAGAATTGTACGCGCCGACTGATCAATTCAAAGACATGTCCCTGCAGCAACATGAAAATCCACCTGTCCCTTCTGAAGTTTGGGATACCTTGGGAGAACCAAGTGGCAAATTTGACTACATGGTAAAATACATTGCGCCAGAAAGCTCAAAAATCAGGATCGAAGATATCCAGCCCACTGGATGGGGAGATTCTTTTGAGTACCCTAGTCAAGAAGAGGAATATACGTCTTCTCAATCTCATCAACAAATCGAGATCCCCAATGAAGATCTCTGCTTTAACACGCCTGTGGAATTCACTAAACCAGATCTAGATTATCACTACATCAACATGATCACTGAAGATCAAGAGTACGTCTCGGGATACGATTTGGAAAGTGTCGCCGACAACGAGTCTCTTCACTCAGAAGATTGGAGGATACATCCTCAGAATTCAACACAAAGATCAACAGGAAGTACATATGTTGTATCCCATACTTCCCGATCTGTTAATCAAGTCGAAGAAGATCGCTTTAGCAGCACAAAAGGCAAAGGCCATCGTCCAGAGTCTTCCAAGCCTGCTCAAACAGCGACCAAAGTTTACTCAAGGGTCAGACCAAGTGGGAAATTACCAGAGTACCTCGACTTCCAAGGAGTTCGTCACTATTGGAAACCTGTTGAAGTTCGGACTAACGCTCCTAGTTCTAAGTAGTTTATCTTTGCTTTTGTTTTGAACTCTCGCTTCACCCAGAGCGAAGAGATGTTTTATAGGGTTTAACTTTTAAATAATTTCTCTTTGTCTTGCCCAAGATGAATGAGTTTGTATTTTAGGGCCCTGTTTCATATTGTGAATCATAAATAAAAACGCGTTGTTTTGATTCCACACTTTGTGTTTATTTTCATTTTTACCCTTTCTTGGAAATGATAATCCTAAAAAACACAATAAAAAAAATCAATAAAAAAAAAAAAAAAATTTTTATCTGCATACACTTTCACATTAACTTTCAAAAAAAATGAATGAAAAATTAATTAATCAGACATAAATCAAAATATGCAGATTAACAGATGGACAAATCCATTGAAAGCATTAACTCTATGCTCTCTCCCAACTTTGAAATCCCCTGTGAAGTCGCCGAGGAAGAAGTTGAAGAAGAGATCTCGATTACTTAAGCATGAGGAAAGAATCATTCAGCCTCACCAAGAACCTCTGGAAGTAATCAACTTGGGTTCTGAAGAAGATAAAAAAGAAGTAAATATCGGAGCTTCACTCGACAGCAACGTCAAGGGCAAACTGATAAATCTTCTCAAAGAATATGTTGATGTGTTCGCCTGGTCCTACTAGGACATGCCGGGTTTAGATACCAGCATCGTGGAGCATCACCTGCCATTAAAACCAGAGTGTCCGCCAGTTAAACAGAGACTGAGGAGACTTCACCCTGAAATGGCCGATAAAAACAAGAAGGAAGTTCAAAAACAGCTCGACGCAGGTTTCCTTGTCACTTCTGAATATCCTCAATGGCTAGCCAACATAGTGCCTGTCTCCAAGAAAGATGGAAAGGTCAGAATGTGTGTTGACTACCGGGATTTGAACAAAGCAAGTCCAAAAGATGATTTCCCACTACCGCATATTGACATGCTAGTGGATAGCACTGCAAAATTCAACGTCTTTTCCTTCATGGATGGTTTCTCTGGTTACAATCAGATCAGAATGGCTCCCGAAGACATGGAGAAGACATCTTTCATCACGCCATGGGGCACTTTTTTCCACAAAGTAATGCCGTTTGGATTAGAGAATGCAGACGCAACTTACCAGAGGGCAATGACTACTCTCTTTCATGACATGATGCACAAAGAGATCGAAGTCTACGTAGATGATATGATAGCAAAGTCTGACACTAAAGAAGAGCATATAGAATATCTCTTGAAATTGTTTCAGCGACTAAGGAAATTTCAGCTTCGCCTGAATCCTAACAAATGCACCTTTGGGGTAAGATCTGGAAAGCTCCTAGGTTTCATCGTCAGTCAAAGAGGTATTGAAGTGGACCCTGACAAAGTCAAGGCTATTCAAGAAATGCCTACGCCACATACAGAAAAGCAAGTAAGAGGATTTCTCGGACGATTGAATTACATCTCCAGATTCATCTCTCAAATGACTGCTACTTGTGGGCCGATATTCAAGCTTCTCCGCAAGAATCAAGAGCTAGTGTGGACAGAAGATTGCCAAAAAGCTTTTGACAATATCAAAGAATACCTGTCAGAACCACCAATATTGATTCCTCCAGTTGAAGGAAGACCATTAATCATGTACCTTACCGTGCTAGAAGACTCCATGGGCTGCGTACTTGGACAGCAAGATGAAACTGGTAAGAAGGAGCATGCCATTTACTACTTGAGTAAGAAGTTCACAGACTGTGAAACTCGTTAATCTATGCTCGAGAAAACATGTTGCGCTTTGGTGTGGGCTTCAAAACGTCTCCGCCAGTACATGATCAATCATACGACTTGGTTAATCTCCAAAATGGATCCGATCAAGTACGTATTTGAGAAGCCTGCTTTAACTGGGAGAATCACTCAATGGAAGATGCTATTATCTGAATATGACATCCAGTATCGCGCTCAAAAAGCGGTCAAAGGAAGCATTCTCGCCGATCACTTGGCTTATCAGCCGCTCAACGAATACCAATCTCTCAAGTTTGACTTCCCAGACAAGGATGTTATGTACTTAAAGATGAAAGATTGCGACGAACCGCTACCCGGAGAAGGACCAGATCCAGAATCTAGATGGGGTTTAGTCTTTGATGGAGCAGTTAACGTTTTTGGCAATGGAATTAGGGCAGTCATCATCACTCCCGAGGGTTCTCATATCCCATTTTCCGCCAGATTGCTATTTGATTGCACCAACAACATCGCAGAATATGAAGCATGCATCATGGGCATCGAAGAAGCCATCGACTTAAGGATCAAGGTCCTTGACATATATGGAAATTCAGCCCTTGTGATCAACCAAATCAAAGACAAGTATGAGACTCATCATCTTGCTTTGATTCCTTACAGAGATTATGCGAGACGTTTGTTGACTTTCTTCAACAAAGTGGAACTGCATCATATCCCTCGAGATCAGAATCGAATGGCAGACGCCTTGGCTACTCTATCTTCCATGTTCAAAGTCAACCATCTGAACGATATGCCCAGAATCCGTATCAGATGCCTTGAAAGACCTGCATATGTCTTCGCAACTGAAGCAGTCTTCGACGAAAAACCGTGGTTTCACGACATCAAACGTTTCCTTCAAACACGAGAGTACCCACTTGGGGCATCGTACAAAGATAAGAAAACTCTAAGGAGGCTTTATAGGAATTTCTTCCTGAACAAGGATGTGCTATACAAAAGAAACTTCGACATGGTTCTGCTCAGATGCGTCGACAGACAAGAAGCAGACACGATCATCCATGAAGTGCATGAAGGATCCTTTGGAACCCATTCAAATGGGCATGCAATGTCCAGAAAAATCTTAAGAGCAGGATACTATTGGATAACGATGGAATCCGATTGCTGTAAACATGTCAAGAGATGTCACAAGTGCCAGATCTACGCAGATAAGATCCACGTGCCGCCAACTCTACTCAACGTTCTCTCTTCTCCGTGGCCTTTCTCCATGTGGGGCATTGACATGATCGGGATGATCGAACCAAAAGCGTCCAACGGACATCGCTTCATTTTAGTAGCTATTGATTACTTCACCAAATGGGTCGAAGCAGCGTCTTACGCCAATGTTACAAGACAAGTGGTTGTGAGGTTCATCAAGAACAACCTCATTTGCCGATATGGAGTTCCAAGTAAGATCATTATAGACAATGGATCAAACTTGAATAACAAAATGATGAAAGAACTGTGTGAGGAATTCAAGATCGAGCATCATAACTCATCTCCTTACCAGCCAAAGATGAATGGCGCCGTTGAAGCTTCCAACAAGAACATCAAGAAGATCGTCCAGAAAATGGTCATCACCTACAAAGACTGGCACGAAATGTTGCCATTTTCTCTGCATGGGTATCGTACCTCAGTACGCACTTCAACATGGGCAACTCCTTTTTCTCTAGTATACGGCATGGAAGCAGTGCTCCCCGTAGAAGTTGAGATCCCATCAATGAGAGTTCTCATGGAAACCAAATTATCTGAGGCTGAATGGTGTCAAAACAGATACGACCAGCTGAACTTGATCGAAGAAAAGCGCCTGACCGCTCTATGTCATGGACAACTATATCAGAGAAGAATGAAGAAAGCTTTTGACAAAAAGGTCCGACCTCGTGCTTAAAAAGATTCTGTCTTTTCAACCAGATTCTAGTGGCAAATGGACTCCTAATTACGAAGGCCCATACATCGTTAAAAGAAGCTTTTCTTGGCGGTGCTATGACTCTCACAACCATGGACGGTGATGAACTCCCGCATCCCGTGAATGCTGATGCAGTCAAGAAATACTTTGTCTAAAAAAAAAAAAACCAAAAGGACAGCTCGGTAAGTCGAAAACCCAAAATGGGCGGCTTATGCAAAAATGAGCGTCTCGGTGGACTGAAAACCTGAAAAGGCGGTCCAGGCAAAAATTAGAGACAATAAACAGAAATTATCCTGATAGATTGAAAACCTGAAAAGGAAATCTAGGCAAAAACAAGGATACAAAAAAAAAATGACAAAGTAACTGCAATTAGTCTGTACTTCGTCAATCTGAAGAATCTTCCATCAAACGGATCTTCAATCAACTCTTCTGAAGCAACAAACACAGTTGGAATTCAAAGTTTTTAGGGATAGTAGTGGTTATTGCTTTCAATGTAGCCTTTTCCCAATAAATTATCATTTCCAACTCTTGTAAATAATTCATGGAATCACGCCTTTGGTGATTACCATTCTATCAATAAAATTTGAGCTTTGTGCCTTTTATTTGCAATTCCTACTTTATCCTGTTTTGCAAAATAACGCTTTTATTGTGAAAATCAATTTTTGAAACTAAAAGGTTTTAAATGAATTTTTACTTCAAAATTTTGAAACAAAAAGCAAAAATGCTCCTTTGAACTATGAACCCAGAAAGAACTTCAATAGTTTTCTCCATAAGTGTTTCAATCTCCGAAGGATAGAACAACTGCTACGGAAGTCTTCTTTTCCTCAGCAGGAATCATCAAAGGACGGTATTCTTATCCAAAAAAGAATTCCCAACAAAGTTGCCAAGGAAATGCCTTTCTCAGAAAGTTTAAAGCATGTAACTCAGATTCTTCATTAGTGAACGTCTGCACCATTGCTGCAATTTCACTGAATATTTGTTCGGACTGTGACGTGGTCCTTTTCCCAAATATCTCTTTAGTGTATTTGTCAAAGTATTGTTAGCATACATATAACATTCATGACATTCATACATAATAGCATCATTCATGCATTTTTGCATTCCTCGGAATGTTTGCTTCCATATCACTGGTTTAAATCACACTTATTCATGTAGGTTTAATCATATCCCCAGTAGATTATCCCAAAGCAGAGAAATACATCTTTTTCTCTCTCCAGTTCCCCAACTGAGATCATTCCTCATCAGGAACAAAGTCTTGATTGACCCTTTCTTTCCAGTTCATTCCTGGATAGAACCCTGTCTATAATCAACAAAGCAAATAAGCAATAGCCTTATCATTTGAGCCGCTTATTTTTTCTTTTCATTCCAAAACTTGTCATGAAAGTTTGTTCTTCTCAACAAAGTCAAATCACGACTGTATGAGAAATTCCCCAGCAGTTGTCTTTCTGTCTAAAAGAAAACCTGTGTCTTCCAATCAAAATGCCCGCGTCTTCTCAAAAGAGAGATCCTCGGCAAGATTGTATCCAAGAAAATAGAAACTCATTTGAGTTCTGTTTCTTTCACTGTTTGTTATTCACAAGGCTGAATACTCAGTAATATATCTTAAAGATTTACCTTGTTATAGTTATCACTTTGCTGATAATTAGTAATATCTTCAAAACTCATTTGAGATCTATTTCCATCATTTGTCTGTTATTCACAAGGCTGAATACTCAACAAAACTTTTCAAAGATTTACCTTGTTATAATTATCACTTCGCTGATAATTGGTAATATCTTCAGAACTCATTACCATAAACTATCACAAGGCTGATAATTGGTAATATCATTTTCACGTACCTTAAACATTGTCACGAGGCTGACAGAAGGTAATCTCTTCGTTTCCCAAAACGAAACAGACATTCACATGTTTTGTGAGTCTCTTTTTCCCCAGCGAGACATATTGCATGTCTCCCAACAAACAGGATCCTCTTTTCTTAAACAGATCGAGTCGTCCTCACAAATTTTTCCCCACCATGTCATTTCTTGGATATCATCTGGGTGAAACTTTTTACAATCATTTTTGCATCACTCGCATCTTTTGGTATCTTAGGTCCAAAATTTGCGTATTCTGATATTTAAGTCTCTTTACACCTATCAAAACGAAGATATTCATCTTCAAATATCAGGTTAAAGAAACTTAAATAGGGGCATCTGTCATACCCCAAATTTTGACCTAATATACCACCTTACATTTGCATCATTGTATCACTAACAGTCCAGAACAGAATTAATCGGGTGTAGCTTTCACAGGTCAAAATTAGGGTTGCATCAGATTTTCATCTGATTCAAGAGACAACCAATTAGGATTTGAGTTTTACTCACTTCATTTGACCAATATTGATCAAAACATCAACCTTCAATCCTCAGATATCCAATTTTTCTCATTAATCAATCGAGGATCGACCAATTAGGGTTTTGATCGAGCATGAGTATTCTCTGATTTCTTGAGCATTGAATGACCTTTTTGGATAGAGATTGGTCATTATATCTTAGATACAGTATCTTGACCTAATTTCTGGATTCAAAATGTCACAGAAGTTCACAGACTTCATCAGTCAATTTCAGAAACATCTGATGAAAATTCATCTGCACAGAAAAGTCAAACTTTGACTTTTGGTCAATTTTTTCAAGATAAAACTTTTTCCAACATCAAAATACTTCAAATGATCCATCATGGTCATAAAAAATCAAAGAATTTGGAAAACTCAACAAAAAGTCAAAAATTCTAACACTTAGAAAAATTTTCAAGTGTTGAAATTTCTTATATTTTCCAAACTTCATGGCATTTTTTCACATAGTTCCACTTTGATTTGGAAAAAACTCAAAACATGAAAGTTGTAGCTCTTGAAACAAGCTTTCCAAAATTTCCAAGAACTCTCAAATCCATGGAGTCTAGCTATACTTTTGAAATTGAAACATAAGGCTCCATAAACATGATTTTCAAAGTTCAAAACTTCAAATTATAGGTCATTTCTTGATTTCTTCTTCTATAACACTTGCCACCTTGCCAAATTGAAGATAGAGCTGATAAATATCAGCTAGAGGTAATAATTGAAGGATAGAATCAAATTTGAACACATGGTGAAAAAAGGAAGTTTCCTTTTAAGGCAAATGTCTTTCTTGCCCTCTAAGGTAACTTTGATTTACCAAATGCCATGTACTTGTGCCTAACATTTCAGAACTTATGGCCTATAAATAGAGGCATTCTTTTCAAGTTGTAACACACCAAAGCCATGCAAGTACATGCTTTCACTCTTTATCTTTGAAAATTCAAGAATCATAGTTCAATTTGCCAAAACTTGCAATTTTGAAAACTAAGGAAAAACTTTGAGTAATTTGGTGTCTAATATGTCTTAATGTCCATATGAAACTTGTTTGAACACTAAAATCAACATAGGCAAGGATAGAATTCAGAATCACATCTTATGTCATTTTGCTTGCCAAAACTGCCTTAAGTTTCGAATTCATGGCTTGGCTGAAGTAACTTGAGTTCTAAGCATCCAAACATCATCCATGAACATCATAGACATGATGCAGATCAATAACAAACATCCGTAATAACTCTAACCCAGAAATCGAAGCTCCATTTTTAGCCTGTGCAGGTGGACTTGGGTAGCACGATCCAGGTTGATTCAGGGAGAGCAGACCATCCTCACACCTTCCAAATAGGCCGTTGGTGCTATAGCAATCATAAAATCAGTTCTGGAAACACTCCAACACCATCTTCGATCTCAGCTTGAACGGGTGAGAACTTGAAACTCGAACTCTATGATTCCTTGCATTTAAAAAAAAAAACTCTTGGCCATTTGTTTTCTGCACCTCTCACGATCCTTAACCCTCAATCAATTGGAAAAATCATCCATCATACATCATTTCAATTAGAATTTCCAGTTCTAGGGTTCTTCACGTTTTCCATAAATTCAACCATGTTAGACCAAAAATAAATGCAATTAACAACAATCATCATATACCTTGTTAAATTTCGAGCAACTTTCATGTTTACAACTTTCAAAATCATTGAGAAACAAGAAAGTTACAAAATCAAAGGATTGAAGAGGATGAAGAACAGTTCGCGCGTGTTCTTGGTGTTTTTCAAATTTAAAATTTCCAATATAATATTAACACGTGTTTTGATTCAAATACACGAATGAACTCTTGTCCTAGCGGTTGCCAGCTCGCTCGTAGTTCTCTTTGCCACGTGTGCCACCCATCAGGTCCTGGGTTTAAACCTCCCATGGACCATTTTTTTTTCAAACTTTTCATATTTTCTTCATATTTTTTACAAACTTTAACATTTTTTTTAACCAATCAAAACTCCTCATTTTGAGGTGATTTTTTGTACACTTGTCAATAAATGTATCTATTTTATGATAGTGCAAAAATTTTCAGAAAAAACTTTCATCTGATTATGTTTTAATCGAGCCGAAAACGACACTTCGAGCACTTTTCAAAACCACTTTAAAAGGTAATTTTTTCAAACTTTCGAATTCTGATTCTTCTTAAAACTTCTTATAAGTAAACCTCACATTTCAAAAACACTTTTAAAAACATTCCTTCAAAACGTTTTCATCAAACTTACATCTTTTCCATGATCGATCCGATTTAAACGATAAAACCGAATTCGTTTTCTCTCTCTTCAGATACATACAAATTTTATCTGTACATAATACAGATACTTTTTATACTCAAGTACAGACAAACTTCGATCGTTTGTTTTCACTTCACTTGTGTATACACAAACCAACATTCTTTATGTACATACATATCTTTTCCTTGTACATATCAAATTCTTTTCATATAAACTTTTATCTGTACATAATACAGATACCTTTTACAGATAAACTTCGATCGTCCGTTTTCGTTTTGTCTGTACGTATACAACTGAAGACCATTGGTATTGAAAGGAGCATTATTCCCGGTGAAACTGTTTTTAAACAAATGGGCCACCCTCATGGTGTAAGTCCCAACCCTCCTATGTACATCCACATCCTCCTGTACATAAATACTCGTTCGTGTACATATTTACTTCCTTGTACACAATCAAACTTGTAAATAATCAAGTTACGCTCATTTTAAACGTTCGTTTCACGAACACTTGTTTATATTTACTTCATAAACTCTTGTAAATAAACATCATGCATTGTTTATATTTTCTTCAAAAACTCCTGTGAATACATATGACACACACACTTGTATATACAACTGTCTAATTATAACATAACAATTAGTCTAACCAAAAGGTTCCCCAAAGTTGTAGCCTCCTCTTGGGCTTTATACAAGATAACTCTCCCCACAAAGTTAGCCTCCTCTTAGGCTTCATATAAGAAAACTCATTCATCTGAGTTTAGCCTCCGCTTAGGCTTCATATAAGACAACACTCCCCTGTTGAGTTAGCCTTCTCTTGGGCTTCGTTCAAAAGAACTCCTCATTGAGTTTAGCCTTCTCTTGGGCATCATACAATGAAAGAGACCATAAAATCTCTTAACAGCCTCCTATTGGGCTTCCAATACAAAGAATCACCCGCGCTAGGATAGCACCCAAAGAGTATAATTTCCCGGTGAAATTGCTCTAAATTCCAAAAGGATGGTTTCCCGGTGAAATCCCTTTTAAAGACAAAGCCAGCCACACCCTATAGCTTCCTCTTGAGCTTCATACAAGGACCCTCGATGACCCTCGATTACCCTCGGAATGCCTCCTCTTGGGCTAACAATACAAGGACCCATGGGCTTCTTAAAATCATCCCTTTAATCTAATCAATTTCTCCTCGAGATTTAGAGGTTTATCATCTCTATGGAAGAAGTATCTCATCTATCACATCACATACAGTCAAAAACTTTTCAAACTGTTTTCAAACAAAAACATCTCTTAATTGTAAGTGGTAACGCTTGTACACTCAAGCAAAACACCCAATGCTTACAGTTAAAAGATTCAGTCATTTTTTCAAACATCTTTCTTAAACATGTAAGTTGTAACGCTTGTACACTCAAGCAAAACACCTATACCTTATGACGAAAGATTTTTAATCAAACTTTTTAAAAATGTATGTGATGTAATAAATTAGATACATTTTTCATTAAGATGACATTTGTCTGTGTCTCTTACTAAGATCCCGTTGCTTTCCACTAGCATAAGTGGGAACTACGATTGCTCTGACTTTCTCAACATCCTTTTGAGAATACGTAGGCACAATGTCTCATCCTTGCCGAGCAAATTTCTTTCTCTCTCAGACCAAACAAACCATAGATCCCTGTAGATCCGAGCTACAAATGCTCTGATTCCCACTAGGGGATATGTATGCAGAAGATCCACAGATCTTTGCGAGCACAATAAATAACAAACACTAGGATCCCACATAATCTATCCTTCTTAAAAATCCAAAGGAGAAACTTTCCCAATCATAGAAATAGCAATTAAAACACACAAAGATATCAAACATATTCATATATAAAGCTATGGATAACCATATATATTTAGGGTGCTCCATCTATTCCCTATATATAACAAACCCCCTTACCCGGAATACTCCCCAATGCATTACGTCTAGTTTGCGCTAGTCGTTACGCATATCAAAATCAATTGAGGGTATTAACAACTTTCCCCTTTTTCATAATCATTAAATCATCTTTTCTTGTGTTGAAAATAATAAATCTTGATGCTCGCGGCATCTTTATAAACAAATCAAAAGAGTAAATCGTTTCGAGCCAGAGAATCTGAATTCACATTCAAATCCTCTAGCGCGACACTTTTTAACGCGAACAACTTTCTTCCAAGATCATTCTCTTTAAATCCACATCATCGGGAATACAAATCCTATCTCGGAACCTCAAAACACCCTGAGCATCCAACTTGAAATCTTCACTTTCAGTTTGTCCAATACCAACCAACAAATCAACAAGTTTCACATCAAGCTTCTGAGCTTCTCTAATGCTATCGATGAAATCATTATTGATCTTCAACATTCCCAAGACAACACTCTTCGGCGTCACTTCTATCACAAGACTCATATCTCTAAATTGTTCAATCATTTCCAACTCTTTCATCATCAAAAGTGACATATGCAAAGTCTTTCGACTTAAAGCATCGACCACCATATTCGCTTTACCAGGATGGTAATTCAATCCAAAATCATAATATTTCAACAATTCAAGCCACCGCCTTTGCCTCATATTAAGCTCTTTTTGATCAAACAAGTATTTCAAACTTTTATGGTCACTAAATACTTCAAATCTAGAACCATAAAGATAATGCCTCCAAATCTTAAGTACAAAAACAACCCCTGCAAGTTCCAAATCATGAGTAGGATAGTTCTTCTCGTGAATCTTCAATTTCCTAGAAGCATAAGCAACCACCTTGCCATTTTGCATAAGCACACCACCTAAACCCATCTTAGAAGCATCACAATAAACAACTAACGGTTCTTCGGGATTTGGTAGAATCAAGATCAGCGCCATTGTTAACCTTTTCTTAAATTCAACAAAACATTCTTCACACTTGACATCCCACACAAAAGTAGCTCCTTTACAAGTTAACTTTGTCAAAGGAAGTGCCAACTTAGAAAAACCTTCAATGAACCTCCTGTAGTAACCAGCCAAACCTAAGAAACTTCTAATTTCAGTAACAGACTTAAGAGTTTCCCATCTTAACACAGCATCAACCTTAGAAGGATCAACCACAATGCCATCACCAGAAATGACATGCCCCAAAAATCTCACTTCACTTAACCAGAACTCGCACTTTGACAACTTAGCATACAACTTCTTCTCTTTAAGAACTTCTAACACAATGCGCAAATGTTTTGCGTGCTCTTCTTCCGATTTAGAATAAACCAGAATATCATCAATAAAAAAAATCATGAAACGATCCAAGTAAGGATGGAAAATACGATTCATGTACTCCATGAATACTCCCGGTGCATTAGTGACACCGAAAGGCATCACCGAATACTCGTAATGTCCATACCTCGTCCTGAAAGTAGTTCTCTGAACGTCTTCTTCTTTCACCCTTATTTGATGGTAACCCGATCTCAAATCAATCATGCTAAACATGCGAGCGCCAACCAATCGGTCCATCAAATCATCAATTCTAGGAAGTGGATATCTATTCTTGATAGTTACTTTATTCAATTGACGGTAATCAACACAAAGTCCATGCTACCGTCTTTCTTCTTCACCAATAACGCAGGAGCTCCCCACGGTGACACACTTGGTCTAACAAACTTCTTCTCGATCAAATCTTCTAATTGGCTTGAATTCTGCTAACTCAGATGCGGACATCCTGTATGGCACCATAGAGATAGGTCTGGTACCAGGGACAAGATCCACAGAAAATTCAACTTCTCTTTTTGGAGGTGCACTAGGAATCTCATCAGGGAATACTTCGAGAAAATCGCACACCACCGGAAAGTTTGCAATCACAGATTGACTCTCCATAGAAAGAGTCGCCATCAACAAGAAAACCAATGCTTCATCTTTCATGAACTCATTCAATTGTTTCGTCGACATCAACATAGTTTGATCTTCTTCCACTAAGGAAGAAAACCTCACAGTGTTGTCATAGCAATTGATATGGACATAATTAGCTTTCAACCAATCCATACCTAGAACCACGTCCAACCCAACAACCGGTAAACAAACGAGATCCACCACAAAGTCTCTATCAAAGATTGATAAAGGACAACTTGCACACACAAAAGAAGTAGTAACTGTTCCCTTAGCCAGAACTTCTACCACCATATCTCTATCTAGAGATGACAAAGTGAGACCCAATCTCTTTACACAATCAGCAGCAATAAAACAGTGAGTAGCACCAGTATCAATAATAGTAATAAGAGGAATGCTATTAATGAAACTAGTACCTCGAACAAGACCATCTTCGTTTGCCGTTGGAGCACCCGACAAAGAAAACACCTTCCCCACTCCTTGAGTTCTCTTAGGCTTCTTACATTGAGAACTAATATGATCTCCCTCGCCACAATTAAAACATACCACATCCTTATGCTTGCAATCACGAGTCACATGACCCACTTCACCACATCGGAAACATCTCACCTCATTCTCCTTAGCCCTCACATCACTTCGACAAACATTACTTTTGTGTCCAGGTTTCCCACACTTGTAACAAACAATACTAGCAGGAGCATCTCCCCCACTAGTTCTTCGCCCTTGAAATGCTTTATGTTTCCCTTTACCAGCCGGAGTATCATAAGGTTTCCCATGGTTCTGTTGACCCTTGTTTCTCTTATCAGACATAATCTTATAGTCTGCATTACTATCTTCCTCGAAGATCCTACAACTATCAATCAAATCCACAAAGACACGGATTTTCTAATAACCAATCGCTTTCTTAATCTCAGGACGCAAGCCATTCTAAAATTTAATGCACTTAGAAAACTTGGCATTCTCTCCATCATAGTGAGGATAGAACTTATCCAGCTCGGTAAACTTTGCAGCATAATCAGTGATAGACATATTCCCTTGTTTCAGCTCAAGGAACTCTATCTCCTTCTTTCCCCGAACATCCTCCGGGTAATACTTCCTCATGAATTCCCTATGGAAAACTCCCCACGTCACTTTCTCACCAGCAACCTCAAGCCTCTGACGGGTGTCAACCCACCAGTCATCAGCCTCATCACTTAACTTTTGAGTACCATAAAGGATTTTTTGCACGGAAGTGCAATCCATCACACGGAAGATTCTTTCAATCTCCTTAAACCAAGTTAAAACACCTTTAGGATCATACTTTCCTTGGAAAGTAGGGGGATTCTCTCTTTGGAAGGTTGCCAAACTACGAGACCCAGCGTTCTCGTCAGCATTCGGCGGGTGTTGGAAAGCCTGAGCTATTGCCTGCATAGCAGCAACAAGAGCCTCATCATTCCTACCAGCATTCCTTCCAGCCATAACAACTTCTGCTCACAACAAAACAAGGATTAGAATCAACAAATATTAATACTTGATTGTTAGACAACAACAAATTCAACAACTCGGCCGGACAGACCGACCTGCTTTGATACCACTAATGTAACACCCCAATTCTACCCCTCGTAATTAATAATAAAATCAGAGTTTCAAAATTTCATCCAACAAAATTGAGGCATCACATATTCGCATTTTCATCACTTTGTATTACAATGCATAACACAAAAATCAAAAGTCCGATATACCGATTCATATCATAATTCATCACATACACATATGACTATTCACAACACAGCGGATGTGTTCACAAAATATACATAACATCATGTTATCATCAATACATAAAGTTATAACATCATAAGATAGTATACATAAACTATCCTATCAAAATAATAACGTCGCCCAAATCCCGAGTGTTACTATGATCAGAGCAGAGCGACTAAAAATAAAGAGACTCGAGCTAATCCTCATCATCCTCGTGGATCACCTGCACATTACCAATATAAAGGCAACGGCGAAACAAGTAAAGGGTGAGATACTCCAAAACATATAATTAAAGGCATGATAAAATATATAAGTAGTTTTGGAATTATAATTGATATAAGTTAATAAGAGTATGTCAACATGTATTAAAAGCTTACATACTTTAAATTAACATTTAGTGTATAAAATTAACACTTTAACTTCGTCACATAATCATTATACTCGCATCAACACAAAGTATCATATATCATCGCAATTCAACATCAACCATCAATTAAAACCCAACGCCAAACAACTCAAACATAAACATAACCGACTCCATGAGACTATATTATGCATGTGGTACCCGTCGCTTTGTCCATAATTAGGAACACGTGACATAAATCCCATTGTCGCTTGGCATAAAAGCCCTCGTCGCCAATGCAATGTATGTGACTCGACAATTAAAACAACATAAGAAAACATCATCACCGCTCATCAAAATTGACATAAAGTCCACGTCGCCATATTTATCCACATCAAGATAAACATATCATCGCATCGCATAGCATCAAGTATTCATTAATAAATACACTGTCGCAAACATCATATTCAATCACACCACATCATTATCAATTAATTCACCAAATTCCAAATACGGAAAAATAATCAAAATACCAATAATCGTCGCGAAAGCCATTCATAATAACCGGCATTAATCATAATCGTCAACATCGCAATCGGATTGTCCATACGTGTCTTAAATCGACTAAAACGCAATCCAATTCAATTTAACCGTAATTTGGCCTATTTCGGGTCGTTTCATAAAAACTCGTAGTTTCGAAAAACTAACCTCACCACTACGTTCTACACGTCGAACTTAGCTAGCACGTCAATTTTCGTTGAATTCGGAGAAACTTGCCCCGTCGCCGAAATTACCGGAATCGGGAAATCGGAACATAATCGGGTTCTATATTTAATCGGCTAAATTATGTCCTAATTATTTTTTATTAATACTAACTAGTAGTATGTGGAATTAAGGAATTGGAAAGAAACAAAAGCTAGCAAGGAAATTATGCAGAAAATAATTCTGCACAAAACATAAAACATAGTATACAGAAAAACGGAAAACGCAATTTTTCATTCTTCCTCCTTGCAACAGGGACGATCGTCCCAGGCTTCTTGTTCTTGGATGGAGGAGGGTTCCTTGAAGTGGGGGACGGCCTCCCCTCAAGCTGAGGTGGGCGCCTCCCCCTTCATCCACTCTCCACGAAAATTTTCTTTCATTCTCCCTGTGTTGTTTCTATAACAGACAGTTATTTCCTTTTTGGTTTTTTCACAGTTTTTCATTTCCATTGTTACACTTCTAGTTCCTACAAGCTAGAAATGAAACACCCAATAATCCATACTCCTAACTCAACCTTTTAAATTTATTTCAACAATCAACCAACCAAAACTAATGAATCAACCTATCAATTTTTCCTAAATCCAAAATATATCAACCAAAACCCTAACTATATGAGATGGAGAATCAAACCCCTTACCTCTAGTGCTTGGATGATTCTTGATGATCCAACAAAATCCAAACCTTTCTCTTCTTCTTCTTCTTCTTCTTCTTCCAAAACCCTCTATTTCTCTCTAGGTTACTATGTTTGGCTTTTGTGTGGAAAATGGAAAGAATGGGGAAAATTGGTTTTTATGTTGTTTTCTACTAGCAAGCTTAAGGGTGTAAACCCAATCCTACAAAATTAATCCTCACACCCCTATCTATTCTTATTAATTAACACACTAATAATATCTAATAATATTATTAATTCAATTAATTAAAATAATTCTGGGGAATTAAATATCGGTCCGAATAATGTTTTACCGAACCGAACGGAACGTCACCAAATATATTAATAGATATATTGATTAATATAAATATTCTCGTCGCCAAAAAAATCGTCAAATGGTAACTCAAAAATATTAAAATAATATAATATTAAATAAAATGGGGCGTTACAGATGATGCATGAGGTGGAGGAACATCATGAGTTGGAGGCTGTTCCTACTGGTCAAACTCATCATCTGTCTCGTGGCCATCACTGAAAGGAAGGTTGGGTGGCAACGAACCAAGAAAAGCAGGTGCATCCAAATCATATGTCCAGTTTCTTTCACGATGCATATCAGTGCGCCGAGAGCAAGGAATCACTACGCTCTGAATAGTTGCACCATGGACCATTAAATGGTAACCACCTTCCCTCCGTACTTTGCACAAATGCATTTATTTCAAAAATTTTAAATTTATTGTGCGGTGAGGAAGTGGTTCCAAAGTGGCCAATTCAGCGGTGAGATTCAGAGCTGAGGCAATAGAGGTAATTGTCATACCCCAATTTTTGACCTAATATACCACCTTACATTTGCATCATTGTATCACTAATAGTCCAGAACAGAATTAATCGGGTGTAGCATTCACAGGTCAAAATTAGGGTTTCATCAGATTTTTATCTGATTCAAGAGGCAACCAATTAGGGTTTGAGTGTTACTCATTTCATTTGACCTATCTTGATCAAAACATCAACCTTCAATCCTCAGATATCCAACTTTTCTCATTGATCAATCGAGGATCGACCAATTAGGGTTTTGATCGAGCATGAGTATTCTCTAATTTCTTGAGCATTGAATGACCTTTTTGGATAGAGATTGGTCATTATATCTTAGATACAGTATCTTGACCTAATTTCTGGATTCAAAATGTCACAGAAGTTCACAGACTTCATCAGTCAATTTCAGAAACATCTGATGAAAATTCATCTGCACAGAAAAGTCAAACTTTGACTTTTGGTCAATTTTTTCAAGACAAAACTTTTTCCAACATCAAAATACTTCAAATGATCCATCATGGTCATAAAAAATCAAAGAATTTGGAAAAGTCAACAAAAAGTCAAAAATTCTAACACTTAGAAAAATTTTCAAGTGTTGAAATTTCTTATTTTTTCCAAACTTCATGGCATTTTTTCACATAGTTCCACTTTGATTTGGAAAAAACTCAAAACATGAAAGTTGTAGCTCTTGAAACAAGCTTTCCAAAATTTCCAAGAACTCTCAAATCCATGGAGTCTAGCTATACTTTTGAAATTGAAACATAAGGCTCCATAAACATGATTTTCAAAGTTCAAAACTTCAAATTATAGGTCATTTCTTGATTTCTTCTTCTAGAACACTTGCCACCTTGCCAAATTGAAGATAGAGCTGATAAATATCAGCTAGAGGTAATAATTGAAGGATAGAATCAAATTTGAACACATGGTGAAAAAAGGAAGTTTCCTTTTAAGGCAAATGTCTTTCTTGCCCTCTAAGGTAACTTTGATTTACCAAAGGCCATGTACTTGTGCCTAACATTTCAGAACTTATGGCCTATAAATAGAGGCATTCTTTTCAAGTTCAAAACACACCAAAGCAATGCAAAGTTATTCTTATCTCTTCTTTCTTAAAAATCAAGAATCATAGTTCAAATTGAGAGATTATGCATTTTTGAAAATTTGTGAGTAAACATAAGATGTTTTGGTGTCTAACATGTTTTAATATCAACATATAACTGGTTTGTAACTTAAAATCAATCTGAAAACAAGTAAAAACCAGATTTGCATTTCACACTTTCAAGCTTGCTCAAAACTGCCTTAAACTTCAAATTCATGGTTTGGCTCGAGCACTTTGTGTTTTGATCATCCAAACATCATCAACATACTCCATATGGATGTTGCATACCTTCCTTCTTGATCTGTAACAGCTCTAACCTAGATTTCAAGTTTCATTTTAAGCCAACTGCAGGTCGACTTGGGTAGAGTGATCCAGGCAAGCTCATGAAGTGCAGATCATTCCCACACCTTCCCTAGCATCCGTTGAAGCTCAAACAATCATAAAATCAGTTCTGGAAACACTCCAACACCATCTTCGATCTCAGCTTGAACAGGTAGGAGCTCGAAACTCAATCTCTTGATTCCTTGCATTTAAATGAAAAAACTCTTGGCCAATTGTTTTCTGCACCTCTCACGATCCTTAACCCTCAAACAATTTGAAAAATCATCAACCATACATCATTTCAATTAGAATTTCCAGTTCTAGGGTTCTTCACGTTTTCCAGAAATTCAATCATGTTAGACCAAAAATAAATGAAATTAACAACCACCATCATGTTCCTTGTTAAAAATCGTGCAAGTTTGATGTTTACTTCATCCAATTTCATCAAGAAATAAGGATTCTAGCATTGATCAAGGATTGAAGAGGATGAAGAACAATTCGCGCGTGTTCTTGGTGTTTTTCAAATTTAAATTTTCCAATATAATATTAACACGTGTTTTGATTCAAATACACAAAAGCGCTTTTGTCCCAGTGGTTGCCAGCTTGCTCGTAGTACTCTTTGCCACGTGACCACCCATCAGGTCCTGGGTTCAAACCTCCCATGGACCATTTTTTTCAAACTTTTCATATTTTCTTCATGTTTTTTCACAAACTTTAACATTTTTTTTAACCAATCAAAACTCCTCATTTTGAGGTGATTTTTTGTACACTTGTCAATAAATGTATCTATTTTATGATAGTGCAAAAATTTTCAGAAAAAACTTTCATCTGATTATGTTTTAATCGAGCCGAAAACGACACTTCGAGCACTTTTCAAAACCACTTTAAAAGGTAATTTTTTCAAACTTTTGAATTCTGATTCTTCTTAAAACTTCTTATAAGTAAACCTCACATTTCAAAAACACTTTTAAAAACATTCCTTCAAAACGTTTTCATCAAACTTACATCTTTTCCATGATCGATCCGATTTAAACGATAAAACCGAATTCGTTTTCTCTCGAATTTCTTAATCGATCATGGGCCTCCCTCACGGTGTAAGTCTCAAACATAAACATTCTTTTATGTACATAATTATTTCGTTGTACATATCAAACTCTCTTCAGATACATACAAATTTTTATCTGTACATAACACAGATACCTTTTATACTCAAGTACAGACAAACTTCGATCGTTTGTTTTCACTTCACTTGTGTATACACAAACCAACATTCTTTTATGTACATACGTATCTTTTCCTTGTACATATCAAATTCTTTTCATACAAACTTTTATCTGTACATAATACAGATACCTTTTACAGATAAATTTCGATCGTTCATTTCTGTTTTGTCTGTACATATACACTGAATACCATTGGTATTGAAAGGAGCATTATTCCCTGTGAAACTGCTTTTAAACCAATGGGCCTCCCTTATGGTGTAAGTCCCAACCCTCCTATGTACATCCATCTTTGTCTAAATAGCTCGTTCGTGTACATATTTACTTCCTTGTGCACATTCAAACTTGTAAATAATCAAGTTACGCTCGTTTTAAACGTTCGTTTCACAGACACTTGTTTGTATTTACTTCATCAACTTTTGTAAATAAACATCATGCATTGTTTATATTTCCTTCATAAACTCCTGTGAATAAACTTCATACACTTGTTTATACAACTGTCTAATTATAACATAACAATTAGTCTAACCAATAGGTTCCCCACAGTTGTAGCCTCCTCTTGGGCTTTATACAAGATAACTCTCCCCACAGAGTTAGCCTTCTCTTGGGCTTTGTACAAAGAAAACTCATTCATCTGAGTTTAGCCTCCGCTTAGGCTTCATATAAGACAACACTCCCCTGTTGAGTCAGCCTCCTCTTGGGCTTCGTTCAAAAGAACTCCTCATTTAGTTTAGCCTTCTCTTAGGCATCATACAATGAAAGAGATAGGAAATCTCTTAACAGCCTCCTATTGGGCTTCCAATACAAAGAATCACCCGCGTTAGGATAGAACCCTGAGAGTATAATTTCCCAGTGCAATTGCTCTAAATTCCAAAAGGATGGTTTCCCGGTGAAATCCCTTTTAAAACTAAAGCCAGACATACCCTATAGCTTCCTCTTGAGCTTCATACAAGGACCCTCAATGACCCTCGATGACCCTCGGAATGCCTCCTCTTGGGCTAACAATACAAGGACCCATGGACTTCTTAAAAGCATCCCTTTAATCCAATCAATTTCTCCTTGAGATTTAGACGTTTATCATCTCTATGGAAGAAGTATCTCATCTATCATATCACATACAGTCAAAAACTTTTCAAACTGTTTTCAAACAAAAACATCTCTTAACAGCAAGTGGTAACGCTTGTACACTCAAGCAAAACACCCATTGCTTACAGTTAAAAGATTCAATCATCTTTTTCAAACATCTTTCTTAAACATGTAAGTGGTAACGCTTGTACACTCAAGCAAAACACCTGTAACTTACGATGAAAGATTATAATCAATCAAACTTTTCAAAAATGTATGTGATGAAATAGATTAGATACATTTTTCATTAAGATGACATTTGTCTGTCTCTTACTAACATCCCGTTGCTTTACACTAGCATAAGTGGGAACTACGATTGCTCTGACTTTCTCAACATCCTTTTGAGAATACGTAGGCACAAGGTCTTATCCTTGCCGAGCAAATTTCTTTCTCCCTTAGACCAAAAAAACCATAGATCCCTTTAGATCCGAGCTACAAATTCTCTGATTCCCACTAGGGGATATGTATGCAGAAGATCCAAAGATCTTTGCGAGCACAATAATAATAAACACTAGGATCCCACATAATCTATCCTACTTAAAATCCCAAAGGAGAAACTTTCCCAATCATAGCAATAGCAATTAAAACACACAAACATATCAAACGTATTCATATATAAAGCTATAGATAACTATATATATTTAGGGTGCTCCATCTATTCCCTTTATATAACAAACCCCCTTACTCAGAATCTCCCCAATGCGTTGCGTCTAGTTTGCGCTAGTCGTTACTGTTAGTGTTTTAAGTTGGCATTATTTTTGATAAAACTAGGCTTTAGCAATGTCATGATAGAAGTCACGACATTCAGAGATTGAAGATAAATCCTACCTGCTAAGGATGTTAAATGGACAGCTCAAGACTGGAAGCTAAAGCTGTGCTGAAAATTCTGCAGAAAACAGTCTGATGTCATAACATTCAGTGTTTGTTGAGCTTTTTCCTGAGATTTTTCAGGAAGTTTGTTGAGCTACTAAATATTGTTTTTCTGTTATTAGAAAGCATGCTCACGTGGCTGCTAGGTTAATCTTAATTAAACCTAAATTGGTTGTTGAAAAGACCATGTTTTTAGGATTAAATTAAGTGAACCCTAGCTATCTATATGGAAGCCCAAAACTGAAGTTTCAGGACTGCTTCTATAAAAGGAATTCAACCCTTACAACTGTGCTGCGCCCTTGGAATTGATAAAAGAGATAGTAGCTTGTTTTTGTGTACTGTTAGGATTTATAACAGTTGGTATTTGTAATTCTAGTTTCTCTTGTGAGCCAAGCAACTATCAATTGATAAGTGCATTGGACTAGGATTTGTTTGTAAGGGTAGTTTATCACTCAAAGCTTTAAAGCACGAGTGTTTGTCTGTTGATTGAAAGCTTTGAAGCGAGATCAAGATAGTTTATTGAAGTGTGTCTTCACAATTCAATTAGTCAATAGGTTGATATCACTGTTGTGATTGAGGGGGAGTGAGTAGGTACTCAGATCTAAGTAGGACTTAGGTTGAAGTTGCATTGGGTAGGTTTTAAGTGAAGGAGATAAACGGTGGTTTATTCCGAATTAATTCTACTAATAATGAATTTCCTCCCGGCTTGGTAGCCCCGGATGTAGGTGTAGTTAGACACCGAACGGGTAAACAACTTATTGTGTTCTTTATCGTTATTTATATTTACCGTAAATTGTTAACAGAGTGTCGATAGTGTGTCATAACATTCTCTGTGACATCACGTATCGCTGCGAATTTCAATTGGCATCAGCGGGCACCCACTGCTATTTCAGGTGAGATCTAGGATAATAGTTTCGGCGTAATGGATAATGAAGGAGGATTTGGAGGAAGACCACCTATTCTGGATGGGTCTAATTATGATTACTAGAAGCCTCGTATGGTTGCCTTCTTAAGATCAGTGGACATTAAAGCTTGGAGAGCTACTGATAAAGGATGGAAACATCCCACCAAGCTTGAGAAAGATGGGACTACTGTCTTGAAACCTGAGGAGGAATGGAGAAAAGAGGAAGAAGAGCTAGCTCTAGGGAACTCTAAAGCATTGAATGCCTGCTCAATGGTATTGACAGAACATCTTCAGACCGGTCCATCAATGTGAGCTGGCCAAGGATGTTTGGGACACTCTCAGAACTACTCATGAGGGGACATCCAAGGTGAAGATGTCAAGACTTCAGATGCTCACTACCAAATTTTAGAATTTGAAGATGAAGGAAGATGAGAATATTCATGAATTTCACATGAATATTTTGGAAATTGCCAATGCCTCAGGAGCACTTGGTGAAAAGATGTTAGAAGAGAAGCTTGTGAGAAATATTCTCAAATCCTTGCCTAAGAGATTTGCAATGAAAGTCACTGCAATAGAGGAGGCTCAAGACATCAGCACCTTGAAGGTTGAAGAACTTATTGGATCCCTTATGACTTTTGAGATGGGAATCAGTGAAACTGCTGACAAGAAAAACAAGAGCATAGCACTTGTATCCAATACTGAAGAGGGATGCAAGGTGGAAGATGAAGAGAAGATATCTGAAGCTATTGCCATGCTTGGAAGACAGTTCAACAAACTGATCAAGAGGATTGATCCAAAGTCAAGGTCAAATGTCAAGGACATTCCATCTGACATCAGCAGATCTTATGACTCCAGCAGAAGATCCAAGTCAGAAGAAAAAGGAAGTCAAGGCAGTAAAATCCAATGTCATGAATGTGAAGGATTTGGACATATTAGAGCTGAATGTCCCACCTTTCTAAAGAAACAAAAGAAAGGAATGGTTGTCACTTAGCCTGATGGTGATTCAGGAAGTGAATCTGAGGAAGAAGGTGCCAAACTTGTCACTGCTCTCTCTGGAGTGTACAATTCTGATATGGATTCTAGTGATGAGGAAGTGACATTTGAAGAGCTTGCTGAAACCTACAGGAAGCTGTGTATAAAAAATGGTGAAGTATGTCAGCAAAATGAGGAGCAGAAAAAACTGATTGAGAAGTTGGAAGCTGGGAATGTGAAGCTGGAGGCTGAGAAAAAGGAGAACACAGTCACTATAAATCACCTAAATAGTGATATGGTAATGTTGAACTCCAAACTTGATCAGATGTCTAAATCTGTCAAAATGTTGACATCTGGTACTGATAAGTTGGAAGAAATTCTTCAGCTTGGACAAACTGCAGGAAATAAGCATGGTCTAGGATATGTGGCTGAAAAGAAACCTGTTGGTGACATCAAGAAGAAGAGACATAGGAAAACAATGTCAAAGCAGGTGTCACAACCCAAAACAGGAAATGTGTCTGGCTCAGGGCTTGTGGTTGCAAAGAGATTTGCTAATAACCAGGAATGGAACAAACCTGGGAAGTCAATGGCAAAGAAGATGTCATACCACAAGTCAGGGAATAGGTCTGCCTCAGGGTATGTGGAGACTAAGAAGTTTGTCAATAACAAAAGGAAGAACAGACCTAATAGACCAATGTCAAAGCAGATGTCACAACATTGGGTGCAACATCAAAATCATAGAAACATGAACAAAAAGTTTCAAAGTTGGAGGTGTCATTATTGTGGAAGGTTTGGTCACATAAAATCTTTTTGCTACAGGCTACATGGATATCCTAATCAAGGGTCTTATGTGAAGCCTAAAACCAACAGGGTATCATACTCTCAACAGTGGAAGAAGAAGATTGCTCGGTAGCTAACACTTCTCTTAGTGTGTCTACCAAGAAAGATTGGTACTTTGACAGTGGTTGTTCCAAACACATGACTGGAGACAGGAATCTTCTCAATAATGTTAAGCACCACTCTGCCAGCTTTGTTACTTTTGGAGATGGAGCCAGAGGAGAAATCAAAGGTATTGGAAAGTCAAACTGCTCTTGAGTTCCAAATCTAAATGGAGTGTTGCTGGTAAAAGGCTTGACTGCTAACCTCATAAGCATAAGTCAGCTATGTGATATGGGATTTAAAGTCAACTTCACTCGGTCTGAATGTCTTGTAATCAATGATAAACAAGAAGTAGTTATGAGAGGAGTCAGATCAAAGGATAACTGCTACATGTGGGAATCTGAGAACACCACTCTGTCCTCTATGAGTTCTACAGACAAAGATGAAGAGGAAGTAAAGTTGTGGCAGCAAGTATCTGGTCATCCACACCTCAGAGGAATGAAAAGGATCAGTTCCATTGAGGGAGTCAGAAGGATACCAAGACCTTTCATGGACAAAGGGAAAATCTGTGGTAAGTATAAAGTTGGACAGGAAATCAGAATGTCACACTCAATGTCTAGACATCTGACCACTTTTAAAGTACTAAAGCAAAGTACTAAGACCTGGCATGAAAGGATAACCCAGTATCTTACTGTCAAAGGATACAGGAGAGGAGTCTTGGATGAAACCCTCTTTGTTAGAGGAGAAAAGATCATGGTGGCATCCATCTATGATAATGACATAGTTTCTGAAGGAATGTCAGACACATTGATGGAAGGCTCTACACTTCTTTCACAAAGCAAGTATGCAAGGAATTGTGTCAAGAAGCTTGGACTGAATAATGGCAGCCACACTAGGATTCTTACCCCTCCTCATTTGAAGCTGTCCAAGAAATCCAGTGGAGAAAGTGTTGTTCAAAGCTTGATTAAAAGTCTCATGGCTTCAAGTTGATCTCATGTTTTGGATCACAAGAAGCTTGACTTGTTTAACTTTATACAATGTTAAAGTTGAATGCATAAGTTGTGTAATTGCTCTGATGATCGGATGAAAGGGAGAATCTTAGTTGAGTACAATGTCCATCAGGATGTCATAATCATCTTTGTGTCAAATTGGAACTCTTGAAATTTGATCAGTTAGATAAAGGGACAAATTGGTATTATAAGTTGTAAAATTCAGCCTTTTGTAGGATCCTAACAATTGACAAATGGTGCTTTTATCTGATTTAAAGTCCAAGGAAGAGACATCTCATATTCTTTAAATATCTTCTCTATTTTGTATCTCAAGAATAATAATGAAAAGGATCTATTTAATTATATAATAACTATTATAGAAAATATCATCGAAGATGTGTGGGAGCAGACAGACTCTAAGAGCTGTCATGAATGTTGAGAAATGAGTCAAGTCTTCCACAACAAGGGAGAGTGTTGTTTATTGAAATCGACAAAAATAAGATGCGATCAGGAATTGAGTGTGATAAATAATTTCTTTGAATCTTGTTCAAGTCTGTTATTGAACTCTCAATGGTGTTGATAAATAATCATAAATCAACAGTGAAGGTCTTTTGATGTTGAAGAGAAAAATCCTCAAGATGTTCAAATTTAATCTGATTAACGTAATCATAATGGATTGGGAATAGGTGGTTTATTGATAATCCTTTGATCGGATGAACAGGTTTCCTCAAATAACTAATGTAGATGACATTGATAATGTAAACTTGATTAAATCTGGTGGAAAGTTCAAACATCAAAAGAGAGTAAACTTGTTGAGGACTCTGGATGTGATGGACAGGTGTGATGGATGTCGATTTTTATATTCTAGAGATTTTGAACTCTTCTCTTTGATTACATATTTGTGACTTTTTAACATTGGGAATTTGTAAATTTATGTTGGATTATTTTAGTATAACTAGTTTTAGCAATGTGGTGGGGAATGAGCTTATGAGATGAATAAATCTGGGATGTAGTGGACTAGCTCAAGGAGGAAGCTAAAAGTCTTTTAGCAATGTCATGATAATGACATTCGAGATTGAAGTCACCGCTAAGGATGTTAAATGACATTCGTGTGTTAAATTCGATGCTATTTCTTGACATTTTCGGAAGTTTGTTGAGCTGCTAAATATTGTTTTTCTGTTATTAGAAAGCATGCTCACGTGGCTGCTAGGTTAATCTTAATTGAACCTAAATTGGTTGTTGATAAGACCATGTTTTTAGGATTAAATTAAGTGAACCCTAGCTATCTTTATGGAAGCCCAAAACTGAAGTTTCAGGACTGCTTCTATAAAAGGAATTCAACCCTTACAACTGTGTTGCGCCCTTGGAATTGATAAAAGAGATAGTAGCTTGTTTTTGTGTACTGTTAGGATTTATAACAGTTGGTATTTGTAATTCTAGTTTCTCTTGTGAGCCAAGCAACTATCAATTGATAAGTGCATTGGACTAGGATTTGTTTGTAAGGGTAGTTTATCACTCAAAGCTTTAAAGCACGAGTGTTTGTCTGTTGATTGAATGCTTTGAAGCGAGATCAAGATAGTTTATTGAAGTGTGTCTTCACAATTCAATTAGTCAATAGGTTGATATCACTGCTGTGATTGAGGGGGAGTGAGTAGGTACTCAGATCTAAGTAGGACTTAGGTTGAAGTTGCATTGGGTAGGTTTTAAGTGAAGGAGATAAACGGTGGTTTATTCCCGAATTAATTCTACTAATAGTGAATTTCCTCCCGGCTTGGTAGCCCCGGATGTAGGTGTAGTTAGACACCGAACCGGGTAAACAACTTATTGTGTTCTTTATCGTTATTTATATTTTTGTGTAAATTGTTAACAGAGTGTCGAGATAGTGTCATAACATTCTCTCGTGACATCACGATCGCTGTGAATTTCGATTATGCATATCAAAATCAATTGAGGGTATTACCTTTCCCTTTTCATAATCATTAAATCATTTTTTCTTGTGTTGAAAATAATAAAGCTTGATGCTCGCGGCATCTTTATAAACAAATCAAAAGAGTAAATCGTTTCGAGCCAAAGAATCTGAATTCATATTAAAATCCTCTAGCGCGTCACCTTTTAACGCGAACAGTAATTAACCCGCAAAACCAAATAGTTCCAGCCTTATTAATGGCGGAACTCATGTGTGAAATTATAAACGGGACGAGGTTAATTTTATGGTTTGTGAGGCAGCTTTGCAAAAACAGAATTTCTTTTGCGTTAACTTTATTTGGATTCTCCCGACCAAAAATAGTATAAGCAAGTAAATATCGAAAAACTCGAGGGTTACGGATGCTCGAGGCTAAGTTTCCTTCAAAAGAATTAGAGGTCAAAGTTATCAACCTTCTCCAAAATGTCATAGCCTCGAGTGACCATTCAGAATCTAATGGGGCCTCAGAAACAACACCTTCTGTATAAGGCATCCCTAACAGCCCAACAAGTTCGTCGGTGGAATATTGATAATTAGCATTAAACATTCAAGAACTAACCGTATCGACCGTGCTAACGCTGTCACGGTGAACAGTATAAATCAAGGAGCTTAAAAATTCCTTGGTTAGCCTCTCATACGTAGGTGCTTTTCGTTAAAAAATATCATGCATACCTAAATGATCTAGCAAAGAAAATAAACTATGGAAAATGCCTAAACCATAGAGACAATCTTCCTCAATGTATCCTCAGTGACCTTTGTTTGTCTCCAGCCCGCCCTTCGCGAAGAAGCATCCCATCAAACTCCATTGTTGATTTTTGAGGATAAAGATGGTGAAAATGAGTATTTAAAGAGAGGTGGTGGAAATGAGTTTTAATGGATGATTTTGAAAATGGAAGTTGGAATGATTATTAATGGAGGTTTTGAATGTGAGAAAATGGGTTTTTGGAGGTTTAAGGAGGCAAAAATGGAGTTTTTGGGGTTGCTGCCCCAAAATATTTTGTTCGTCATGGCGGGCACCATGGGGTGCGTGGCGGGCGCCACGCCTTATTTGGGTCGCCAGACAGCTTAGTCATTTGGGCCTTCTTTAGTTGTATTTTCTCCAGAGGGGTGTATCCATAGTATTTTCTTGCATTTTGAACATGGTTAGGCATGATATTTGTGTTAGATAAAGTAATATAACAAAGATTTGAAAAATAAAATAAAACTAAAACTAAAACAACCGGAAAGTAAAATCACATAAATAAAATTAAATTAAAACAACAGGAAAAATCACACACACACACACACACACACACACACACACACACACACACACACACACACACATATATATATATATATATATATATATATATATATATATATATATATATATATATATATATATATATATATATAGAAAGTTAAATTGACTGTGTATGAAGTAAACACACAAAAAACAGAAAATATGCGCAAGCAAATAGTGCGGAAATATAAATAATAATATGTCTAAGAAATAAAAGTAAAGCAGAAAAAGGAAACATATATAGTGTGTCAATCAGGTAAGGTCGCCAGGGCGCAAGAGTGTCGTCAGTGTGTGGGTGTCCTCTAATCTCATCCAACTGATGTCGTAGATCGCTGATCTCCTCATAGAGGAGGTCAATCTCTGTCGCGTGAGTGGCATCAGACACCTCCATCTGTAATGTAAGATATGCAACTTCCTAGCGGAGCTTTGCCATTTGCCTATGTAACTCTGAGATCTCGTGGCGCATCTGAGTAAGTCCTGGGTGAGCATCTGATCTCTACAAACTGAAATTTTTAGACAAAAAAGTGGTCCTCTTATAAGGATGATACTCAGGTGTGGGTGGTCCTCTAGGCTTGCAATAAACACTCCCTGTCCCTCTAAATCATATATCCAGTTTGCTTGTTATAGACATAGGTCATCTATGGATCAGGCAGGGTAAAGTAGTGAATAATTTCACCATTAGTTAGGAGCCTAAACTGGTGTGGGTTGAACGAGGATCTTCTAATAACTTCACGGGGTTAGGTGCTGCAAATTGCTATCGAGGCCCAATGGCGATGCTATTTGAGTTACCGTTCCGCCTATATGAATCCTTCAGAAGAGGTTGTAGTGATATGAAGGTTGAAACAACCGGTCGAAAAATCATCCGATATAGGGATATATCAATGAAGTCTCCATCGAATGTTTTTTATCCCGCCGAGAGGGAAAGGTAAACATCGAGTAAACCTGAGAGGGAGAAATCACGGTCTTGCGACCGAGAGATCGGGTAAGGAAGTTTATTACGCGAGGGGAAGGTATTAGCACCCCGCACGCCCATAGTACTCTATGATATCCTCTTTTATTTTCTATCTAATGGGTGCAAAGGTCTAACTATATCTGTATATGAGATATAATTCATGCATGAAGAAATGAAGAATAAAGAAATAAAGAAAGGAATAAAAGAAAGAAAACACGGGGAAAAGAAGAAAATATTTACTAAGGTTGCTCGATCAAGCCCCACGACAGGATGCCTACGAATCCCTTCGTGCAATAGGAAAGTCAGAGCGCCGTAGTTCGACTCACATATTTTGGTTGGTTTGTGTTTTTTAATTTAGAAGATGAGACAACAAACAATAATGACGAAACATCCTCCATGATGATGAAACATCAGCAATAGACGGGATGATGAAACATCAGCAACAAACAGGATGACGAAACATCAGCAACATATGACGAAACATCAGTAATAGACGGGATGACGAAACATCAACAACATACAAAATAACAAAACATCAGCAACAGATGGGATGACGAAACATCAGCAACAGATGGGATGACGAAATATCATAAGACTAAGAATATTGATTTGTATCTTTTACTTTGGAAAAAGTTTCATATTATTAGAGTGTTTTAATGCACTTGGCAAAACAATATTTAATTTTAAGGATGAAAAAGGAGAAAGGTAAAAATCTATGGGAGACTAAACCTATTTCTACTCCTAATCGTTATCATACAAAGTTGATCCTAAGGTTTTAGTATCGGGGGGAGAATCTACCTAAAGTTATCATGCATGGATAACAAACCTAAGGTCTATTTAGTTCAAACTTGGATAAGAGTGAACTAAAGATTCTATGGGGAACATGGAAATATCGTAAAAGAGATATGAAATCAAGCAATCACACTTAAACAAGAGAGAACAAGTACAAATGACAAAACATTAAGTAATGAATGATAAGACATGTATGGATAATGAAACATCGGACATAGATGGAAAAACATCAATTATGAAAGATAAAATATGCATGGATGACAAAACATAAGGCATAAATGACAAAAACATCAAGATAACAGACATGGATGGCAAAACATCATATATGAAAGATAAAATATGCATGGATGACGAAACATCTGGCATGGATGACAAAACATCAAGATAACAGACATGGATAGAAAAACATCATGTAAATAATAATAAAATATGCATTTATGACGAAACATCTGGCATGGATGAAAAAACATCAAGATAACAGACATGGATGGCAAAACATCATGTAAATAATAATAAAACATGCATCCAAGGTGATGGTGAAATATCATGTATAAAGAAGGCGACGATGATACCTAACGGAGAAATTTCGTTGCCTCTTCAACGCGCACGAGATAAGAAAACTTTGCTGAAAGCGTCTTTAAACTCTCATGATAAAGATTACGCTCTTAATCCGCTTTAAAGATCCATTATCAAAAGCTTACGAATCTCACCATCGACCATCTAAGTTAGCCCAAGTTGCGCAAACAAACAATCACAAACTCCTGGAAACAATAACAAAATGATTAGTATCGTAAAAAGAATACTTGAAATACTTGGTGTATGGATGGAGGATTTAATCGGGTTATGATTAACCAAGGGAAATACTTGATTAACCTTGTGAGAGTAGGCGCTCCTACCCCTAACCATGAGATCCTTTTGCACAGAACACTTGGTATATGGACCAAGGTGATCGGTTCGGGTTATGATTAACCAAAGTCTAAACTTGATTAACCTTGTGAGAATGGCCATGCCAAAACTCAACTATGACACCCTTTAAAGGAACGTGGTATAATAACCAAGAGGTCAAGAGATGGAAATCAAGCGAGCCCATACAAGGTGGCCATATGTATGCTCCTAAGAAGTGGGACCAACGTGGAACTAGTATTCTAAACGACCAATTGGAACAATTGATCGAATAGTTGTCATTGTAGAAAAGCCCAGGACGAAACAATGAACGTGTGTGAGTATGCAATGTGTATGTATACCTGTTCATTGATGAGGAGCCCAACAGGAGGATATGTATTTTAATTGAATGACAACCGCGTAAGTAAGCAGTAATTGAAACACACAAGGAAATAAAATCCTAAACTATTACAAACCATACGGGAATGGGGGTACAAGTTTATGAATGGGGATGTATCGAATCAAAAGTATGAATAAAAATTATAAATAATACAACCCAATCGAAATAAATCAAATAACTAACTAACAAAATAAAGAACTTCATTGAGTAGTGCAAGAAATCTCCTTAGGTAGACTTTAAGACGTCAGATAAAGCTTTGGAAATCAGATGAACGTCGAATAGAAATCCCTTGCACACTCAACAGATGGGTTAGCAATAACAAGGTAGAGTGATAAAACACTAAACTACAGATGACGATACATCAAGAATGAAGCAACTCGATTTTCAAAAATCTTTTAATTCTCGAAAACAGTGAAATCGCCACCTAATTTTTATTGTTCTAAAAAGAACGGGAAAATATAGATAAAACCCACAGAATTTGGATAAGGCGGTCTACGTGACCAAAAGATATGAATTCGGGAGTCGGTTATGCAAGGGGAAGGTATTAGCACCCCTTACATCCATCGTATTCGATGGGACCCATTTAGTTCTAAGTGTTTTTGTATATTCGCTAATTTCTAAGTTATGATCGAGAAATAAAAGAAACGGGGTTTATTTATTATTATTTTGAGTTTGGCACGGTTTCGGAACCGTGTGCCTACGTATTCCCTTGTGCAATGGGAAAGTCAAAACTCCGTAGTTCCTCTTGAAAAGGTTTTAAATTGGTTGTATTGATTTTATAAGAAAAATCGTGCATTAAACATTTCAAATGCTTGAACTTGGACTTGTTTTGTTTGTTTGAAAAGCTTAAGTCTTTGTTCGTGTTTGAAATGGCTATTGCACACTCTTTGTAAGAAAAGAGTTTGATGATCACATATGAGCGATAAAAGAGTTTGAGTGAGTTGAGTTATTTTTATGTGGGAGACGAGTATTGGACCATAAGCGTTCAACGGCTAATGCCCCAAATACTCGGATGAGTGGACAAAAACATCCTAATCATCTTTTTCTACTCAAAAAGTTTGTTGAGAAAAGGTGAGGTGAAACAAGGTTCACGTTAATTAGATTCATTTAAGAAGCCAAACATACAGTCGAGGGTCGATACAGGACTGACTACCATATGTTTGGGAGGAGAGAGAAGTAGAATATTTATTTACGAAAATGTTTTGAAAAGAAACTCGACGTTGGATCGAGGTTTAGAAATTTAATTATGAAAGTGTTTTTTAGGAGGTTTTGAAAATGGTTTTGAAAAGTGAAGGATATTCACAAGAAGTTTTGAAAAGATTTAAGTTGGAAAGTTGGAAGAAAACATTTTTGAAAGTATTAAGAAATACTTAAAATGTCCCATTTTTTAAACTTAGTAAAAAAATATGATCAAAAAGAAAATATTTTTTAGATTTTTGACATAATCATAAAATAGGTATATTAAATGACAAGTGTGCAAAAAATCATCTCAAAATGAGAAGTTTTGATTAGTTTTTGAATGATTGCTACAACTTCAGTGATGTTTATGGAAGGTATTAGTATGCTTACCTTGGTTTGAAATGGTCTGGATTGTTCTGACCAAGTCCAGTTTCAGTTACTTGAAGTGAGAATAGATTTTCATGATTCTATGTTTACAATGATGGAATGATGATTTGGATTACTTCTATATGATGTATAGAAGGTGTTTGAAGTGAAAAATTATAACAAGCACGAGTGAATTAAGAATTTGGAAGTTATGGCTCAAATTTGCATTTTATGAGTTTTGGAAATGATTTCTGGAGCAAACTGATTTTGGCTTGTTTTTTGAGGGTTTGAAGTTCCAAAAAATTTCTAAATGATATTTAGAACATGTTAGAATGACACCATTGGTTGGAACTTGCAAGAATTGCAATTTGGGATTCTAACCTCTTTGAAAACTTAGAAAACTTGCAAAATAAGAAAGAAATGAGAAAACAAGTTTGGAATTGTTTTGGTGTGTTTTTTGAATGAAGTAGGAACCTCTATTTATAGATAAAGGATTTTGAAAATGGCAAGGTAAAATAAGATTAGAAGAGCAACTTGGAAGCTTAAGGCTTAAGAAAGAATATTCCTTCATTAAATGCAAATGGAATCTTTTTAATCATTACTTAAAAAAACTCAAGTGCTTTTTATCTTTTCCTAGAAATTTACATTAGATTTTTTCTCTTAAATTCTATCTCATGTAGTGACAAGGCTTCTAGAAGGGAGAAAGTTGCAAAACAACTTGTAATTTTGATGCATGATTTTGGAAATCCATGGTTTTGGAGCTCTATGTTTCAAAATCAAAACCCTAGCTAGACAAAGTGTTTTTGCAAGTTCTTGGACTTTTTAGAAAGCTTTTAACAAGACCTACAACTTTAATGTTTTGAGTTTTTCTAGAATCAAAATGGATCTAGGTGAAAAATGGCCATGAAAGTGAGGAAAAACCATGTTTCTTAACACTTGAAAAATTTTCTAAGTGTTAGAAAAAATTCAAATCTTGACTTTTTGCTGACTTTTTCATATTTCTTGATTTTTTATGATCATGATGGATTATTTGAAATGTTTTTATGATTGAAAAAGTTTGGATTTGAAAAAGTTGACTAAAAGTCAAAGTTTGACTTTTTGAGCAGATGAATTTTCATCAGATGATTCAGAATTTGTCTGATGAAGAAACATGGATTTTGCAATGTTTTGAATCAAGAAATTAGGTTAAGATGATGCATTGAAGATATTAAGATCAATATTCAAGCAAATAGGTCATCCATTGAGCAGAAAGTCAATGATTCACTATCTTCGATCAAAACCCTAATTGGTCGATTCAAGGTAGATCATGAGAAAAAGTTGGGAATTTGAAGATCAAATGTTGATGATTGATTAAGATAGATCATTTTAGGTAAGTGGAGACTCAAACCCTAATTGATTATCTCTTGAACAAATGATTTTTTTTTTTGATAAAATCCCAATTTTGACTTTAGGAGTACACGCACGATCTGTCCTGTTCTGAAACTGTTAGTGATGCAATGATCTTATGAGAAATACAAGAGAATAAAGTCTTGATCTTGTGCACTTTCAAAAGAGTGTATTCCTTGAAGAAGGGATGTCTCATGATTACTCCTCATAAACACAAACTAAAAAGTCGTTTCCTGAAGTTAAAACTCTGAGCTTATGAGGGTAAATTTTGGGGTGCGACAAAGAAGATAATGGATGATGACAACACATCACAAACGATAGCACAATAGCAAATCACAAAGAAAATGGGGAAGAAAATAAAGTGAAAACAAGTGAGTGAACAATCATGCAAGGTGTCATGTGAAGTGAGGTCAGTAGACACAACATACATATACAAAGTTTATACGAACCATCAACAATCATCAAACATTACTATGAAGACATACATGCAAAGTTAGTACACAAACTAGACAAGAACTAGTCCTAAAAGCATACGGAAAGCAAATTGTGTGAGATTTTAAGCATAGATGAGATGAAGGAAGAACTAGAATGTAAAATGTCACAAAATTAAGTAGCTAACATGTTAACATCTTATTTACATCATGCAAAAAAAATCACGAACAAAACTCTACAAGAGTGCACAAACATGCAGCAATTGTGTGTGGTGAAGTGAATACAAGTGTGTGACATACATAACATGCAAAGAGAGTGTCAAGGTGAAGTGTTTACAGTAGCAAAATCATATAAAAGAATTCACAATCAAATCACATAGAAAATATCACAAGGACACAATCACAACACTAGTACAAAAACTAGTCAAAACTTTGACCTAGAAAGCATTTACAAGTCAAAAAAAGCCAAGAAAAGGCAAAAATGAAAGGAAACGAACCATGAAAGGTTAAGATACATACAACACAGTAGAAAATACACCAATACATCAATCAAAGCATACAAACATGCATAAGAAAGATTCACGAACAAATTTTTTAAGGAGAACAAAATCATACCATACAAGTGTGTGCAAAGGTGTGTGCGTGTGTGCTCGAGAATACTTGTGCTAAGTGTCATATAAGAGTGAGGTTAGAGATGAAAACATAGAGATAATACTCATACAAAGCAAAAAATCAAATGGCATGCATCAATACCACAGATAGCACAAAATTATCAAAGGAAGAAGTCATGATTCAACCCTAAAAGTCAACTTAAAAAAGGTTTACAAGTCAACAAGTCAAACATGGCCAAGAGACAAATTTAAGAGGTGATAAAACACAAAAGGTCAGTAGCTTAGACAAAATAAGCAAAACATATAAACAAAATTCATTCAAAGCTCATAAACAAAACACTCAACAAGCTAGAGCAAAGCTAGCACAAGCAAATACAAACAAACCTTTAAAGGAAAAACAAGTATAAACCAAGCACCTATGAATAGAGTTTAAGGCTAAAAAGTTTTAGCACAAGCAAGGTTAGTAGCTTAATATCTAAACAAAACACAAACAAAGGTATCTCAAACAAAGGAGAAGGCTTGTACTCAAAAGCACACAAAATTAGGGTTTGAAAACACCAAAACTAGTGAAGTTCAAGGTAATTGATAAAGATCAAACAAAATGGTCTTAATTAGATAATTAAGACATATGTGACTTGTTTAATAAGCTAAATCAAGATGGGATTCATGAGAAACAAATGTAGAAGACAAAACTTCAATACACAAAACAAGTCACCTAATTGATAGTCAACATCATAAGAGATGGAAAACACTTGTCTAAATCAATGATGGATGATATAAATCAAGTGTGAAAAGAAAAATTGATACTTATAGGTCCTAGGGCAGTGTAATTCCCTTACTACAAGCATCTATCATGAAATTGAAAGGAACTTCAAACAATGTTATCAAATTATAAGTTAAAGTGTCATGACTCCTAACTTGTCACGTGAAATATATTTGAAATTTGCCATCCAATGCAGGTGAATTTGAAGGGAACTAAATTCTCTACAACTTCATGTCTCACAAACTTTGGCCAAAAATGCATCATTTGAGAGTTATGAATCAAAATATTATAGGTCCTTCTAAAAGTCAACAAAAAGTCATCTTTTTGCAAAGACGTGTACATGAACATGGAAACTTCAATGAAGATGAAACGAAAAGAAGTATTTAGAGGACACATTGAGATTTATAAAAAGTCCAAGAACATCTAAAAATATTGAAAATTGAGCAAGATACAAGGTGTGTAAGTTTGACATTTTTGAAGAGGTGCATGAAGAAAAATACTTAGCAAATTCAAGTTTTTTCTAAAATGGGCTTAAGTTTCAATGATTAAAACTTATTCTTGAGATGGCCTGTAACACGGTGGGAGAATTGACTGGTTTGTTTTGAGTTTTATCGCAAATGTGTCGGATAGCAAGAGTTGCCACCGACTTTTCTTTTATCGAATTAAGGGAAGGCAAAAAGAATAGGAAATGACCTTCGTTAGATTCTGAGTACGGGAGGCAGTTATGAAAAGGGAAGGTATTAGCATCCTTTCCATCCGTAGTTATCTACGGGCTCTTAATTGCTTAACTCACTTTATAAATTTCTTTCTGTGTGCGTGTGTTTGAAAAGATGTTTTTGAAAAGGCATTTCTCTTTGACTTCGTAAAGATTCTCGCTGGAATGTATACGAAGTGTTTGGAAATGTCTTGTTTTGGAAAAGTGTTTAACTTTGTAATGATTCACCCTGGAATGTATACAAAGTGTTTGAAATTTTTTTTTTGAAAATAGTGTGAGGTGTGAAAAGTATTTTTGAATTGATTGGAGCAAGCAAAAGAGTCTTATTACCTACTCAGAATGGTCGTTTCCATATTATTTTGCTTCCTTTAGAATAAGGCTATCCATACCATTAGTTGGTAGGTAATCTTATTCGTTGGATGTAAAGGGACATTCGAAGGGTCATTGTATGGTCATAGAAGGCAACATGTAGGGATATCTTAGCATATTCGTAGGGACGATCATCACTTTTCGTAGGCAACAACCGAGGGACGAGATCATGTATTCGTAGGCAACAATCGAGGGTCATCGAGGGACTATGATCTTTGATTCGAAGGGACTATGATGATATTATTCGTGAGCGTCTTAGCTAAGATATCCCTACGTTCAAGGGACATGACCATGTATTCGAAAGGCAACAAGAGAGGATACCCTAAGGGGTGAATGAGTGCAAAAGTGTGTTGTATAGATATTTTATCTTGATGTTAGAAGTGATCTATGTTGTTTGATTTAATCTTGCCATACACGCCTAGTTACTAACAGTTAAATATGTACATAAAATAAACTGCGGAAATGTAAAGTGCGGAAAGTAAATCTTATGCTATTACATGGCTTTGGGGCAGACACATAATAGAGGTGCAGAAAGTAAAGTGTAGAAATGTAAAGTGTAGAAAGTAAATCCTACGGTATTACAAAAATAACCTTGCGACTTATACATCGATTTCTAATATGTCTAATAGTAAAAGGAAATGTCTAAACCCTAATTGCAAAGAAAAAATATTTTTTGAATTGATTTTAACGTAGAAAAACCTAATTTTAAGTTAATTATTAATTAATTATGAAAAATAATTTAAATTGTGAGAAAAATAAATTTATGTCAAAAATTAACTAAATGTTTTATTAACCTAAATAGGAAATTAAAAATATTTTTTGTGATTTTTGAAAATAGTTAAATTAATTTGAAAAGAAAATTAAGTGAAAATTAAGAAAAATAAGAAAAATAAGAAAAGTGAAAGTAAGAAAAAAGAAAGGGGGTCACCAGGGATCGAACCCAGGACCCTCTGGTTATACCCACGTGCGTGTTACCATCTGAGTCAGGCTGCCTTGGTGTTATGGAATTACAACCATAGGATTATAACCGATAACATGTTCGTTTTGATTTTCCAAACAAGTCAAACGTGGGACCCATGTATTATTGAATGAACCAATCACAACACGCATACACGCCACGCCTGCACGCCGGAGGTCTAAGGAAGTCCACGACGCCGGAGTCAAACTCCGATCGTCTTCTCCGACTAGCCAAACTCCTGAACCTGCGAAATTAAATCAAAACAAAAAGGAAAAGTGCCCAGATCCCCTAATTCGACCCCTGCGAGTTCAATGGTGCCATCGTTTTGGCCTGAAAACACCTGTTTGATGAGTTTCGAAGAAGATAGGTCGAACTTCCCTAATCATGGCAATTCATGATTCTGACACTGCAAACCTCATGCGATGTATGGAACCTATTCTATTGGATCTCAGGAAGACGTTAGTGATGTTCGTTTGAATTAAAACACAATAAAAAACAAAAACACGAAATTCACAAGTATGGTGCAATCGGAGCTCATGATATGTATGATTTAGGGGGTTTAGGCCATGGATAATGATCCATTCTTACCCTACTATACCTCAAGAGTAAGAATCATGGCTTGTAGGTGATTGAAAGTGGCTGGAACTTTGATGACAAATTTGCAATTTTTTGGATATTTTTGTGAGTTTTAGGGTTGGTTCTTGACGCTAGGGTTTTGTTGTTTGTGCTTCTGATCTTGTCATATATATAGAGAGCAAGAGATTTGATCAACAATAATGAGAAAATATATTGCCTTGAATGCAAAAATATTCTCTTGTAAATATTTATCAAATCTTTCCAGAAATGGCTTTTTCTTCCCTTGTAGCTTCTTACACGAATTTGGCAATCCTCATGGGCTTCCTTGGTCCTCAAGACATGTACAAATCAAGCCCAACTCATCTTAACTCTTACCTTTGTATTTTATTTAATTAAAATTTAATTTAGATCATTAAATTCAAAAATAAATTAAATAAATGAAATATGGGTGTGCATTTGGTTTTTCAGGCTATGGATATTGTCAAGATTAAGTTTGGATCATAAAATCTTAGGCCCATTTGAAAAATATTTGCATTAGCTAAGTATTTCTATTTATGCACCTCCTAAAAAATGCTCAACTTGTACAATTTGTATCTTGCTAAATTTTCCACATTTTTGGGTGTTTTTGGACTTTTTAGAAAGATCAAGATATCCTATAAACACTATTTTTGGTTTCATCTTCATTGAAGTTTCCATGTTCATGAACACTTCTTTGCAAAAAGATGACTTTTTGTTGACTTTTAAAAGGACCTGTAATGTTTTGATCCATAACTTCCAAATGAAGTATTCTTGGCCAAATCTTGTGAGACATGAAGTTGTAGGGAATTGAATTTCCTTAAAAATGAGCTATGCTGGAAAAATTTCCGATAAAGTATGTGAAAGTTATGTCTGGTCAAAGTTCTGTTGACTTTTGTCTGAAAAACCCTAATTTTGAAACTTTGACTTTTGATCAAATCTTGACTTTCCTTGAGGAATCATGGTCAACCCTTGATCAAATGATGAATATTACTTCAAAATATTGATGTTGACCAATTTTTTTGAAGTTTGACTGTATGTTGACCACAGTAGACTTTTTGTCCAATACAGTTGATTTTCAACCATCTGAGCAATTGGATGAGCAAATTTGACTTGTAAGGCTTGAAACTTAACATGGTGATCCCTTGAAGCATATGATGAGGTATGATGTCCACTTGAAGCATTGGAAATCCATTTTGACTTGAGAGTAGCAAAACCCTAGTTTGGATTGATTGCTTAGGAGAGGGTTTGTTTGGTCAACCCTTGTGAAATCCTTGAGTATGGAGTTGTGAACTGTCTTGAGAAGTAGGAGGGAAAATTTTGGGGTATAACATGGCCCATGACCTCTAAACTTATTTTCATGTCCTTCCTTTATTTATTTGATTTATTTTTGAATTTAATAATTAAAATTAAATTTTAATTAAATAAAATACAAAGGTAAGAGTTAAGATGAGTTGGGCTTGATTTGTACATCTCTTGAGGACCAAGGAAGCCCATGAAGGTTACCAAATTCGTGCAAGAAAGAATTAAAATGATATTGAGAAATTTTGGAAAGATTAAGTTTGATTTCCAAATCAAATATTTCTTCCATCAATGCAATATATTTCTTAATTATTTCTGACCTAATCTCATGCTCTATATATACTCCACACACTCACAAGCAAGGGGACACGAATCCTTGCCTCAAAAACAAACCCTAGAACTCTTCAAAATTTTCAAGAAACTTGCAAATTCGTATTCTATTTTCCAGCCACTTTCAATCACTTTCAAGCACTCCATCGTGCTCCTGAGGTAATACTGAGTAATTATACATCATTATTCATGGCCATAACACGTTGAATCATGCCATACATGAAGCTCTGATTTCATATTTTTCTCATATTCGATTTTCAATTTTTATTGTGTTTTGATGAAATCTAACTATGCTAATGTATTCTTGAGGTTGATTAGAATAGGGTTGAACCATCGTTTGCAAGGTTTGGTGGCCAAATCGAAAAATACCATTGTTAGGGGAAAACTATTAGCAAGCTTCGAACCTCATGATGTAGTGACTTTTAGGACGAACTAACCCCACCATCGTGATTGCAGGGTCCAATACAGTCGATCTGGACTTTAACTTTTCATTAATTGATGCATTTTATAGGTTTTTAGGGTTGATGCAATCAGAGAAGACGACCGGAGTTCCCCTCCGACGTCTCTAACTTTGAGTCAACCGGCGAGGGCAAGCGTGACACGATTTGGTTCGTTCGTTAAAATATTCTAGGTCCCACACGAGCTTGTTTGAAAATTCAAAAATAAAACGCGGTCAACACTTATAACCCAATGGTTGCGTTTTCATAACACCAAGGATGCCTAGCTCGGTTGGAAAGCGCGCATGTTGATCACCCAGGGGGTCCTGGGATCGATTCCCAGCGACCACGTTCATTTTTTAAACTTTTCTTTTTCTATTTTTTCTAACTATTTTCTTAATATTTTCTTAATTATTAACTTAATTAATTAATTAATTGTTAATTAGGTTAAATAATTAGGAAAATTAGAATTAATTTCACAATTAACATTTTTTCTATTTTTCTTAATTAAATTAATTAATTTAATTAGTTTAATTTAGGTTATTTATTTAATTTAAATTAAATTTCTTTTATTAATTAAAATCAATTAGACTTAGAGTTTCCGATTCACCCGATTTTCACATAGAAATTAGGTTAATTAAAATCAAAACTTTTTTACTAACCTAAAACTTTTCACTAACTATTTTCCAAACTCCTCCCGACTTTATTTCTCTTCTGATTATTTGTTTCGCGCATATTATTGTTGCTGCCTCCAGGATGTACATTTTCCGCGCGCGTTATTTTATCATTATGTATCTACTTATGGGATGTAATAGATAATTAGGACATTTACTTTCCGCACCTATATTATGTACCTGCCCCAAAGCCATGTAATAGCGTAGGATTTACATTTCCGAACTTTTACATTTAGCACTTTACTTTACTGTATATATTTAACTGCTATCTAACTAGGGTTTGTATGGCAAGATAAAATCAATACTAGATCACTTCTAATCTCAAGATAAATATTTGAATCAAACACACTCTTCACACATGCACACCCTCTAGGGTATCCTCTCCTGTTGCCTTTACAAACACAATGTTTATGTCCCTCAAACGTAGGGATACCATTAGCAAAGACGCTTACGAATAACATCATCATAGTCCCTTCGATACAAAGATCATAGTGTAAGTATGAAATGCGCCTAAGTGGGGGGTGAATTAGGTGTTTGAAAATTTATCAGTTTTTTTTTATGAATACTTGATACAATATTTTTGGTTTGGTGAATGAAATTATGTGAGGATTCTTTCTTTTCAGGTTAAGATATTTATGAAAGCGGTAAATGCTAAAAAGTAAAGAACGCAAGGATATATCCTGGTTCCCCTCACAGATCACTCCAGTCCCCTTACAACATGCAAGAGATTTCACTATAGTTAGAATGATTGTAAGGCCTATTCACACCAATGGTGATGCCTACTATCTAACCTATACGGAGACCAAAGGCTCTTAAAACCTTTAAGGTCTAACAACACTAAGTGAAAGAAGAACAATCCTCTTTAATGCACAACTTGTTTCCAACAATCCTGGACAACAAGAATACAACAAGAATGTATGATTTTTACAAGAGTTTTTGAGTTTGTAAGATTATAGAAAAATATCACTTTGAGTGATTTATCAATATACTTGATCTTCCTTTCCAATAATAATAATTCTCAATGACTTAGAGATATAGATTGCTCAAGATTTTCAGGTTTATGTAATGTGAAAGTATGCAGAAAATCTAATATGAAAGATGAACACTTGAATGTGAATATTTGAAATTTGAATAAATTTTGATTGGAAGAGGTAAGAAATGAATTTGAAAATTTGAGTATTTATATGTTCATGGCACCTTTTAAAAATATCATAAGTCTCTTCATTTTAATCATGAACAAGTGCCAAGATTAGAGACAGACTTTTAGTGAAAGGTGCATGAAATGGTGCATGCATGAATTCTGATTTTTCAAAAACGTGTAGGGTGAAATCGATTGCACCTTTGTGCAAATCGATTGCACGGGCTCTAACAGAATGAAATTTCAAAAACTTACAGTAAGCAATCGATTGCACCATTGTGCAAATCGATTGCACTTAGTTAAAATATGAAATTTTTGCAGCATGCAATCGATTGCACCATTGTGCAAATCGATTGCAACCAAAAATAGAAGCATTTTTAAGAAATTCATTCAATATGAAATCGATTGCACCTTTGTGCAAATTAATTGCACAATAAGAAAAATGTAATTTTTGCTTTGAAACATAGTGAAATCAAATGTTTATGTCATGCAATCATGTTAGGAACTTTGAGCATCTAAAACTTAAGTATTTGTGAGGCATTGTTATTATACCTTCTCAAAGTTTGTTAAATGCCTCGAGTCAATGTCTTGATCATGATGTTTTAACTTTAGAGTGTATTTTACCTTGAGAAATATCTTTGCCTTCTTGCCATGAGGTCTGTCTTCATCAAAACATGATATCTTTATTGAGATTGAGAAGCTTGATTCTACATTCTCCCCCTTTTTGATGATGACAAACACCCTTTTAAGATGCTTTGTAATTTTCGGATTTGACTCCCCCTCAATGTGTGAATTTTAAGAATGTTGAAGAGTATTTTGTACCTTAAAAATTAGGACAAGGAAATAACAAGCAATACACCTTTCTCCTCCTTTGACATTATCAAAAAGAAGGGAAAGATGGGTGAAGCATATGGCATATAATTTATCATGACATAGACACTTAAAGTTAGCAATGCATACCACATATTAAAAGTTAAACATAACATAACTTAAACAAATGCTTAACAAGCAAACATTGTTTTGGTACAAAGTACCTTACATATCAAAATGAAATTGAAGTACAAAATCATAAACTTAAACATAATTAAAATAACATAACAACTTATGATAAACAAAGACATACTAAAAGGCATAAGTCAAGATTGATCCATGTCATTGTTTGGCCCTGGATAAGGATGGTATCTTAGTGGGGGGATGGCCGGGTTGTTTGGATCATAAGGAGGGATGTATAAATGTTAGTAGAGATAGAAAAATTGATTGTTCACGTTATTTTGAAAGTTGGTGATCCGGGTTGTTGTTGACTCATTGATGGAAGACATTTGGAAGTTGATATTGGAGTTAAGGGCGGCAAATTGTTGGATCATGTAATCCATCATTGCTTGGTTACTTGGCCCTTGAACATTTGGAGCTTAAGGAATAGGAACATCTTCATCACCATCAACCTCTTGATTATTGCCTTCATTGTCAACAACATATTCACCAATGTAGGCATAAGCTTTTGATTCCGCATTGTAGATGACACCCATTCTTGCATCCACATTCTTTATAGTGATTTTGTTGCTAGGACCATCCATGGAAAAAGACTCAAAACCTTCAAAATCAACGTTAAAGTCCTCCAAAATCCGGGTAATAAATCATCCATACTGTAATACGGTAAACTGACTTTGAGATTTTTGTATCGCAAATATGCGGATAGCAAGAGTCGCCACCGACTTTTCTTTTATCCAATTAAGGGAAGGTGAAAAGAACAGGAAAAGACCTTCGTTAGATTCTGAGTAAGGGAGAAGGTTATGAAAAGGGAAGTTATTAGCACCCCTTTCCATCCGTAGTTATCTACGGGCTCTTAGTTGCTCTTAGATCATTTTCAAAAAGTGCTTTCTGTGTGTTTGACAAAAATGTTTTGAAAAGGCATTTCGCTTTGACTTTGTAATGATTCATGTAGGAATGTATACAAAGTGTTCGGAAATGTTTCGTTTTGAAAAGAGTTTGAACTTTGACAAAAGTGTGTGGTGTGAAAAGTATTTTGTTTGAGCAAGCAACTAAAAGTCTTATTACCTACTCAGAATGGTCGTTTTCATGTTGTTTTACTTTCCTTTAGAATAGTGCTATCCATACCATTAGTTGGTAGGTAACCCTATTCGTTGGATGTAGAAGGGACATTCGAAGGGACATCGTATGGTCATAGAAGGCAACTTGTAGGAGTATCCTAGCACATTCGAAGGGACGATCATCACTTTTCGTAGGCAACAATCGAGGGATGAGATCATGTATTCGTAGGCGACATCGTGGGTCTATGATCTTTGTATCGAAGGGACTATGATGATATGTTTTGAAGGCAACGGTGCTAGGATACCTCTTTGTTCGAGGGACTTGACCATTTATTCGAAAGGCAACGAGAGAGAATTACCCTAAGGGGTGCATGTGTGAAAAGAGTGTGTTGATTCAGATATGTGTTATCTTGAAATTATGAGTGATCTAGGTCCAATTTTATCTTGCCATACACGCCTAGTTACTAGCAGTTTATAGGGTGCAGAAAGTAAATTACAGAAAGTAAAGTGCGGAAAGATAAAGTCCTACGCTATTACATGGCTTTGGGGCAGTTACATAATAGGAGTGCGGAAAGTAAAGGTCCTAATTAAACTATTACATCCCATAGGCAGTTACCATATTGAAAAGAAAAGCAAGAAAAATCGTCCGAAGCATTACAACCTGTAAACAGATACATAATCGGAAAATACGAGAAAATTGCATAAGAGAAAAAATGTTAGTAAAAACATGATTTTTGAATGAGGAAAAAAGTTTTAGGTTAGTAATGACAATAAGATTATAAGATAATTTTTTGAAATTTTCTGAATCGATTTCGATAATTAAAAACAATTAAAAGTTATTTTAATGATTAATTATCAATTAAATAAAATATGCATGCAAAAGTATTATTTTTAATATTAAAAATTAAATAATCATTTTTCTGATTAAAATGCAAAAGGAAAATATTTTTGTGATTTTTTAAATGCATGAAAAAATGTTTGAAGATTAATTAAATTAAGATGAAAATATTAAAAGAAATAAGAAAATAGAAAAGTGTTAGTTTTCAAAGGAGCAAAAAAAGAAGTGGTCTTGCCAGGATTCGAACCCACGTCCTCTGAGGAAATCCACGCACGCGTTGCCATCTGAGCTAGCTGTCTTTGGTGTTTGAAAACTGGATACAAAGCATTATAAGGGTAAACGTGTCATGAATATGAAATTCAAACACAGTCAAACGCGTGGGACCCAGGATTACGAATGGACGAATCAGAACAAGCCATGATGCCACGCCAGCCTCGCTGGTCCTAGCACAGTCAACGACGCCGGAGCCCTAGCTCCGGTCGTCTTCTCCGGCTGCACAAAATTTTAAACCTGCGAAATAACAAAAATAAATGGCAAAGGGATACCCTACCCCCCTAAATCGACCCCTGCGAGTTCGATGGTGGCCTCCGTTTGGCCTGAAAGCAACTGTACAAGCCGGTTCGAAGCTTTCCAGTTTTTGAACCCTAACAATGGCAACACGAGATTTCTACATGCAAGCTTACATGTAATGGTTCAAATGCACTCTAATGGATGTCTTGAGTCCAAATAATCAAACAAAAACAGTTAGCAATGCATGAATTGTAAAAATCGAAATTGAGAAAAATACAAAATCGGAGCTTTGTTTTCTCGCGTTCTGGGCAGTCTTGGCTTCGTGTAAGGGTATGGATCAACTGCTGGGATATCCAGGAACACGATTGAGTGCTTAAAACAACTTGAAACTTGCTGGAAAACCAAAATCGAATTTGACAACTTTGGAAATTTTTTGGGAGAATAAGGGTTGCTTCAAGGGGCTAGTGTTTCGTCCTTTGTCTTTGTCAATGTGCTGGGTATTTATAGAGTGTAATATTGGAGCAAAAAGAAAGAAAAAAGATATGCCATTGAATGCAAAATAATTTCTCTTTCAAATAAAATAAAATCTTTTCAAAATTTGATTTTTCCTTCCATGCATGAGCTAGCACGAATTTGGCAAGTTGTGTGGGCTTTCTTGGTCCCCAAGCTTGATAGAAAACCAATCCAATTCAAATTATATCTTGTTTTCATATTTAATTTAATTTAAATTTGAATTAAATGCTTTTAAATTCAAAAATAAATCAAAAAAATAGAAAGAGGTCGTGGCAAGGCATCAAGAGGTCACAAATAATATTATGATCAAGTTTGGATCATAAAATTATAGGCCCATTTGGAAAAAATTGGATATTGACAAGTATCTTTCTTTGTGCAATTATTCAAAAATGCCCAACTTGTACAAGGTGTATCTTGCTCAATGTTCAACATTTTTGAGTGTTCTTGGACTTTTTAGAAATCTCTAGATGTCCTCTAAATAACCTATTTGGTTTCATCTCAATTGGAGTTTCTATGCTCAATAAAACTTGATTACAAAAAGTTGACTTTTTCTTGACTTTGAAAAGGACCTGTAATGTTTTGATCCATATCTTCAAAATGAAGCATTTTATGACCATGCTTGTGAGACATGAAGTTGTAGATAATTGAATTTCCTTCAATATGAGAGGTGGTGGAAATTTTTTTGATAAAGTATGAAGAAGTTATGCTCAGTCAAAGTTCAGTTGACTTTTCTCTAGAAAACCCTAATTTGGAAAGTTTGACTTTTGATCAAATCTTGAGTTTTTCTTGATGAATCATGATCAACCCTTGATCAAATGATGAAGGTGACTTCAAAATGAGGATGTTGACCAAAAATCAGGAAGTTTGACTGTATGTTGACCACAGTTGACTTTTTGTCCAATACAACTGATTTTCAAACATCTGAGGAAACTTGACTTGTAGGGCTTGAAACTTGATATGGAGATTCTTTGAAGCATATGAGGAGGCATGATGACCATTGGAGATGTTGGAAATCCATATGGATCTGAGAATGGCCAAACCCTAGTTTGGGTTGATTGTCTAGGAGAGGGTTTGTCTGATCAACCCTTGAGGAATCCTTGAGTATGGATGTATGAAATGCCTTGAGAAGTAAGAGGGAAAATTTTGGGGTATGACACATACGACAAAAATTTTGATTTCTCATTAAACTTTGTCATATGAGTCAATATCATTTTAGCCCAATTTACCGCAATGTTATTTTTCCGAGCAAATAGTAGTTGTATCTCTAAATCGGTAACGGTGCAATGATTACTGGCTCTTGGAAATAAGACATAGGCCAAGAAATAATGGAATAGACTATCATCGAGATGAAAGATACCGGCGGACCAAGAATCTCTAGATGGTCCAACACCACCTAGAGCACATACTCTTTTGGCATAAAAATCTTGTTCCGTAATCCTACCAAGACTAGAGTAAAAGGACCTTTTCTTATAAGTGTTCCATTCTTCATCATCACCATCATATAATGAACTACTGGTACTAGGTATTTCTAAGATTCTTACTAGTTTTTCCGAATTCAACACAATCTTTTTTCCATTAACAAAAGTGACAAGTTATCCATTTTTCACATGCAAATTGCAAAAAAAATAACCTAACAAGATCCGGGTAGTATGGTCTGAATGATGAAATCAAAGGTTCTAAACCATAAGAAATTAAATCCGTTTGAAAGCTAAATCATTCGGTAGTAAAATTTGATAGTATATCATACTTAGGTGTGGAAACAAGTTTGTGTTGAAATTATTTGGAGAACATCTCTTCTTGTTGTTCAGTGAGTGGAATATAAGTTGTTGATGATGAAGAAGCTGGACCCTTTCCTTTTGCAGAAGCTGAAGCCTTTCTCTTTTGTCTAGAAGCCATGATTTTGAGTTAGGGTTTGGAGAAAAATTGGGGTTTGATAGTGTATTTTCGAAATTGGGTATGAGTGAGGAAGAAAATGGATTTTTTTGAGAGTTTATGATATGTTTGTTGGAAATAGGTAGCGGGAAGTGATTGATTATTGGGAAAAGAATTTATGATAATGAGATGGAGTGGGTAGGGATGTGATTGGGTAGAAGAGAGGTGGTCAATATGATGTAATGGGTCAAGGAGGTAGGTTAAATGGGATAGTTATGAGAAGGAATCAATTCTGACCACACCATAAAAGCACAATAAAAAGTTGTTTTCGCACAGGTGCAATCGATTTGCACTTATAAGCAATCGATTTGCATAGACCAAAAATACGTGTTTTTTCAAAATTTACAGCGTGCAATCGATTTGCATAAATGTGCAATCGATTTGCACAGTACTAAAAACGTGAATTTTGCAAAAGTTTCTGTATGCAATCGATTTGCATCTATGTGCAATCGATTGCGGTCAGTAAAAATGTGAAAAAAAGCTATTGTAAGTGCATGTGAGGGTTTAGAAACTTATATATATTGATATTTAAGTATACTAAACATAAAACACACATATTTTAAAAAATTTATGCACATAAAGCAAATATAAGAAGGAGGAGAAGAAGAGATGCATTTGATAAAATTTTAAGAAAATAATAAAATGTGCACCTTAATTGAAGTGAATATTTTATGTATCACTTTCATCCAAGATCCCAAGTTCTCTTCGAATTTTATAAAATGGTTCACGAGCAAGAGGCTTTGTAAAAATATGTGCGAGTTGATTATGAGTATCCACAAAAGTGACTTCGATATCTCCTTGAAGAACATGATCACGGAGAAAATGATACCGAATGTTGATGTGTTTGGTTCTTGAATGCATGAACGGATTTTTTGTAATGTTTATTTCACTTGTGTTGTCGCATTGAAGAGGAATGCATCCGAGATCAAGTCTGTATTCACAAAGTTGTTGCTTAAGCCAAAGAATTTGTGCATAACAACTACCCGCTACTATGTATTCCGCTTCGGCCGTGCTAACAGCAACACATGCTTGTTTTTTACAAGCCCATGATACTAATGCATTTCCAAGAATGTGACAAGTACCACTTGTGATTTTTCTATCAGTTTTACAACCTGAATAATCCGCATCAGAATAACCAATTAAGTTGCAAACACTACCTTTAGGATACCATAAGCCGACATTGGTTGTCCCTTTGAGATACTTCATAATTTGCTTGACGACCATTAGATGAGATTCTTTTAGATTTGCTTGAAAGCGAGCACAAATACAAACACTAAACATTATGTCATAACGGATTACCGTCAAATATAATAAAGAACCAACCATACCTCGATACTTTGTAATATCAATTGGAATACCGGATTCATCTTGATCAACATATATACCGGAGCCCATTGGAGTATTCATCGCTTTGCAACTATCCATATCAAACTTTTTCAATAATTCTTTGCAATACTTGGATTGGTTGATGAATATTCCATCTTTTAGTTGCTTAATTTGTAGTCCAAGAAAGTAATTCATCTTACCCATCATGGACATCTCGAATTCTCCTTGCATCATCAATGAAAGTTCTTCACACATTTCTTTGTTAGTCGATCCAAAAATGATATCATCAACATAGACTTGAACCAATAAAGTGTTACTTTTGATTTTCTTAATGAATAAAGTTTTATCAACCTTACCCTTTTCAAAACCTTTTTCACACAAAAAATTGCTAAGCCTATCATACCATGCTCTTGGTGCTTGCTTTAAGTCATAAAAAGCCTTTCTCAACTTAAAGACATGTGAAGGATTTTTGAATTCTTCAAATCCCGGAGGTTGTTTGACATAGACTTCTTCGTTAATGTAGCCATTTAAGATTGCGCTTTTGACATCCATTTGATAAAGCTGAAAATTTAATGAACAAGCATAAGCAAGTAAAAGACGAATAGCTTCTAACCTTGCAACAGGAGCAAATATTTCTTCAAAGTCGATTCCTTCTTCTTGATTGTAACCTTGAGCCACCAACCTTGCTTTGTTTTGAACAATTTTACCATTCTTATCAAGTTTGTTTTTAAACATCCATCAGGTACCTATGATGTGTTTACCACTTGGCCTAGGAACAAGTTCCCAAACTTGATTTCTCTCGAATTGATTTAATTCTTCTTGCATAGAAATTATCCATTGATCGTCTCCTAAGGCTTCATCAACTTTGGAGGGTTAAATTTGAGAAACAAAAGCCATGTTTAAGCAAACATCTTTGAGATTTAATCTTGTTGTAATTCCTTGACTAATATCACCAATGATCTTATCAATAGGATGGTCTCTATGAGTTCTCCATTCTTTGGATAGATCATTGATATTTGAATCTTGTTGTGGTACTCCTTGTGGATGTCCCGGTTGATTCACATTTTGATCATTTGAAAATTCTTCTAGGGGTAACTCCAATTATATCATCATCACACACAACTATTTCCTCCTTAGAGGTGTTATTTTCATCAAAAGAAACATGCATAAATTCTTCAATAGTTAAAGTTCTTTTATTGTAAATTCTATATGCTTTACTAGAAAGTGAATAACCAAGAAATATACCTTCGTCGGATTTATCGTCAAACTTACCGAGATTGTCTTTGTCATTGTTGAGGACAAAGAATTTGCATCCAAAGATATGAAAGTGAGCAATGTTTGGCTTTCTTCCTCTGAAGAGTTCAGATGGAGTCTTTTCAAGATAGGTCTAATGATAACTCGATTTCCAACATAACATGCCGTACTAACCGCATCCGCCCAAAAATACTTTGGTAGATTTGCATCACTAAGCATCGTTCTTGCAAGTTCCATTAGAAACCTATTCTTTCTTTCAACTACTCCATTTTGTTGTGGAGTTCTTGGTGCTGAAAAATCATGAGAGATACCATGTTCTTCACGAAATTCTTCAAATGATGCATTTTGGAATTCTCCACCATGGTTACTTTTTATGAATACAATCTTTAGTGATTTTTCATTTTGAGTTTGCTTTGCATACTTCTTAAAGGATTTGAAAGCATCACTTTTATGCACAAGAAATAAAGTCCAAGAATATCTAGAAAAATCATCAACAATAACTAAAGCGTATACATTACCTCCGAAGCTTGTTGTTCTTGATGGACCAAATAAATCCATGTGCAACAATTGTAGTGGCCTTGTAGTGGACAACACATCCTATGATTTGAAAGTTGATTTTATTTGTTTTCCCTTTTGACAAGCATCACATAATTTATCTTTGACAAACTTCATCTTTGGTAAGCCAACAACAAGATCATGTTTGGTTAATTTGTTTAAATGATCCATATGAATATAGACTGCCCTTTTATGTCATAACCATGATTCATTATTGTTTACCATGAGACATTTTACTTTCAAAGATAAATCATCTAAGGAATTCATAAAAATATTATTAATTCTTTACCTTTGAGTTTTACCTCATTGGTGACTTCATCAATAATCAAGAATTCATCTTTAGTAAACTTGATCTTGAAGCCTTTGTCACAAAGTTGGCTAATGCTAAGAAGATTGTGCTTTAGTCCTTCAACATAAAGAACATCTTTAATGGATGTGAAAGGTGGTGCACCAACTTTGCCTTTGCCAAGAATGCTTCCCTTTTTGTTATCTCCATAAGTGATATAACCCTTGGCCTTTAGGACTAGATTTGAAATATGGTTTATGTCTCCTGTCATATGCTTGGAACAACCACTATCAAGATACCATAAATTTGAAGTGGTTTTCCAGCACACCTACAAAACAAATTAAATTTTGTTAGGTACCTAAATTGCTTTGGGTCCTTCATAATTAGTACCTTGGTTACATTAGGCTTGTTCACATTCTCTTGGATTGGTTGGTTATTAGATTTAACAAAGATAGTATTGTTGAGACTTGGTTAAGAAAATTTTGAAAAACCAAGTCCACTTTTATCTTTAGGATACCTTTGTGTGCTAAGAACATTTTCCAATCCAACTTGTCCTTTTTCATACCTTTCTAGGACTCTTTTTAATTGAACAATTTAGAAAGAAAGTGATTCATGATTATTGCATACAAAATTCTGTTTTTGATCACTAATCATCTTTTCTTTTTCATCTTTATATTCTTTTTCAATAGTTTCAACTTTTTCTTCTAAAGATGAAATTATTTTCTTATGAGATGAAATAGTTCTATATAGAATTTTGCATTCATTTAATAGTTCATCTATAGTACCTTGTGCACCATTATCATAAAGAGAGTTATCATAACTAACCTCGCCTTCTTCATCATTGGAATGGTGTGAAGCCATCAATGCTAGATTTGCACTTTCGTCACTATCCGAATCAAATGAAGAACATATCTCATTATCTTCCCATGCAACATAAGCCCTTTTATTTTTGAACTCCTTTTTGCCTTTGAATCCATTTTTCTTGAAGAGTTTTGGACAATCCGGCTTTATGTGACCTTGCTTTCCACATTCATAACATGTGACATCTTGTGTTGATGTGGAAGCTTCTTTATCTTTATGCTTATAAAATTTCTTCCTTTTGATAAAGTTAGCATTATGAAGATTATTTTTATGACCAAAATATTTTCCTAACATTTTTACAAGAAGCAAGAAGTTTTCATCTTCCTCCGATGCATCTTTATCTTGACTTTCTTTTGAATCTACTTTCAAAGCAATGCCTTTGGGTTTCTTCTCATGATTCTCATTTTTTCAAGTCTTCCAAGTTCTATTTCATATTATTAAAGCTTTCCGAATAATGTTGCGGAAGTCATAGTTGCTAGGCTTTTCTTTTCGGATATTACCGTCACTTTTGGTTGCAATTCCATAGTTAAAGACCTAAGCACTTTAAGATTTAATTCATCGTTAGTTAAAGTCTTACCGAGTTCCTTCAAATGATTTGTCAAGTGAACGAATCTCTTTTGCAAGTCAAGGATGGATTCTCCGGGCAGCATTCGGAATAATTTATATTCTTGACTCAAAGTGTTCAATCTAGATATTTTGACTTCGGCGGTTCCTTCATGAGTTTCTACAAGAGTGTCCCAAATTTCCTTTGTCGTTGTACATGCCGATACTCGAAAGAATTTATCCATACTAAGAGCACTTTGGAGAATATTGATTGCCTTTTTGTCAAAGAGAACTTTTTTCTTGTCATCTTCATTCCATGATGCTTTAGGCTTTGATGATCCAACACCATTGACAACACATACCAGATTAAATCTACCATTCTCAACAACATCCCATATTTCTTCTCCTTGCGCTTCAAGATGAGCCTTCATGCGAATTTTACAAAAGTCAAAGTATTCACCACAAAACAATGGAGGCTTGTTGTTACTACCACCATCTTTGAAAACCAGATTTTGTTTTGCGGAAGCCATTCTGGATCTTTAGGAACAAGTTACCTATAACTTGCTCTGATGCTAATTGTATGTATAAAATGCGCCTAAGAGGGGGGTGAATTAGCTGTTTAAAAATTTATCGGTTTTTTTATGAATACTTGATACAATATTTTTGGTTTGGTGAATGGAAGTATGCGAGGATTCATTCTTTTCAGGTTAAGATATTTATGAAAGCGGTAAATGCTGAAAAGTAAAGAACACAAGGATATGTCCTAGTTCCCCTCACATATCGAGAGTACTCCAGTCCCCTTACAACATGCAAGAGATTTCACTATAGTTAGAATGATTGTACAACCTATTCACAATAATGGTGATGCCTATTATCTAACCTATAGGGAGACCAAAGGCTCTTAAAACCTTTAAGGTCTAACAACACTAAGTGCAAGAAGAACAATCCTCTTGAATGCACAACTTGCTTCCAACAATCCTGGACAACAAGAATACAACAAGAATGTATGATTTTTACAAGAGTTTTTGAGTTTGTAAGATTGTAGAAAAATATCACTTTGAGTGATTTATCAATATACTTGATCTTCCCTTCCAATAAAAATAATTCACAATGACTTAGAGATATAGATTGCTCAAGATTTTCTGGTTTATATAATGTGAAAGCATGGAGAAAATCTTATATGAAAGATGAACACTTGAATGTGAATATTTGAAATTTGAATAAATTTTGATTGGAAAAGGTAAGAAATGAATTTGAAAATTTGAGTATTTATATGTTCATGGCACCTTTTAAAAATATCCTAAGTCTCTTCATTTTAATCATGAACAAGTGCCAAGATTAGAGACAAACTTTTAGTGAAAGGATGCATGAAATGGTGCATGCATGAATTCTGAATTTTCAAAAACGTGTAGGGTGCAATCGATTGCACCTTTGTGCAAATCGATTGCACGGGCTTTAACAGAATGAAATTTCAAAAACTTACAATAAGCAATCGACTGCACCATTGTGCAAATCGATTGCACTTAGTTAAAAAATGAAATTTTTCCAGCATGCAATCGATTGCACCATTGTGTAAATCGATTTCAACCTCAAACAAAAGCATTTTTAAGAAACTCATTCAGTATGCAATCGATTGCACCTTTGTGAAATCGATTGCACAGTAAGAAAAATGTAATTTTTTCTTTGAAACATAGTGAAATCAAATGTGTATGTCATGCAATCATGTTAGGAACTTTGAGCATCTAAAACTTAAGTATTTGTGAGGCATTATTATTATACATTCTCAAAGTTTGTTAAATGCCTTGAGTCAAAGTCTTGATCATGATGTTTTAACTTTAGAGTGTATTTTTCCTTGATAAATATCTTTACGTTCTTGCCATGAGGGTTGTCTTCATCAATACATGATATCTTTATTGAGATTGAGAAGCTTGATTCTACACATAGTCCCTCGATGACCCGATGTTACCTACGAATATATGATCTCGTCCCTCTATTGTTGCCTACGAAAGTGATGATCGTCCCTATGAATTGCTAAGGTATCCCTACATGTTTCCTTCTATGACCAAATAATGACCCTTCGATTGTCCCTTCAAATCCAAACGAATAAAGTTACCTACCAACTAATGGTATCTATAGCCTTATCCTAAAGGAGATGGAAAATAACATGGAAACGACCATTCTGAGTAGGTAATAGACTCCTAGTTGATTGATCAAATCAAAATACTTTTCACACCTCACACTTTTCAAAAAATTTTACAAACACTTTGTATACATTCCAGCGAGAATCATTACAAAGTTAAACATTTTCCAAACAAACATTTCGGAACACTTCGTATACATTCCAATGAGAATCATTACGAAGTCAAAGGGAAATGACTTTCAAAATACTTTTCAAACTACACAAAACACAGAAAGCAATATTTCAAAAGTGAGCTAAGTAACTAAGATCCCGTAGATAACTATGGATGGAAAGGGTGCTAATACCTTCCCTTTTCATAATTGCCTCCCGTACTCAGAATCTAACGAAGGTCTTTTCCTGTTATTTTCACCTTTCCATTATTGGATAAAAGAAAAGTCGGTGGAAACTCTTGTTATCCGCAACATTTGTTATAAAACGCAAAACAAACAGGTCAGTTCTCCCACCGTGTTATAGAACTGGCGACTTTGTTGGGGATACTACTTAAAAACTCTACCTTAGGGTTTTAGATCACCTTTATTTGTTTCTGTTTGCTTTTTCTGCTTTAATTTCAAAGGGTTTCTTTGGTATTATATCTGTGGGGGATCTTACACCTGGATCCAGGTTTCCTTAGGTAAGTAGCAATAAATCATTGCGATTGTTAAGCGTAAAACAAAACGGTCAAAATGATGATTATGGTTAGTGCGACACTTTGGATGTCCTGATGCTCCTCATGTATAATTGAGGAAGTATTTTGTGTCTGCGTGGTGTCATAAGCACTGACTCAACTTTAGAACCCTAATCGACCCATCTTGTCCATTAGAAGGTAGTGAGATAGCCGACTTCGGTGCAGACTGAGGTTGGTTGATACTCGATGCTACGCTCATTAAGATTCGACTTTCGGGATGTTTTGATCGACCACTTGGTAGTCGTATTGAAATAAATACTGCGAGGAAGATCGATGATATGAGATTCCTAGAACCCGGTTACTATTATAGGACAGGTTGAACCCACTCAAACTCTAGTAGGGTAAACACCTACACCTCATACAAGCCTTAAACCTAGGGCTACTGTGTGAATTACTTGTGCTTGCTATTTAAACATGACATGATAACATCATAACATTATAGAATTATATCATTGCTAACCATTTCAAGGACCTAGGGATTTATCTTTGCTCTTTGTTGTAGGGTTATGGCTTCCAGGAAAACCATCTGAATCAACTTTGTGGGTATACCTTCTCAACTCAAGGAGTTCGTCTCAAAAATTCCCAATCACTATCAGTTCATCAAAAGACATGGTTATCTACTCGACTTGGTTACCTCCAGTTTTGAAGAAGATATGATGAGCGTCGTATTCCAATTCTTCGATCCAAAGCATCATTGCTTTACTTTCCCAAATTATCAGTTGGTATCAACATTGGAAAAGTTCTCTAAGCTACTTGACATACCCATTCTTGATCAAATACATTCACCGGTTCAGATAAAGTTCTGAAGTTCGAAGACATCGCATCAGCATTACATCTAAAGCGATCAAACATTTAAGACAATTGGGAAACCAGAAGTGGAGTTAAGGGTTTGCTTGCTAAGTTCCTGATAAATAAAGCTCGAGAATTCCTAAAATCCATGAGTTTCCATGCTTTTGAAGACGTTTTGGCTTTGCTCATCTATGGTTTGGTGTTATTTCCTAATCTAGATTAATTCATTAACGTGAACACCGTCAAGATTTTCCTCACTCATAATCTTGTGCCTACTTTAATTGGAGATTTTTGCATTCTCTCCACACTCTTAGTATGAAAAGACAACAGACTCTCATGTGTTACATACCTCTATTATCCAGGTGGTTTATTTCATACTCTTTCATTCAGATATTCGTTGGTGTCTTTTCTCTCAAAAGGACTTCACTTTCATTGAGTGTTATGGAGAATTCCCTAATGTACCACTCCTTTGCATAAGGGAGGTATCATTTAAAACCCTTCTCTAGAGCTACGACAATTTGGTTATGCTCAAAAATATTGTCCTCATCATATGCTTCTCCAAGACATCATATTTGACTACAACAGCGATCTCCAAGGTTATCGTCGAAGATTTATGCACGCCTGGGGCATGGTGAAAAAGACTGATACCAAGACCTTGGGGCATAAAAATTACATTCCTTGGGAACCTTACCTCAAGTGGGTGCGAGATCACGCTCAAAACCTCATGATGCCATATATTACTATCCTGCCAGTGATTATGGAACATGTTGTTGTAGGTGACAAACCCCATACAATTCTTCATCTAGACATGCCTATTGATTTTAAAGAATTAAAGAGATCTTGGATTCAACTTAAAGAAGAAACAGATACGTTTGAAGCCCAGTGCTACGCAAGCGAGAAAAGAGTATTGGAATTAACAAAGCTACTTGTCATACCCCAAAATTTGCCCTCCATCTACTCAAGAGATTTCATACATCCATACTCAAGGATTCCTCAAGAGTTGACCAGACAAACTCTCTCCTAGACAATCAACCCAGACTAGGGTTTGGTATCTCTCAAGTCAAGATGAGTTTCCAACACCTCCAATGGTCTTCATGCCTCCTCATATGCTTCAGAGATTCTCCATGTCAAGTTTCAAGCCTCACAAATCAAGTTTCCTCAAGCAATTGCTTAGATGGTTGAAAATCGGGTGTATTGGACAAAAAGTCAACTGTGGTCAACATATAGTCAAAACTTCTGATTTTTGGTCAACATCCTCATTTTGAAGTTACATTCATCATTTGATCAAGGGTTGATCATGATTCATCAAGAAAACTCAAGATTTGCCCAAAAGTCAAACTTTCTAAATTAGGGTTTCTAGATGAAAAGTCAACTGAACTTTGACTGGTCATAACTTTCTCATACTTTCTCAGAAATTTTTCCACCACCTCTTGTTTTGAAGGAAATTCAATTCTCTACAACTTCATGTCTCACAAGAATGTCCAAAAAATGCTTCATTTGAGAGGTATAGCTCAAAACATTACAGGTCATTTTCAAAGTCAACAAAAAGTCAACTTTTTGTTTTGAAGATATTTTGAGCATGGTAACTCCAATTGAGATGAGACCAAAAACATTGGTTAGAGGACTCTTAGAGCTTTCCAAAAAGTCCAAGAACACTCAAAAATGTGGAAAATTGAGCAAGTTACACCATTCACAAGTTGGGCAATTTTGGAAGAATGCACAAAGAGAGATACTTCAAAAAATCAAATCTTTTGCAAATGGGCCTACTTTTTCTTCATCCTAACTTGTTCCTCATGCAATTAGGAATGTCCAAGCCCAACGCCACGAATTTTTGATTTATTTTTCTATTTAATTTGTAATTTATTTATTTAAATGCAAATTAAATCTTAAAATAAATTATAAAATCAAAATTAATTGGAAGATTGATTTTTATTGCTTTCTTGTGATCCAATCAACCCATAAATGCCAGCAATTTCGAAATTAGATCAAATTTGGCAAGATTGGATTGAAATTGGGCAAAATTTGAAAATTTGATTTCATGAGAATATCAAATTTGATTTCCATTGAATGTTGATCAATTCTTTCCAAATTCAATCCCAAATCCATCCAGTATAAATACATGATGCATACCTATCAAGAAAAAACGAAAAAATTGCCTTGGAAACCCTATTCTCAAAGTGAAAAAACCGTGGTGCATAAGCTACTAGCAATCCTTGTTCCAGCTCATTTCAATCAATTTCAAGGTGTCAAACACATTCCTTGGCATCTCCAGAGTCGATCCAGACCTTTACTTTGCCAAAAAACATCAAGGATCAAGCAATCCGGTTTTGGTTTGTTCTTATATTTTTCAAAATCGAATTCTGTTTATCATGCATTTTTAACATGTTTTGATGTTTGATTTGTGTTTAGTTTGAAGTTTGCAAGCTATCTGGACAATCGAATTGCATTCTTGTGGCTTAAATTGAAATCTGCCATGTTTAGGGTTCCCTGGTTCGAATTAGGGTTTCCTTAAAAAGGACAAATTGGACAAAACGAATACCACCATCATGTTTAGAATGATGAATCCAATCGAACCATGCCTTTGAATTGAATTTATATTACGTGTGTTGCATTTTTGATGTTTGCCAGGGTCATAGCGTCGCTCGAGGCCGCAAAATGCCGAATTCAAACAAGAACGATGAAGTTCTTGGCGCGAGAACAATACGCGTGTGAAAATCCACTAAGTCTGTTTTCAAACACAGATGCGCATATGGTGTAGTGGTCAGCGTGTGGGTTCTCAAGGTCTGAAGTCAGGGTCCCGAGTTCGATCCCTATGGGCACCAGTTTGCATTCTTTTTTAAAAACTTGCATATTTTCTATATTTTTCTTATTTTCAATATTTTCCATTCATTTTAATTGTTTTCATGATTTTTATTCTGCATTAAAAAATTACCAAAAACTTTTTTTCTTTTTACATTATTTTCATAAAAATCTTTATTTAATTTAATAAATTAAAAAATATAATTTTTGCATGCATATTTATTTTATTTATATTTTTGCATTTAATTCACTTTTAATTGCATTTTAATTATTAAATCTTTTCCAAAAAATCCCAAAAAATTATTTTAATATATTTATCATATTTCCAGCATATATTAATTTTCTCATATTAAAATTTGCATTTTCTAACATTTTTCTCTTGTTCAATTCATATTGCATTTCGATTTTCTTATTCTTTCACAGTCTTGGTTCGGACGTTTTTCTTTTATCGTTTATTTTTCCAATAATGTAATTGCTCATGGGTTGTAATAGTTTAATCTAGGTTTTATTTTCCGCAAGTTTAAATTATGTATCGCCCCAAAGCCATGTAATAGCGTAGGTTTATCTTTCGCATCTTTACATTCCGCATTTTAATTTCCGCACCCTATAAACTGCTAGTAATTAGGCGTGTATGGCAAGATAATAATTGGACATAGCTCACACTAATCTTCAAGATAAAATATCTGAATTTGACACACTTGTTTCACACATGCACCCTTAGGGTAATTCTCTCGTTGCCTTACGAATACAAATGGTCATGTCCCTCGAGCGTAGGTATTCTAGCACCGTTGCCTTTCAAACAAATCATCATAGTCCCTTCGATATAAAGATCATAAGGCCCACGATGTCGCCTCCGAATACATGATCTTGACCCTCGATTGTCGCCTACGAAAAATGATGATAGTCCCTTCGAATGTGCTAGGATACTTCCTACAAGTTGCCTTCTATGACCATCCGATGTCCCTTCGAATGTCCCGCTTACATCCAACGGATAGAGCTACCTACTAACTAATGGTATGGCTAGCGCTATTCTAAAGGGCGAGAAGTACAAAACGACCAATTCGAGTGGGTAAATAAGTCTTTTAGTTGCTTGCTCTATCAAATGCTTTTCACACCACACACTTTTTTTCAAAGTTCAAATTCTTTTCAAAACAAAAACATTTCCAAACACTTTGTATACACTCCTACATGAGTCATTACAAAGTCAAAGCGAAATGCCTTTTCAAAACATTTTTTGTCAAACACAGAAAGCAATTTTAAAAGTGATCTAGAGCAACTAAGAGCCCGTAGATAACTACGGATGGAAAGGGTGCTAATACCTTCCTTTTCATAACCATTCTCCCGAACTCGAGAATCTAACGAAGGTCTTTTACATTACTTTTACCTTCCCTTAATTGGATAAAAATAAAAGTCGGTGGCGACTCTTGCTATCCGCACATTTGGATACAAAAATCCTACAAAGTCAGTTCACCGTATTACACTACTTCACAAGGAGCAAGGCATCAAAACCTACTTCAACACAAAGAGCAAGCGTCCATGGGAAACCTAAGCTCTAGGAATTTCATTTTACTGCCTGAACTTTTATTTGTACTTACTAAGTCAACTAATAATAAAGTTTGTTCTTGCTTGTTTACCAAATTTAAATTCCTAAAGGTCCTTGAAAACATTACATTGCATAACATTGCATATCATAACATAACATCTCATAACAGGTACACTGAAGACCGATTTTCTTATTCTCTCGCTGTTTATTTTAGCAAAAATGGCTCTCGAACAGACTATGATGGGTAAATTTCGCAAGTGCACAGAACTATCAAAGTAATATAAAAGATTGTCGAACCACAGAGACCAATGTTAACCTACTTTAATCTATCGTTACATTGTAAAGCTAAGGCTAATGAATATTTGATTTGGGGGAAACTACGAACTAAAACTAAAATAAATGAACTTAGGAAATAATACTAAAACGAGACTGGGATATGATTTCCGCGTTCCTCAAGGACTAATAGAAAACGGGTAATAATTACGACTAGAACATAGTTATGTAGAATATACTAACTTAAAGACTCCGCCCCACGCTCTCGCGATATGAACTAAAGCCATACTTCCTAATCCCAAGATATTGCTCTCGCTCGCCCGGTAACTAAGAAATATATTTTGTAAGCCAATAATATCCTAAACGTATCTAAAGCGCTCTTGCTGTATTTAGATGTGTTGCCTAATTTCTACTATCCGGTTCGATCCCCACACTCTCGCGGTGTCGGCTCTCACCTTAATTGATTTCTCACTCTCGTGACAAAATCGTGTTAAATAACTCTCACTCTCATGAAAAATCTATTTAAATTAGACATGGAAATTAAAATCAAAACAAAATCCTAATCTTAAATTCGCACCTATTATTTTCTACCGAGTCCTGTTAGTAACAACGGTCCTCATACACCAGAATCTAAACTATTTAACCGGACATGTTACTAATTAAAAACGCATAAATAATTATAGTTACGATAAAAGACGACATAGAAATTAAATCGGCAAACAAAATAATAATAATAATGAATAATGCGATAAAAGGAATAAAAATGATAATAATAATAATAATAATAATAAAGCGGTAAAATGAAGAACATGTAAATGCGGAAAATGGAAACAAAGAGAACTTGAATTGAAATACTCAGACCAGTTTGAATCTAATACATAAATAGAACGTTATAAATAAATCCTAAAACTAATTTGATAATAGTCCCCCGATGTGGAGAACTATTACTTTTACATTCTAAGAAAAAACCATGAACGAAAAGAGATGGAAAAATGGACGAGAGAGGAAGAGAGGAGGAAGGAAGAGAGGTTGTCACCTTTGTTGTCAAAAACCTATTTATATAGTTTCTCAAAACATCTTGTTGAGAAAATGTAGGAGGAAGTGGCGTTCCTTGCTTGACTAAGTAGGTGGAGAAAATATAGGAAATAGTTGTAACCACTTTGTTCCATTCGCTACAAGTAAAGAGAAAAAGTCTCTTTCAAGTGTGATGTTTGTTATGGGCTTTCTTGGTGAGAAAGCCTCGCCCTGTAATGTGTAACGACCGTTACAACTTGGTCAGATCAATGAACTCACTAGCGGCGATGTCGAGATTCTCATGATGGTGAGGGAAAGAAGCCTGTGACAGCGGAGTATAGTCATCCACACTTTGTTGTAGGCCAGAGGCGTCAACCTAGAGAAAACAAGAAAAGATATTAATGAAACAATTAAATAAATAGAAAGAAAATAAAGTAGAATTGACAAGTACCTGTGTTGATGGATCAAGATCGACGGTTACATCTTTCTTAGTAGAAGAAACAAGATCTCCAACTGGGGGAACGGGTTGGAGTGACAATGGTTGTGTTTACCACTATGGTGGAAGCACCTAAATCTAGGCTAGCTTCAGGGTCTTCAATCATAATCACTTTGCTTCTCCTTTTTGTTTCTGTTACCTGATCTCTAGCTGGGCCTGAAGTTCCAACAGTGTTGGGAGCAAAAAGTGGGTCAACATTTTCTGGCTTTACCACTTTGGCAGCAACATCTGAGCCAGTGTTAACTTCAAGGTTTTGGACCACATGTACCCTTTCTTTCTTTTTCTTTTTTTCCACCTTGTCATCAGCAGAGGAATCTTTCTTCCTCTTGTGGCTTTTGGATTTGTGGGAGTGTTGAGGGGACTGAACATCATGTGATGGCTAAGTTTCATAAAACGGTATAAGTTGAAGTTATTGTTTCTATCGAAAAGACGAAAAGAAGAAATTGAGTCGACAAGAAATACCTCAGTCCTCTCAGTAGTTTGGTGCTTGTCCTTCTTGGACCTTTTGGATTTTCCAGAGGGAGCAGTCAAATCTGCTGAGCGTTTTTTACTCTGGGTGACAAGAGAAACATTAGTAACATTTTAAGCCATAAAAGGAACAGAATAACTAGGAAGTATACAAATGCACCTACAGGAGAATCAGTTTTGGTAAGTGCAGAAGAAATGGGTTCATCATCGGAGGTGTGTGGTCAGGAACAATCTGCAAAAGTATTGGCTAGGTTAGAAGTGCCAAATTAGGGAAGATAATTGGTAAAAGTATGAATCTGAACCTTTGTTGTCGAAGGACCAGTTTGTTCGACAGGAGCCTTCTTTGGTTCTACTTGGATAAGAAGTGCTAAAAGGAAAATGGAAAATATTTATACAAATAGGAAAGTCAAAATAGAAATGAAATCAAACTTTACAGAGGCTGTTACCATATGGTACAACAGCAAGCTCTCTGACATATTGAGGATCAATATGTAGAAAACTTGGGTACTTGTCTAACCAATACTTCGTCGGCACCACTCTTTCATCCTTTTTTATAAGCATTTTGCACGTTAGACCAAGGGCTATACCACAAGTCTAGAATAGGCGGACGAAAAGCCAAATCCAAGGGGCTAGTTGGTAAAGGATTAAATTTGATTTTTCCAAAATGAAGTGCTATAACACGGTGGGAGAACTGACTTATTGGTTTTACGTTTTATCGCAAATGTTGCGGATAGTAAGAGTCGCCACCAAATTTTCTTTTGTCCAATAAAGGGAAGGTGAAAAGAACAGGAAAAGACTTTCGTTAGATTCTGAGTATGGGAGGTAGTTATGAAAAGGGAAGGTATTAACACCCTTTCCATCCGTAGTTATCTACGGGCTCTTAGTTGCTTAGCTCACTTTGAAAAATTGCTTTCTATGTTTGTGTAGTTTGAAAAGTATTTTGAAAAGACATTTCGCTTTGACTTCATAATGATTCTCATTGGAATGTATACGAAGTGTTCGGAAATGTTTGTTTGGAAAAAGTTCAACTTTGTAATGATTCTCGCTGGAATGTATACAAAGTGTTTGAAACGTTTTTTTTTAAAAAGTGTAAGGTGTGAAAAGTATTTTGATTGAGCAAGCAACTAGTAGTCTATTACCTACTCGGAATGGTCGTTTCCATGTTATTTTCCTTCTCCTTTCGAATAAGGCTATCCATACCATTAGTTGGTAGGTAACTTTGTTCGTTTGGATGTGAAGGGACTTTCGAATGGTCATCGTATGGTCATAGAAGGAAACATGTAGGGATACCTTAGCAATTCGTAGGGACGATCATCACTTTCTGTAGGCAACAATCAAGGCAACATCGAGGGTCATCGAGGGACTATGATCTTTGTATCGAAGGGACTATGATGATGTTATTGATAGGAAGTTTTGCTAATGGTATCCCTATGTTCGAGGGGCATGACCATGTTATTCAATGTGAATGTGGATCTGCAGTGTATTACATGGGTACGTGTAAGAACACATAGCTTTTGAAAGGTTGATAAAGTAAAAAGAAAGACAGAGAGCACAATATTTGAATTCAAAAGTCCAATGATTTATTGAATGAAAATATGCGAATGACAAATAATAACCCTCATAAATGAGTCGTGGCGCCCCGGGTAATGCACTAGGCTTAGAGTTCATTGTTCAAAGTGTAAAAAGCATAAAAGTATAACAAAAAAAGAAATTACTCATGTCTAAAGGAGATTGGTATCACATCTTCAGTCTTCCAATTATTAAGTCCATCGCCAGGATTTGGGAAGATCCAATTGTTGATGTCGAAGTCACCATCATCGTCTTCTATAGCATGAATTTTATTCTTATTTTCGGGATAATCATCTCCCCATCCAGTTGCCTTGATGTCTTCAATTACAACCTTGTAGATTTCAGGAGAGGTATACTTCACCATGAAATCATCCTTTCCACTTGGTTTCCCTAAGGTATCCCAGACTTCTGGTACGGCTTCGCTTACGTCTTCGATCTTCAAATTTTTAGAAACATCTTCGCACAGACTCTCTACAGACGAAGGTTTTAGGAATGACACTTCTTGGTTGTCCATCAAGCGTTGAACACGTCTCTTCAACCAAACACATCCATCTGATTTAGATGCACACCAATGACATTCGTCAATACATCCTTGAAATACACCAGCTTGCAACAAATCTTTCTTGGCAGTCATCAGAGGAATGGTTAGCTCATTCACATCAAATACATATGAGTCATTGTCAATGGCGTTGGCACTTTTACCATGGTCAGGCATTGGTGCGTTGATCACATTCAGAGTTTCGACATGAGGGTCGAATTCAATTTCTTGAGCTTCAATCATGTCTTGAATCTTGTTCTTCAGGGCCCAATAGTTGTTGGTGTCGTGCCCTGGGCTGTTGGAGTGGTATGCATACCATGCATTGGGATTGTATTTTGGAGAGGAAGTGTTAACATGTTGAGGAGGATCCCTCAAAGTAATCAGCTCTACTTTCAACATGTGTTGTAGTGCTTGAGATAATGACATGTTAACCTTCACAAATTGTCTTCTTGGCGCATTCTTCCCATGTGTGTTGTCTTGTTAAGGTTGCACTGGTGTGGGATTGGAGATCAAGACTTCCCCCACAGATTGATTGCAGTCAGTTTTGTCACGGCTCTTTTGACCATACAAAGCATTGACTTCTTTCTTCCCGCCAAAATATCTCTTTACAGCGTTTGAGGATGTTTCGACTTGAATCTTTCCGCTCTTGATTCCAGCTTCAATTCATTCTCCTATCAATATTAGCTAGGTGAATCCGGCTGAAGAGTTTCCAATCAGATGATTGAAGAATGGGCCTGTCAGTGTTCCCATGAACATATCAACCAATTCCCTATTAGACAAGGGTGGTTAAACTCTTCCTGCTAGATCTCTCTATTTATGAGCATACTCCTTGAACTTCTCGTCACGGCTCATAGACATGCTCTGCAGTTGCATACGGGTTTGTGCCAGTTCAACATTGTACTGGTATTGTTTGTAGAAAGCATCTGCCAAATCATTCCAGGTATGAATGTGAGTATTCTCTAGTTGATAATACCAGTCCAACTAAGTTCCGGACAAACTCTATTAAAAGAAATGTATCCATAACTTCCTGTCTTCAGTATGAGGATGGATCTTCTGAATTTAGGACTTCGGATGCAGCTTCAGGAAAGAAATGCCATCATATTTAGCAAAAGTAGGAACTTTGAACTTGCGTGGAATTACCACTTCCGAAACCAAACTCAGATCATCAAAGTTCAACCCTAACATTTTCAGATTTTCCACAACATTCAGGAAGTCTTCAAGTTGCTTGTACTTTTCTTCGTTAGGATTTTACTCGCTCATATAGTCTTCCTCTTCGTTTTCAGACTCATGATGGCTTCCTTCATTGTTTTTGATGCTTTCTTCAGTTTATCCACTCTTGTCTAAGAACTCAAGATTTCGGACTACCTTGACTGGACCTCTGAACCTTTTCCCCAATTTAATGAGGCCAACAGTCTTCTTCATTCTGGTGATGAGCTTCTTCAGATCTTTTTGACCTTGAGCTAAGATGGTGAACATTTCTGGGAATTGAGCGCTTTGAGCCTGAAGATCTTTGACAGTCTGTTCGAGAGCCATTTCTACTAAAATAAACAGCGAGAGAATAAGAAAATCGGTCACCACTGTACCTTTTATGAGATGTTATGCTATGATATGCAATGTTATGCAATGCAATGTTTTCGTGGACCTTTAGGAATTTAAATTTGGTAAACAAGCAAGAACAAACTTTTTATTAGTTAACTTAGCAAGTGCAAAGTTCAAGTACAAAAATGAAATTCCTAGAGCTTAGGTCTGCCATGGACGCTTCCTCTTTGTGTTCAAGTAGGTATTGATGCCTTGCTCCTTGTGAAGCAGCTTTGTCAACTCCAATACTCTTTTCTCGTTTGCATATAATTGATCTTCGAAGGTATCCCTTTCTTCTTTGAGTTGAATCTGGGATCTCTTTAATTCTTCAAAATCAGTAGGCATGTTTGGATGAAGAATGGTATATGGTTCGTCACCTACAGCAATAGGTTCCATAATCACTGGTAAGATAGCAGTATATGGCATCATGAGATTTTGAGCTCGAGCTCGCACACATTTGAGGTAAGGTTCCCAAGGAATGGAATTTTTATGCCCCAAGGTTTTGGTGTCATTTTTCTTCATCATGCCCCAAGCATGCACAAATCTTCGACGATAAGCATGGAGATCGTTGTCGTAGTCAAACATAATTCCTTGAATAAGTATGTTATGAGGAACATCTCTTCGAGAATAACCAAACTATCATAGCGCTAGAGAAGGGTTGTAAGTGATGTCTCCCCTTATGCGAAGGAGTGGTACATTGGGGAATTCTCCATAATGCTCAATGAAGGTGAAGTCCTTTTGAAAGTAGAGACACCAACAAATATCTAAATGAGAGAGTGACATCAACCTTTCAGACCATCTCACCATTTGCTCATTCTTCATTACTGACTGAGGAAGTGTTCGTGTTAAAAAGTGACGCGCGAGGGAATTGAATCGGAATTCGAATCTCTGGCTCGAAACGATTTACTCTTTTGATTTGTTTTTAAAGATGCCTCGAGCATTAAGCTTTATTGTTTCCAAAACAAGAAAAATGATATGAAAAGGGAAAGCGCAATACCCTCAATAAATATGATATACAGTACGACTAGCGTGAACTAGACGTAACGCATTGGGGAGATTCTGGGCAAGGGGGTTTGTTATATAAAGGGAATAGATGTGGCACCCTAAATATATATAGTTATCTATAACCTTATATATGAATAGTTTGATATGTTTGTGTTTTAATTTTCTATTCTATTTTTGGGAAAGTTTCTCCTTTGGATTTTAAGAAGGGTAGATTATGTGGGATCCTATGTTTTGTTATTATTGTGCTCGCAAAGATCATTGGGATCTTCTGCATACATATCCCTTAATGGGAATCAGAGCATTTGTAGCTTGTATCTAAGGGATCTATGGTTTTGTTTGGTTTGAGGGAGAAAGAAGTATGCTCGCCAAGGATCAGACCTTGTGCCTACGTATTCTCAAAGGGAGGTTGAGAAAGTCAGAGCAATCGTAGTTCCCACTTATGCTAGTGGAAGAAACGAGATGTTATTAAGAGACAAAGACAAATGTCATCTTAATGAAAAATGTATCTAATCTATTTCATCACATGCATTTTAAAGGGTTGATTGATTGAATCTTTCATCGTAAGTTATAGGTGTTTTGCTTGAGTGTACAAGCGTTACCACTTACGAGTTAAGAAATATGTTTGAAAAGATGATTGAATCTTTAATTGTAAGTATTAGGTGTTTTACTTGAGTGTACAAGCGTTACCACTTACAGATTAAAAGATGTTTTTGTTTGAAAAGTGTTTGATTGTATGTGATGTGATAAATGAGATACTTCTTCCATAGAGATGATGAATGTCTAAATCTCTAGGAGAAATTAATTGGATTAGGAGGATGCTTTTAAGAAGCCTGTGGGTCCTTGTATTGTAAGCCCAAGAGGAGGCATTCCGAGGGTCATCGAGGGTCCTTGTATTGTGAGACCAAGAGAAGGCATTCCGAGGGTCATCGAGGGACCTTGTATGAAGCTCAAGAGGAAGCTATAGGGTATGGTTGGCTTTGGCTTTAAGAGTGGTTTCACCGGGAAACCATCTTCTTAGGATTTAAGAGTGATTTCACCGGGAAATCATACTCTCAGGGTTCTATCCTAGCGCGGGTGGTTCTTTGTATTGGAAGCCCAATAGGAGGCTGTTAAGAGATTTCCGGGTCTCTTTCTTGTTTGATTCCCAAGAGAAGGCTAAACTCAACGAGGGAGTTCTTTTGAACGAAGCCCAAGAGGAGGCTAACTCAGCAGGGGAGTTGTCTTATATGAAGCCTAAGAGGAGGCTAAACTCAATAAATGAGTTTTCTTATATGAAGCCTAAGAGGAGGCTAACTCAATAAATGAGTTATCTTATACGAAGCCTAAGAGGAGGCTAAAGGGAACCTAGTTGTTAAACTAGTTGTTATGTTATAACTGAACAGTTATATGAACAAGTGTGTGATATGTATTCACAGGAGTTTATGAAGGAAATATATAAACAAGTGTATAAAACAAGCAATTAAAGCAAGTGTAACTTGAATATATACAAAGGTTTTGGGACTTACACCTTAAGGGAGGCCCATTGGTTTAAGATCAGTTTCACCGGGAATAATGCTTCTCTTAATACCAATGGAAACGGTGTATAAACAAGCGGATGAAAACAAACGAACGAAGTTTGTTTATGCTTGAATATTTACAATGATGATTGAATGTGTACAAGGAAATGAATATGTACACGAAAAGGTGATTATGTACAAGGAAATGAATATGTACATAGGAGGGTTGGGACTTACACCGTGAGGGAGGCCCATGATCAATTAAGAAATTCAAGGAGAAACTTGGTTTGGTTTATCTTTAAATTTAACTGATCATGGAAAAAAGGTGTGTAAGTTTATTGAAAGGTTTTTGAAAAGGTTTTGAAAATGATTTTGAAAAGTGAAGGATATTCACAAGAAGTTTTTGAAAAGATTTTGAAAATGATTTTGAAAAGTGAAGGATATTCACAAGAAGTTTTTGAAAACATTTAAGTTTGAAAATTGGAAAGAAAACATTTTTGAAAAGTATTAAAAATACTTAAAATGTTTCATTTTTAACTTAATAAAAATATAATCAAAAAAGAAAATATTTTTGGATTTTTTGACATAATCATAAAATAGGTATATTAAATGACAAGTGTGCAAAAAATCATCTCAAAATGAGAAGTTTTGATTAGTTTTTGAAAATATTGAAATTTCCTAGAAACTTGAGAAATTAGTGATAAAAAAGAGTTTTTGGTCCTAAGGAGGTTTGAACCTTGGACTTTTGGCTTAGAAGTGAAGAGTTTTTCCACTGAGCCATTTGCTTGACTTGTCATTTAATCACCTTGTTTAGAAGGAGTTTTAAAAAAAAGAAGCTTTGAAAATGTTCAGAAGTTGTGCTTCTGAAAGGATCAGAAGTTGGCTAGCTTCTGGGGGAAGAGGGCTTAGAAGCTGGCTGCTTCTGGAGCGCTTTGGGCTTGCAACTTTTGGGGTGTGAGAAGGAGCATGTGGCTTCTGGCTGCTTCTGGAGGCTAGGAGCTAGTTGCTTCTGGATGATAGAAGCTTGATGCTCCTAGGAATGTTTGAGAAGCTGGTGCTTCTGGAGGTAGAAACACTAGAAGTGCTTCTAAAGAGTGTAGAAACTGAAAGTTTCTAAGGGTAGAAGCTTGATGCTTCTGGGGATAGAAGCATTAGAAATGCTTCCGAAGAGTGTAGAAATGGGAAGCATCTAAGGTAGAAGCTTCAGAAGTACTTCTGGAGGGTTGAACCTCAGAAGTGCTTCTGGAGAAGCAAGCCTCAGAAGCTTGCTTTGCCTTTTATTAAATAAAAAAAAAGGTTCCAGGGGTATTCGAACCCTGGACCTTGAGGCGAAGGAAAGTTTTAATGCATGCTGGCTTACCACTGGGGTGGCTATACATCCATTGTTTTTACTCAAACCACAAATATATATTATAAACCAAGTTTTAAAATTTGAAGTTCCCACTTCATCTTCTTCGTGGAAACGGCTTCAAACATCCATGGCTTCAAATCTGAACATCCTTGATTCTTCATCAATTTTGGAAATTCAAAATACAGATTTGTCTAGAATTTCATCACGATTCTAACCATGTAACTTGTTAAAATTAATAATCAAAGATGAACGTGAATTTTGATAATCCCAAATTAAACCCTAACTGATTAAATGAATAATTCTTTGAACTCAGTTAATTTTAGTTTAAATTGAGAATCTAGACAGCTTTAGTGATATGATATCTACATCTTCCTTTTCAAATTTGAAGCTAAAGATGCATGTATGGAGGTATCAAAGTTTCGAAAACTCACCTCTTGGTATGAAATACCAGATCGAGTATGGTAGCTTCCAGGTACAAAGTGATGATTGAAAAAGCTTCCCTGAACCTCACTGAATATGTTTCTACTCTTAGATTGCTCTGAAAGTTGCTGAAACTCTCTGACCAAGTCAAGTTGCAGGTTGCTAGTTTGAAAATGGAATATGATAATGGAGTTGTTCCAGAACTTGTTTAAGTGTTTGGACAGTCTCTATATGTTGTATAGAGTGTGTCTGAAGTGAAAAGTCAAGACAAGCACGAATGGTTTTCAAGTTTGGAAGTTTTGGCTCAAAACTTGCACAAATGGAGTTTTATGGAGAAAACTGACTCTTGGCTTGTTTTTGGATGATTTAAAGTTTCAAACAACTTCTAAATGATGTTTAGAAGATGTTGGAAGCTTAAGTTTGCTCAGAATTTGCAAAGCTTGAAGATTGCAAAATTCTCCTTCTTAGAACATTGAAACTTGGAAATCAAGAAAGAAAGAAGGAAAGCTTGGATTATGATTGCTTTGGTGTAGTTTGAAATGAAGAAATGACCTCTATTTATAGGCCAAAAATTCTGAATGACAAGGCAAGGTTATCATTGAGAGAGCTTGCAACTTGGCTTAAGTGGTAAGAAGGAATCTTTTGCATTTAATGCAAATAGTTAACTTTTTAACCATGGTTAAAATCTATCCTTGATCCAATCCTCTCTCAATCATTCCTAACTGATATTTATCAGTTATAACCTATCTAAAACTGGTGACAAGGCTTCTAGAAAGAGAGGTTTGTGAAAAATGACTTAGAGTTCTTGAAAAATGACTTGTAATTCATGATTATGGAGCTCTAAGTTTAATTTTCAAAACTTTAGCTACACAAAGTGTTTTTTCACGTTCTTGGACATTTTGGAAAGCTTGTAACAAGACCTACAACTTTCATGTTTTGAGTTTTTTCTGAATCACAATGTATCTAGGTGAAAAATGGCCATGAAAGTAAGGAAAAACCATATTTCTTAACACTTGAAAATTTTTCTAAGTGTTAGAAAAAATTCAAATCTTGACTTTTTGTTGACTTTTTCACATTTCTTGATTTTTTATGATCATGATGGATTATTTGAAATATTTTTATGATTGAAAAAGTTTAGTCTTGAAAAAGTTGACCAAAAGTCAAAGTTTTTCTTTTTTTTAGCAGATGAATTTTCATCAGATGATTCAGAATTTGTCTGATGAAGAAACATGGATTTTGTAATGTTTTGAATCAAGAAATTAGGTCAAGATGTTGCATTGAAGATGTTAAGATCAATCTTCAAGCAAATAGGTCATTCATTGAGCAGAAAGTCAATGATTCACTATCTTCGATCAAAACCCTAATTGGTCGATTCAAGGCAGATCATGAGAAAAATTGGGAATTTGAAGATTGATTAATATAGATCAATTTAGGTGAGTGGAAACTCAAACCCTAAATTTATATATCTTGAACAGATGAAATTTTGAAGAAACCCTAACTTTGACTTCTAGAAGCCACGCACGATCTATTCTGTTTTGAAGCCACGCACGATCTATTCTGTTTTTATGTGGATAATGTAAGGTGGTATCTTAGGTCAAAAATTGGGGTATGACAGGAAGGTGTGAAATAAACCACCTGGATAATAACAGTATGAAACACATGAGCGTCCCTTGTCTTTTCGTAGTATGAGTGTGGAGAGAATGCAATATATCTCCAAGCAAAGTAGGCACCAGATTATAAGTGAGGAAAATCTTGATGGCATTCACGTCTATGAATTGATCTGGATTAGGAAATAGTACCAAACCATAGATTAGCAAAGCCAAAACGTCTTTGAAAGCATGGAAACTCATAGCCTTTAGGAATTATCTAGCTTTCTTTATCAAAAACTTAGTAAGCAAACCCTTAACTCCGCTTCTGGTTTCCCAATTGTCTTCAATGTCTGATCGCTTTAGATGTAACGCTGATGCGATGTCTTCAAACCTTGGAACTTTTTCTGAACTGGTGAAAGGTATTTGATCAAAGATAGGTATCCCAAGTAGTTTAGAGAACTCTTCCAATGTAGGTACCAACTGATAATCTGGGAAAGTGAAGCAATGATGCTTCGGGTCAAAGAATTGGAATACGATGCTCATCATATCTTCTTCAAAATCGGAGGTAAACAAACCGAGTAGGTAACCATGTCTTTTGATGAACTGAGAGTGATCAAGAATTTCTAAGACTAACTCCTTGAGTTAAGAAGGTATACCCACAAAGTTGATTCGGATAATCTTCCTAGAAGCCATAACCCAACAACAAAGAGCAAAGATAAATCCCTAGGTCCTTGAAATAGTTAGAAATGATATGATGTTATGATGTCATGATGTTATGATATCATGTTTAAATAGCAAGCACAAGCAATTCACATCATAGCCCTAGGTTTAAGGCTTGCATAAGGAATAGGTGTGTACCCTACCAGAATTTGAGTTGGTTCAACCTGTCCTACAATAGTAACCGGGTTCTAGGAATCTCATATCATCGATCTTTCTCGCATGCTTTATTTTAATACAACTACTAAGTGGTCGACCGAAACATCCTGAAAGTCGAATCTTAATGAGTGTAGCATCGAGTATCAACCAACCTAAGTCTGCACTGAAGTCGGCCATCTCACTACCTTCTAATGGCCAAGATGGGTCAATTAGGATTCTAAAGTTGAGTTAGTGCTTACAACACCACGCAGTCACCAAATACTTCCTCAACTGAACATGAGGAGCATCAGGACATCCAAAGTGTCGCACTAATCGTAGCCATCATTTTGACCGTTTTCGTTTACGCCTAAATGTCGCGATGATTTATTGCTACTTACCTAAGGAAACTGGGATGCGGGTGTAGAATCCCCCATAGATATAATACCCAAGTAACCCTTAAAAATAAAGCAAACAAAGTAAACATAAAGCAATAAAGTGATCTTAAGCCCTAAGGTAGCCTCTCTTTAGGTAGTATCCCTATCAGAGTCGCCAGTTCTGTAACACGGTGGAAGAACTGACTTGTTTGTTTTGCATTTTATCGCAAATGTTGCGGATAGCAAGATTCTCCACCGAATTTTCTTTTATCCAATAAAGGGAAGGTGAAAAGAACAGGAAAATACCTTCGTAAGATTCTGAGTACGAAAGGCAGTTATGAAAAAGGAAGGTATTAGCATCCTTTCCATCCGTAGTTATCTACGGGCTCTTAGTTGCTTAGATCACTTTGAAAAATTTCTTTCTATGTTTGTGTAGTTTGAAAAGTATTTTGAAAAGACATTTCGCTTTGACTTCGTAATGATTCTCGTTGGAATGTATACGAAGTGTTCGGAAATGTTTGTTTGGAAAATGTTCAACTGTGTAATGATTCTCTCTGGAATGTATACAAAGTGTTTGAAAAGTTTTTATTTTGAAAAGTGTGAGGTGTGAAAAGTATTTTGATTGAGCAAGCAACTAAGATTCTATTACCTACTCGGGATGGTTGTTTCCATGTTATTTTCCTTCTCCTTTAGAATAAGGCTATCCATACCATTAGTTGGTAGGTAACATTATTCGTTTGGATGTGAAGGGACTTTTGAAGGGTCATCGTATGGTCATAGAAGGCAACATGTATGGATACCTTAGCAATTCATAGGGACGATCATCACTTTTCATAGGCAATAATCGAGGGACGAGATCATATATTCTTAGGCAACATTAAGGGTCATCGAGGGACTATGATCTTTGTATCGAAGGGACTACGATGATGTTATTTGTAAGCAACTTTGCTAATGGTATCCCTATGTTCGAGGGACATGACCATGTTATTCGTAAAGGCAACAAGAGAGGATACCCTAAGGGGTGTGCAACTGTGAAGAGACTGTGTTGTATTCAGATATCTTAATCTTGAAAATTAGAGTGATCTAAGGTTGATTTTACTCTTAACATACAAACCCTAGTTACTAGCCGTTAAATATGTACAGCTATTAAGAATGCAAAAAGTAAAAGTGTGGGAATGTAAATCCTACGCAATTACATGGCTTTGGGGAAGATACATAATAGGAGTTCGGAAAGTAAAGGTAGAAAATGTAAATCTACGCTATTACAAAATAAATACTTTGCGACCTTTACATCTTTTCTAGAATTGTAAATGCGAAATAATCAGAATAATAAGAAAAATGTTAGTGGAAAATAGATTTTTATGTTAGAAAAATATTTTAGGGTTAGTAAACCTAATTATATGAAGAGAAATGTTTTTTGGGAATTTTTTGGATTAATTTTAATGTGGAAAAAGTAACTAAAAGCTAATTTATGATTAATTAACAATTAATTAAAATAAAAGTGAAAAAATGATTTTTTTTTAATGTCAAAAATTAAATAAGTATTTTTCTGACCTAAATGTAAAAAAAAATATTTTTTGTGATTTTTGTAGTATTTTAATTAATTTTGCAAATAAATTAAGAAAAATTGAGAAAAATGCAAGAAAACCAGGTGTTAAAAAATAGGTTGGGGGCGTTGGGGTTCGAACCCCTAACCCTAAGATCAATGGCAAGACGCACTACCATCTAGGCTGCAAGTGTTTGGTGTTAGCATAATGAATGAAAATAATTATAAAGGAAAATAATTCCCAAAAATTAATTAAAATAAAACGTGCGCGAAGAAATCATCTTCTTCGTTTGAATTTTATCCACGGCCTTACTCACGGCTTTTCTGTGGGTAAACCTATACCAACAGCCAATGCCTGTAGCTATATCCCTGCACAATCACAAAATTTAAAATACGAAATAAAAATTAGTTGTAAGGACATGGATCAACTCGGTTTGATCCCCTGAGCATGATGGTGTCCATGATTTGGTCTAATTTTGCCTTAAACCTAAAGCCCTAATTTGGAGCTTTGAACCCTAGCCATGGCAACTCCTCATTCCTGCGTCTAAACTTCAATTAAACGACCCAGGATGCATAAAAATATCAATATAAACACAAATACATGATCAAATTCAATTAACAATGCAGGAATATGTGAAATCGAAATTGAAAGTCAAGTGATAAACCGTGATCGCATTTTTGCAATTCTGGATGCTTTGATTGCTTGTGAAGGGCTGGAATGCTTCAGAGAACACTCAGGAACGTGTTAGTAACCTTTGTTTGGCTTGAAACGATGCAGAAATTGGTCTGCCACTTTCTTGGAATGCACGGATTTTGCTACTTAGGTTAGGGTTTTTGAGGCATGAATTGCATTCTCTTTATGGTCTGATCTTATTGTGTACTTATAGAAGAGTGGAATTAGGTCAACAAAAGAAAGAAATATATTGCCATGAATGCAAGAAATATTTGATTGGAAATTTCATCAAATCTTTCCAAAAATGATTCAATCTTGCCTTAAAGCTCCTTTCACGTGTTTGACAGTTGGCATGGTTTATCTTGGACCACAAGACAAGTAGAAATCAGGCCTAACTCATCTTAACTCTTACCTTTGTATTTTATTTAATTAAAATTGAATTTAAATCATTAAAGCGGAAATCTTTGTAAGTGATAAAGCGGAAATTTTTCCCACCAGTAATGTCACCAGACCAATAATTTATTCTTTAGAACCCATTTTGCTCCAATACATAGACATAAATTTTAGAACTGGGCCACCACTAAATTTCCCTAACTTCAGTGCTTGGATGACACATTTGGAAACAGACAAAGAAGCTCAATGGAAAGAATTAGGAATTTATACTTTATTAGGACTTTCTCGTTATGGTCCACCTTATTTCTGTGGCATGCTACTAGCTGCCATTCATTTTTGGGAGGGGTCGAGTAACACATTCCATACAAAATGTGGTATGATCACTCCTACTCTATTCGACATTGCTGCTATCACGGGGTTGAAACCATCTGGTAAAGTATTTAACTATAGGGACACTGCTCTTATTCCCTTGAAGTTCGACGTGGGTGAGGCCTGTAAACCAACCTACAACATTTTCATCGACCACCATGCTAAAACTTTTGGCCCTATTACTGACGAAGAGCACGTAGCATTTTTAACCATGTGGTTGTCTCGCTTCATTTTCTACTCTAGGTCTATGCAAGTGGCCAAACAATTCTTTTATCTAACTACCCAGTTTCATAAGGGTAAAAATGTTACTTTGGGCCAGCTAATATTGGCCTCTGTTTTTGAATCCTTGACTGATGTTGCTATTCAGATGAAAAATTTCGACCCTACCAACTCAAAAAAGAAGAATGTCTTGGTTCATGGTCCTTTTTGGTCTTTGCAATTGTGGCTAAATGCCACTTTCTCTCAGGATGTCAGGCCATACATAAACAGAAAGGTAGTGTGCCCTCCATCTCAAAACCATGTTGTTTGGAAGCGCCTTCTCCCACTGACTTCTATCGACAAGGGTTCTCCGAATGTCGAAGTTTTTAAAATGTTGTTCAATATCATACTGACACGAGTCGATTTTGAACCTTCTATGGCCCCATTCTATGATAGACATGATGGCCCTGAATGGTTCACTAGGGCTTTCCCTCTTGCAAGTGATCAAGATAAAGACAATTCTCTAATTACCTGGAGACCCTTTTTGACTCCCCAATTCCTATCTACTATGATTGTTGGCTCAAATCCAAGTTTGGTCGCTTATCAACCTAATTTGGTGGCTCGACAGTTTGGTCCTTGTCAACTAATCCCTAGGTTTTTGTTCCACTCTTGTGAATTTCTGATCGACATCACAACTGACCAACCTTTAAAATCATAAAAGAAGATGTCAAAAACCTTTGGGCACAAAGACCTAGGCTTACTCTCACTCCCTTTCAGCCAACTTTCTACTGCACCAAAGAGTTTAAAACTTGGTGGTAGTCATATTTTAATGCATTTATTGGTGATCCTGAAATAAGACTTGCTGAAGTAATTGCAGCTTTTGATCATTTGTAGGGAAAACCGAACAAAGGTAAGGCTACTACCGTCAAGCAAATTCAAGCTTTCTAGCAATACTTTCGCGTGGTGTATCTACCCAATAACCTTCGTTAGACCATTTTTGAAGCATCCTAGGAGCTAACTGAGAAGGTAACCGATAGGATTCGAAAACTTAAAATACCTGGTTACGCGAAATACGAATATCTTTACGCACATGTTATACCCCAAAAATTTCCCTCCTATTTCTCAAGACAATCCACATCTCCATATTCATGAATTTCTCAAGGGTTGACCAGATGAACCCTTTCCTAAGCAATCAACCCACAACTAGGGTCTTGCTTCTCTCAAGACAAATTCAAGTTCTAGTGCTTCAAGTGGTCATCATACCTCTTCATATGTCTCAAGGGATCACTATGTGAAGTTTCAAGCCTTACATCCCAAGTTTGCTCAGTCAATTGCTCAGATGGTTGAAAATCAATTGTATTAGACAAAAAGTCAACTGTGGTCAACTTACAGTCAAACTTCATCATTTTAGGTCAGCATCAATATTTTGAAGTCACATTCATCATATGATCAAGGGTTAATCATGATTCATCAAGAAAATTCAAGATTTGATCAAAAGTCAAAATTTCCAAATTAGGGTTTTTGGACAAAAGTCAACAGAACTTTGACCAGGCATAACTTTTGCACACTTTATTAGAAATTTTTCCACCAAAGCTCATTTTGAAGTGAATTCAATTCTCTACAACTTCATGTCTCACAAGATTTGGCAAAAAATGCATCATTTGAGAGTTATGGATCAAAATATTATAGGTTCTTCTAAAAGTCAACAAAAAGTCATCTTGTTGCAAAGAAGTGTACATCAATATGGAAACTTCAATAGAGATGAAACCAAAAGGAGTGTTTATAGGACATCTTGTGCTTTCCAAAAAGTCCAAGAACACCAAAAAATGTTGAAAATTGAGCAAGATACAAGTTGTGCAAGTTGAGCATTTTTGAGGAAGTGCATGAAGAGAAATACTTAGGAAAATCAAATTTCTTCCAAATGGGACTAAGATTTTATGATCCAAAGTTAATCTTGACATTATCCATGGCTTGAAAACTCAAGTGCACGCCCATATTTTATTTATTTGATTTATTTTTGAATTTAATGATTTAAATTCAATTTTAATTAAATAAAATACAAAGGTAAGAGTTAAGATGAGTTAGGCCTGATTTCTACTTGTCTTGTGGTCCAAGATAAACCATGCCAACTGTCAAACACGTGAAAGGAGTGATCATACCACATTTTGTATGGAATGTGTTAGTCGACCCCTCCCAAAAATGAATGGCAGCTAGTAGCATGCCACAGAAATAAGGTGGACCATAACGAGAAAGTCCTAATAAAGTATAAATTCCTAATTCTTTCCATTGAGCTTCTTTGTCTGTTTCCAAATGTGTCATCCAAGCACTGAAGTTAGGGAAATTTAGTGGTGGCCCAGTTCTAAAATTTATGTCTATGTATTGGAGCAAAATGGGTTCTAAAGAATAAATTATTGGTCTGGTGACATTACTGGTGGGGAAAATTTCCGCTTTATCATTTACAAAGATTTATGTGGGTGGCTCAGGAGGAAGTGGACCTAGAAATGCTAAAGGGTTATCCTCAAGAGATAAAGGAATAAGTACCTGAGATTGTCATATTTTGGCTTTCTCTTTAGCATATGGAGGTTATGTGACATACTCTTTGTTGTCGACGAGGTGTGGTTGAAGGATTGTTGCAGGAGAAGGACCTTGGTGTCATACCCAAAAATTTCCCCTCCTACTTCTCAAGACATTCTATACATCCATACTCAAGGATTCCTCAAGGGTTGATCAGACAAACCCTCTCCTAGGTAATCAACCCAAATTAGGGTTTTGGCAATTCTCAGATCAAGGTGGTTTCCAACATCTCCAATGGTCATCATGCCTCCTCATATGCTTCAAATAATCTCCATGTCAAGTTTCAAGCCTTACAAGTCAAGTTTCCTCAGACAATTACTCAGATGGTTGAAAATTAGTTGTATTCGACAAAAAGTCAACTGTGGTCAAAATACAGTCAAACTTCATGATTTTTGGTCAACATCCATATTTTGAAGTGACATTCATCATTTTATCAAGGGTTGGTCATGATTCATCAAGAAAACTCAAGATTTGATCAGAAGTCAAACTTTCCAAATTAGGGTTTCTCGAGGAAAAGTCAACTGAAGTTTGACTAAGCATAACTTTCTCATACTTTATCAGAAATTTTCCCACAATCTCTCATTTTTAAGAGAATTAAATTCTCTACAACTTCATTTCTCACAAGCACGGTCAAAAAAAGCTTCATTTTGAAGATATGGATCCAAACAATACAGGTCCTTTTCAAAGTCAACAAAAAGTCAACTTTTTGCAAAGAAGTGTTATTGAGCATGGAAACTCCAATTGAGATGAAACCAAATAGGTTGTTTAGAGGACATATATATCTTTCTAAAAAGTCCAAGAATACTCGAAAATGTTAAAAATTAAGCAAAATACACCTTGCACAAGTTGGGCATTTTTGAAGAATTGCACAGAGAAAAATATCTGACAAAATCCAATTTTTTCCAAATGGGCCTATAATTTTATGATCCAAACATGATCATAATATTATTTAAGTCCTCTTGATGCCTTGCCACGACCTCTTTCTATTTTTTTGATTTATTTTTGAATTTAAAAGCATTTAATTCAAATTTAAATTAAATTAAATATGAAAACAAGGTATAATTTAAGTTGGGTTGGATTTTTATCAAGCTTGAGGACCAAGGAAGCCCACAAACCATGCCAAATTCGTGCTAGCTCATGAAAGGAAGAGAAAAATCAAATTTTGGAAAGATTTGATCAAAATTGAAAGAGAAAATATTTTGCATTCAAAAGCATTTTTTTTTGCATTTTTTTTGCTCCAACCTCTTGCTCTATAAATACTTATTGCATTCACAAAGACCAAGGACGAAACCCTAGTGTCACACCCCAAAATTTGCCTCACTTTCTGTTCTATTTTTCATCTGGTCATATGGAGCATAACCGTTAGCCATAATACAAATCGCATACATACATGCATTATCTTTATGGTGGATCAAAATCAAGGCGTGAATTTCACGATCAATTTGTTTGTTTCTCGTTGTGGAAGTTTAGTTACCGGGCCATTAGTTTTGCGTGGGATGCAACGTTAGATGTTTGGTGATTGAAGATGGGAATTTAAAGAAGAACAAGTAGATTCAGACGTTAGGTTTGATTCCATATGTGGAAGAACATTCGTGCAAAAGTTGACAAAGCCATAATCAATTTCTTCTCATTTGTTTTTTTTACATAACGGCATTATTCTTTCATGTTTTCAATGGGTGCATACGTAAAGCTGTGATACGGTGAACTGACTTTGTAGGATTTTTGTATCCAAATGTGCGGATAGCAAGAGTCGCCACCGACTTTTATTTTTATCCAATTAAGGGAAGGTAAAAGTAACAGAAAAAGACCTTCGTTAGATTCTGAGTTCGGGAGAATGGTTATGAAAAGGGAAGGTATTAGCACCCCTTTCCATCCGCAGTTTATTCTACGGGCTCTTAGTTGCTCTTAGATAACTTTTTAAAATTGCTTTGTGTGTTTGACAAAGATGTTTTGAAAAAAGGCATTTCGCTTTGACTTTGTAATGACTCATGTAGGAGTGTATACAAAGTGTTCGGAAATGTTTTGTTTTGAAAAGAAATTGAACTTTGAAAAAGAGTGTGTAGTGTGAAAAGCATTTGTTTAGAGCAAGCAACTAAAAGACTTATTTACCCACTCAGAATTGGTCGTTTTGTTGTACTTCTACGTTCCTTTAGAATAGCGCTAGCCATACCATTAGTTAGTAGGTAGCTCCATTCGTTGGATGTAAGCGGGACATTCGAAGGGACATCGGATGGTCATAGAAGGCAACTTGTAGGAAGTATCCTAGCACATATCGAAGGGACTATCATCATTTTTCGTAGGCGACAATCGAGGGTCAAGATCATGTATTCGGAGGCGACGTCGTGGGTCTTATGATCTTTGTATCGAAGGGACTATGATGATTTGTTTGGAAGGCAACGGTGCTAGAATACCTCTACGTTCGAGGGACATGACCATTTGTAATCGAAGGCATCGAGAGAGAATTACCCTAAGGGGTGCGTGTGTGAAAGAAGTGTGTCAAATTCGGATATTTTATCTTGAAATTAGTGTGAGCTATGTCCAATTATTATCTTGCCATACGCCTAATTACTAGCAATTGATAAGGGTGCGGAAAGTAAAATGCGGAATGTAAAAGTGCGGAAAGATAAACCTACGCTATTACATGGCTTTGGGGCAGATACATAATTAGGAGTGCGGAAAGTAAAAGTCCTAAATTAAACTATTACATCCCATGAGCAGTTACATTATTGGAAAAATAAAATGATAAAAGAAAAAAACGTCCGAATCGGAGCAACCTGTGAAAGAATAAGAAAATTGGGAAACATGATGAAATTGAAATAAGAGAAAATGTTAGAAAAAATGCAAATTTTAATATGAGAAAATTTATGCATGCTGGAAATAAGATAAATAAGCTATAATAATTTTCTGGGATTTTTTGGAAAAGATTTAATAATTAAAAACTAATTTACGGTGATTTAAATGCTAAAATCAAAATAAAAATAAATATGCATGCAAAAAGGTATTTTTTAATTTATTAAATTAAATAAAGATTTTTATGAAAATAATGTAAAAAGAAAATATTTTTTGGTAATCTTATAATGCAGAAATAAAATGTGGAAATTAATTAAAATAGTATGTAAAATATTGAAATAATTAGAAAATAGAAAAATATGGAAAAAGTTGAGTTTATGAAAAGAAAAGCCAAAACCGGTCTCAAGGAGGTTCGAACTCAGGTCATGAGAGAGCATCTTGGAACAGGGAACGCTTTAACCACTACGCCAGCTTGCACATTGTGTTGGAAAAGACAAAATCCAAAGCTTTTGAGTGATGACGCGTCTGGAATGAGTTGGAAATCAAAGTCAGCACGCGTGGGGTCCATGTTGACTGGGAGATCGAATCAGAACGTGCCAATGAGCCACGCAAGCCACGCCGGTCCTCAGATGAGTCAACGACGCCGGAGCCCTAGCTCCGGTCGTCTTCTCCGACAACTCCGATCACCAAACCTGAAAAATACGCAGAATAAAAAGGCAAGAGATACCCCACCCCCCTAAATCGGCCATGGCGAACACGATCGTGGTGTTATTTTTGGCTGAAACGGCTTGTACAAGCCGGTTCGAAGAAGACAGTTCAAAAACCCTAACTATGGCAAATCCTTATTCTCACGTGCAAGCTTCGAAGCGACTGCCCAGATCAACCATATGGAGTCTCATGAACACAATAAAAGCATTAGATTCGATTGAAACACGCAGAATAGTAAAATGCAAAAATCAAAAAGTTTGGAATATGTATGATCATATATGCATCGATTTAGCTTGTTTTAAACCATGGCACAAGTGTATACTTACTCAAACTTACCCACTGAGCGCGATGGAATGATGTTTGAGGTGAAACTGCTGGCGAAATTCAATTTCAAAGATTCTTGGAAAATTTTGACAAAATAAGGGTTTGGCTTGAGCTAGGGTTTCGTCCTCCTTGTGTATTATTTGGCAATTTATAGAAGAAATTTGGATGGCAAAAGGAGTGAAAAAGATTGCTTCTTGAATGTGCAAATATTTCCATTAAAAATAAAATCAAATATTGAAAATATATGATTTTCTCATGAATGCAAGGCTATCACGAATTTGGTAAGGGTCATGGGCCTTCTTGGACATTTAGAAAGATATAAAATCATTCCTTTTGAGAAAAATGTTTAATTTTCATATTTTATATAATTTATTTTTGAATTAAATGTTATAAAATTCAAATATAAATCATAAAAATAGAAAATAACCAAGGCCGAGCATTTATGGGTCAAGAATAGCATCATGAACAAGTTTGGATCAAAAGATTATAGGCCCATTTGGAAAATTTTGCATTTTGACCAATATGTCCTTTTGTGCAATTGTCCAAAATTGCCCAACTTCTGAATAGTGTATCTTGCTCATTTTTCCACATTTTTGAGTGTTCTTGGACTTTTTGGAAAGCTCTAAGAGTCCTCTAACCAATGTTTTTGGTCTCATCTCAATTGGAGTTACCATGCTCAAAATATCTTCAAAACAAAAAGTTGACTTTTTGTTGACTTTGAAAATGACCTGTAATGTTTTGAGCTATACCTCTCAAATGAAGCATTTTTTGGACATTCTTGTGAGACATGAAGTTGTAGAGAATTGAATTTCCTTCAAAACAAGAGGTGGTGGAAAAATTTCTGAGAAAGTATGAGAAAGTTATGACCAGTCAAAGTTCAGTTGACTTTTCATCTAGAAACCCTAATTTAGAAAGTTTGACTTTTGGGCAAATCTTGAGTTTTCTTGATGAATCATGATCAACCCTTGATCAAATGATGAATGTAACTTCAAAATGAGGATGTTGACCAAAAATCAGAAGTTTTGACTGTATGTTGACCACAGTTGACTTTTTGTCCAACACACCCGATTTTCAACCATCTGAGCAGTTGTCTGAGGAAACTTGACTTGTGAGGCTTGAAAATTGACATGGAGAATCTTTGAAGCATATGAGGAGGCATGAAGGTCATTGGAGATGTTGGAAACTCATCTTGACTTGAGAGATACCAAACCCTAGTTTAGGTTGATTGTCTAGGAGAGAGTTTGTCTGATCAACTCTTGAGGAATCCTTGAGTGTGGATGCATGAAATCTCTTGAGTAGATGGAGGGCAAATTTTGGGGTATGACAAAAGCAAGTAATGGGAATTCTGGATATCTCATTTGCAATAAATCTGAAGGGAATCAAGGTGTGATGTTTAATAAAGGGGGAGTTTTCATACCCCCATTAAGGCATTACAATAGTTCTTGTTACAAGGTGAATCATTAAATGGCCAAATTGTTTCTAATGACTAGGAATCACATTACATTAATCACTGTCACCTTCTGTTCTAAACCTTGGAATTTCATCTACCAATTACCAAAGATGGAATACATAGCTTAACACTATGCTGCAAAGTAAACCAGAGTACAGGCTGCTGCTCTTTAATTGAGACAGAAATGATTATGGCTTTAGACCAACTTCAAGCTACATCATCTTCTTTACAAACCTCCACCGTCTTCAAAGTCATGATACCAGGTAAACTTGCGTTAAGGAATACCAAATTGGCACTACGAACGCTAACGTTACGGTATGTCCATACTTGACTCAAGAGCTGCAAAAATGGAGAAACAGGTTCAGCATTCAGGATGCAATATCATCACAACATGTGCACATTTTTTTAAGAAAAAACAAACTATGTTATCATGTGCAGACACCATTGTACTAAGCTATGGAACCTAGACTCAGAAACAAAATTAGAAAATGGCAGGGACTCAAGAAAAGACAAATTCAGTTAGCATGTTTCAAGTTTCATTACACAACTACAGCAAGAATCCAAGGGTTTTGAATGCAATTTATGATCAGCAATGCAAACATTCATTCAATACTTTTTTCACCAAAGCAATTCGAAGACAGAGGAAGAAAAATCGTGGATATGTACATGCTGGAATTTGAATCAAATGTACTCACTTGTGAGAAACTGGATGTGACTTGCACTTTTATCAAACTCAGTACAGAATTCTGCCCACCATGACATTTTTAGTTCCTGCATTCATCGAAATATCAACTCAAAATCAGCAGCAGATTCCGGACAGAAGTGCACAATTCATAACCACAGTTTTTAGATGTTATTTTCATTTTCTGCAATCATATAGCATGCTCCTAGCCCTCCTATCGGATTTTAGCATCTTGAAAGTCGGGCTTAACAAATCTGTTCTATTGTCTGTGAGAAACAAATGTTGAAAATTTCTCTTATGAAAGAAGAATTGCATCATACCTCAGTGCAAGCGGGCAGAAGTTCTTATCTATATGCCGATCATGTGGCACCTACATTGCTTTCTTGACTATTCTTTTTACTTCTATGGATTATTGGAAGACAACTTGTTGAGAGAACGAAAAGACAGCTTTGGCTTCCATTGAAACACCTGTGCAAGTGCCTGCCCCTGCTGCTGCTCAAGCTCCCCCAATTCAGGCTCAACAACAAAACAGAGGTCATAATGAACAACGTCCTCAGCAACAGCCTTTCCGAAGGTATACTATGCGTGATATTCAACCAATTCCTATGACATACTCACAGTTGCTTCCGTATTTGATCCAAGATGGTACTGTAGTGCCTAGAGAAATGCGACCACTACCTGGAATAGAATCGAAGCCGTGGTATAATGCAAACGCTAGATGTGGTTACCATGCTAATAGTCCTGGGCACTCAACTGAAGATTGCTTTGCTTTCAAATGCAAAGTCCAGGGTCTGATTGATGATAAAGCTCTTTCTTTTGCTGATGTTCCTAGTGTGGCTAATAATTCGTTGCCTAAGCATGGGGCACCCGCTATCAATGCCATATGTGATGACGAGAAGGTGCTTGTGAAGAATGTAGACCAGGTGAAGATGTCCCTAGAAGAGGTCTTTGAACATTTGGATACGGCAGGTTTGATTGAAGAGGGGCATGATAATTGCCAAGTTTGTCGTGTTGATCCGAGTAAGTGTCCTGGATTCAAGTTGTATCTACAGAAGCTGATGGATCGACATGAAATACAGTTTAGCCAAGCTTTGGATACTGATGATGTTGCAGTTGTGGTACCAATATTGAAGTTTGAAAGATCTCCTACAAAGTTCGTTGTTCCAATTCCTAATGATGAGCAGACGATGGTTGTTGGAAGAAATTCTGCGAAGCTTGTTATCCCGATTCCGAGGAATGAATCCATGATGAGTACCGATAGACCTCCCACAAGTTTGGTCGTCCCAATTCCAAAAAGCAAGCTAGCATCAGCTGCTGAGCCTATGGTGATTTACCCTCCCACTCAAATCCATTATAAAAGCACTAAGGCTGTACCATGGAACTACTCCCCTGCAGTACATGTGGGCGGTAAGCCAATTGTTTTGAAAGAACCTAATGTTGTCAATATTGCCGGAACAAGTGGTATGACCCGCAGCGGTCGTATATTCAGCCCGGAAGTATTACAGAATAAGGTAGTTGAGAAGACGTCGGTACCCCCCATCGTGAAGAATGCTAGTGTTACCCCTAACACAGGATCCTCAAAGAGCATGCCTACTCCGGATGAAACCCTGAAGATCATAAAGAAAAGTGACTATCAGGTAGTCGAACAACTCAATCAAACTCCTGCGAAGATCTCAATTTTGGATTTGCTTGCAAATTCAGAAGCGCATTGAACATCATTGTTCAGGTTTCTCAATGAGGCTTATGTTAATGAGGAGATTTCTGTGAACCAGCTAGAAGGTGTTATGTCCAATCTAAGTTCTGGTAGTTGCTTGACATTTACTGATGCCGACTTACCCCCATGCGGACGTAATCATAACAAGGCACTCCATATCTCTGTTATTTGTGGTGACACTACTCTAGCAAGAGTTCTTGTGGATACAGGGTCGTCTTTGAATGTGATTCCCAAGGTAACCCTTGATCAGTTGAATGTCGGAAATGTTGAGCTAAGACCCAGTAATATGGTAGTGAGAGCATTTGATGGCTCGAAAAGGATGGTGATGGGTGAGGTTGATCTCCCGGTGCTCATAGGACCACAGATATTCCAATTAGCTTTCCAAGTTTTGGATATCTTTCCGATCTGTGCCTATTGGGAAGGCCATGGATTCATAGTGCAGGCGCTGTTACGTCCACACTCCATCAGAAGATGAAGTTCGCAATCCAAGGAAAATTGGTAATCGTTTCGGGAGAAGAAGACTTCGTTGTAAGCCATTTGTCATCTTTCAAGTATGTTGATGTAGGTGACGAAGTTGTTGAAATACCACTTCAGTCATTTGAGATGGTGAATAATGTGCAAGAGAAGCCAGAGGTGGTTGATGAACCTGAAGTGCTTGAAGAACCCAAGGAGGTTGATGTGAAAGAGAAGCTTAAGAGTCCATTGGAGCCTAAAGCTAGTCTGTTCTCTTGGAAAGATGTCAAAGCTATGATTGATCTTTGGAAGCGCACGGTTGGGGTGAAGTTATAGAGGTGGTGGAGAAGCAGGACAAGCATGGCCTCGGCTACACACCGTCCCTTTTGCGTGCCAAAGGACCAGAGATTAAGAAGGGGGAAGTACCCAGCATTGAGAAGGTTTTCTCAGCGGCCGGAGTTCATTCTGAAGGGGATGTGGCTATGACAAATGATGATGATTACAAGATTGAGCTGTCAAAGATGGTCTTCCGTACTCCTCCAGGGACTGCTCTCAACAATTGGACTCTCACGGAAATTCGTCCAACTGTTTCATTTTCGAAGTAATTTCTTTAGTTTTTCAAAAATCCGTGCTCGCCAAGGCACGTGGATAGCTTTTGTAGGGCCATCTTGTTTAATCAACGTTTCTTTTATCATGAATAAAAGCGCATTTTGTTATTCAATATTTAGATCTATGTTGTTCTTTTCTTTCCAAAAAAATCTCTGATAAATTGGCAACTTTTTCATTTCTTTTTCTTTTTTCAGTCTTTTTAAAAAAAACAAAAAACATAAGTATAACTAAAAAGAAAAAATCATTATCATGCAGATCATCTAAAACTGAACCCATTGAACACAACGATGCTATAATTCCATATGACTTTGATTTCCCGATCAACCAAGCGGAAGAAGACGGTGAAGAAGACTGTGAACTCCGAGAGGAGTTGGAAAGATTATTGAAGCATGAGGAGAAAACAATGCAACCTTATCAAGAACCAGTGGATGTGATCAATCTGGGGACTGAAGAGGACCGCAAAGAGGTTAAAATTGGAGCTATGCTAGAACAAGGTGTCAAAGACGACTTGATCAAGCTGTTGCAAGAGTATGTGGATGTGTTTGCATGGTCTTACCAAGATATGCAGGACTTGATCTGAGATATTGTAGTGCAAAGCGCCTTTGAAGCGGAATGCCCTTGATCAAGCAGTTGAGAAGAACTCACCCCGATATGGCCAATAAAATCAGGGATGAAGTTAAGAAGCAATTTGATGCTGGTTTCCTAGCCGTGTCAGTATATCCTGAATGGGTTGCTAACATTGTTCCTGTTCCCAAGAAAGACGGTAAGGTACGAATGTGTGTGGATTATAGAGATCTGAATAAAGCGGTCAAAAGATGATTTCCCATTACCTCACATCGATGTTACGGTCGGATCCGCTCGCTTTGTGTTCTCCTTCATGGATGGTTTCTCGGGCTATAACCAAATTAAGATGTCTCCTGAAGACATGGAAAAAACGACCTTCATAACACCCTGGGGCACTTTTTGTTATAAGGTGATGCCTTTCGGTTTGAAAAATGCCGGGGCAACTTATCAAAGGGCTATGGTAACGCTTTTCCATGATATGATGCACAAAGAGATAGAAGTTTATGTTGATGACATGATTGCAAAGTCCCAGACGGAAGAGGAGCATATCACTCACTTGAAGAAGCTGTTTGCAAGACTAAGGAAGTACCAATTGCGCTTGAATCCCAACAAATGCACTTTTGGTGTCAGGTCCGGAAAACTGCTTGGTTTTATAGTAAGCCAGCGGGGCATTGAAGTTGATCCTGCCAAAGTCAGTGCTATTCAAGACATGCCTGTACCTCGTACTGAGAAGGAAGTCCGCGGTTTCTTGGGACGTTTAAATTACATTGCAAGATTCATTTCACATTTAACAGCTACCTGCGAACCAATCTTCAAATTGCTCAGAAAAGATCAAGCCATTCGGTGGAATGATGATTGTCAGAGAGCATTTGACAAGATTAAAGAATATTTGCAAGAGCCACCTATCTTGATGCCGCCAGTATCAGGAAAGCCTCTTATAATGTACTTAACGGTGCTAGAGGGATCTATGGGTTGTGTATTAGGACAACAAGATGAATCGAAGAGAAAAGAGCATGCTATATATTACCTGAGTAAAAAGTTCACTGAATGTGAAACCAGGTATTCCCTGTTAGAGAAGACTTGTTGCGCCTTGGCATGGGCTGCTCGCCGTTTGAGACAGTACATGGTTCGTCATACGACTATGCTGATATCCAAGATGGATCCAATAAAGTACATATTTGAAAAGCCCGCCCTTACAGGAAGGATTGCACGTTGGCAAATGTTACTGTCTGAGTATGATATTCAATATGTAACCCAAAAGGCTATCAAGGGAAGTGTGGTGTCGGATTACCTTGCTCATCAACCAGTGGGAGATTATCAACCAATGAAATTCGATTTTCCAGACGAAGATGTTATGTTTATCAGAGATTATGCAATCCCAGGCCCGGATGAAGGACCTGAACCGGGATCTCGTTGGACGTTGGTGTTCGACGGTGCTTCTAATTCATTAGGTCATGGAATCGGAGCAATCATTACTTCTCCAAAAGGTTTTCATATTCCGTTCACGGCCCGAATTTGTTTTGATTGTACGAACAACATGGCAGAATACGAAGCCTGCATCTTTGGGATCGAAGCAGCCATTGACTTAAGGATCAAAATTCTTGAAGTTTATGGAGACTCAGCGCTCGTTATTTGCCAAGTCAAAGGAGAATGGGAAACTCGCAATGAAAAGTTGATTCCCTACAGAGATCATGTTTTGAAACTGGTACCATACTTCGATGAAATCACATTCCATCACATTCCTAGAGAGGAAAATCAACTAGCTGACGCCTTAGCCACTTTGTCTTCAATGTTTAAGGTCAAGTGGGCCAATGAGGCACCTACCATAACTATTGAGCGCATGGAAGAACCGGCTTATTGTTTGACGATTGATGATGAAAAGGATGACAAACCCTGGTTTTATGATATCAAACAATATCTGGAAAAGAATGAATACCCAGAAGGAGCGTCTATCATTGACAAGAAGACTTTGAGGAAGTTGTCTGCCAATTTCTTCTTAAGTGGCGGAGTATTATATAAGAGGAATTTTGATTTGGTCTTGCTCAGATGCGTGGATAGACACGAAGCAGATCAACTTGTCAAAGAAATTCATGAAGGCTCTTTTGGTGTGCATGCAAATGGCCATGCGATGGCGAAGAAAATTCTAAGAGCAGGGTACTATTGGATGACTATGGAAACAGATTGTGTTGTTCATGCCATGAGATGCCATAAGTGTCAGATCCATGCTGACAGGGTGCACGTGCCACCTTCCCCTCTAAATGTCTTGACCTCACCATGGCCGTTTTCCATGTGGGGGATAGATATGATTGGAATGATAGAGCCGAAAGCTTCTAACGGACATCGTTTCATACTAGTTGCCATTGACTACTTCACCAAGTGGGTGGAGGCCGCTTCATATGCCAATGTGACAAAACAAGTGGTCACCCGATTTATCAAGAATGAAATAATTTGCCGCTATGGTACTCCTAGCAAGATTATAACTGATAACGGGACAAATCTGAACAATAAGATGATGAAAGAGTTATGTGATAACTTCAAGATAGAACATCATAACTCATCCCCTTATAGGCCAAAAATGAATGGTGCCGTCGAAGCAGCTAACAAAAATATCAAGAAAATTCTTCAGAAGATGGTAAAGACGTACAAGGATTGGCACGAGATGTTACCTTTTGCCCTGCATGGATACAGGACGTCTATTCGCACTTCAACAGGGGCAACGCCTTACTCCCTTGTTTATGGTATGGAGGCGGTACTTCCTATAGAGGTTGAGATTCCTTCCCTCAGAATTCTAATGGAAACAGAGTTAGAAGAAGCAGAATGGGTTCGGAACAGGTACGACCAGCTCAACTTGATCGAAGAGAAGAGGTTGACAGCACTTTGTCATGGACAACTATACCAGAAAAGAATTAAGAGAGCTTTCGACAAGAAAGTACATCCTAGAGGGTTCAAGGTGGGTGAGCTAGTACTGAAAAGGATTATGCCTACTCAGAAAGATCCTCGTGGAAAGTGGGCCCCAAATTACGAAGGACCATATGTGGTGAAAAAAGCTTTCTCCGGTGGAGCTCTCATTCTCACAAACATGGACGGAGAAGACCTGACACATGCCGTCAACTCGGATCGATCAAAAGTATTATGTCTAATAAAAAGATATGGATAATAAAGCTCGCTAAATTGACCCGAAAGGGTAATTTAGGCAAAAAATGAGCATCCCGGTGAGTCCAAGGAAATATTGGCTCAGGCAAAAATTAGGGATAGTAAAATTAAGCTGTAAGTCGAAAACCGAAGCGGCTTAAGCAAAAAAGGTATATCTCGGTGAATTGAATTTCCAACAAATTAATTCACGCAAAGTTAGGAATATCCAAAGACATAAGATTGCAGTGTGTAAGCCCACTTCGCCACATGGTTTGGATGAAAGGAAGCAATCTACTTACCGTCTACAGAAGCAAAGTGATGAAGAATAGAAGTCATAGGGGAATATAGCAGCTGTTGTAATTCAATGAAAATTCAGTAAAAAATCTTTTGTTGTCAATTACTTATCTTTCTTTTGTAAGTTTCTCATAAAGGAACTCACATCCTCATGTATGAACCCCTCATTGTATGAGTTATTCTTCTCATCAAATAAATAAAAATTGTTCAGTTGAACATTTCTTCATCAATTATTTTGTTTCTGTTTGTTTACTTAATGTCGCTTAATATTCTTGATGATAAAATAAAAGTAATATTTTTAGAAAAAATTAATTAACAAAAGCTTTTGAAAAAAAACGTACTTAAAGTTAATTTGACTATGAAATGTTGGAGAATTTTTATCGGAGTTATATCTACACCAGAGTCGGAGGGCATTTTCCATCAAAACATTATTTACCCAAGCAAGTAAAGAGTTGATACTCTCTTTCCTACACAAAAAAATCATCATCAAAATACAACCCTTTCAGCGGTGAAGTCAACAACTAGAGTCCGATCGGTCATACTCTCTCAGGATAATGGTGTCGGAAATTCGATTTGATAACCAATGCATTAACCACTAAATCCATGCATTCACATTACATTCATGCATAGACCTGACCCGGACTTGAGATCTTTTCAGAACGAAGTCAAGTGCAAGCAGAAGACTATTTCTCAAATGGCAACTTAGTTCTTCTCCCCAGTGCAATTTGAATGCTTCTTCAAATTAAATCGGCAGTAACGTCAACCCTCAAGCTAATTGTTTCCCCAGAGAAATGATTGATTATCCCCAGTGAACTCTTGTGTCAACGAAATTTTCTACTTGGATTTCCCCAATGGTTTTCCCACAGAGTTATCTCTAGAAGTTTTCTCCGTTAAAGCTTCGTATTCTCCCCAAGTGAGCCTTCTCCAGCAAGGATTACCATTGTGGTATCCCCAGCGTTGTTATTCTCAACCAAGATCTGTTCATGATTCTTGCATATAATAATCTCTCAGTAATTCTTAGAGTGACAATAGCCCTCTATGGACCAGATTTTCTGAGGTATTCCTAGTTAATCTCCCTGCGAGCCTCTGGTGTGTTTATTTCCCCAGTGAGTTCCTCGCCTCATTCAAAGGTAAAGATGTCTCTCCCGACATGCAGTTTTAAAGAGTTTCCGATCGAAGATGGTCATCTTCATCAAATTGCATCCTTGTTATTGGTCTACTGTCAAGACTGATTGGAAGAATATTTGTTCAATGTGGAATTATTCTTTTCTTTCAACCACGAGTTTAGAGCTTGCCAGTTCTATTTCCCAGTAAAGTTGTTTACGCTATTATGGCATTCTACTGATGATGGTTATCATTCAAATTTTGCATATGGTTATGTGCATTGCTACATTCGACTACTAATGGTGATTGGTAGAAGAATGATTGAAGTTTCAACATATGGTTATGTGTTGCTGCTGCTATTGGTTAATAGCGAAAGATGATGGTTATCATCGAAGATTTGCATATGGTTATGTGCATTACTGCATTCGACTCCTGATGGTGATTGGTAGAAGAACGATTGAAGTTTCAACATATGGTTATGTGTTGCTGCTGCTATTGGTTAATAGCGAAAGCTGATGGTTATCATCGAAGATTTGCATATGGTTATGTGCATTGCTACATTCGACTGTTGATGGTGATTGACGGAAGAATGATTGAAGTTTCAACATATGGTTATGTGTTGCTGCTGCTATTGGTTAATAGCGAAAGATGATGGTTATCATTGAAGTTTTGCATATGGTTATGTGCATTGCTGCGTTCGGCTGTTAATGGTGATTAGCAGAAGAATGATTGAAGTTTCAACATATGGTCATGTGTTGTTGCTGCTATTGGTTAATAGCGAAAGATATTTATCATTAAAGTTTTGCATATGGTTATGTGCGTTTCTGCATTCGACTGCGGATGGTGATTGGCAGAAGATGATTGAAATTTCAACATATGGTTATATGTTGTGTTGATTTGTTATTCCGATGAATGACAGTTTCTTCATGATAAGAGACAGTTCATCGTTAATTTGTTATTCTGATGGATGGCAATCTCGTCATGATGGGAGATAGTTAAATCGATTTTGAAAACTTGATGGGTGAAGTCTTAGCTCGTTGTTGAATGGCGCTTTGTCACCCTTTCAAATACTTTTCGGATGAAATGTATTGGTTGAAGAAGAAGTTGAATCTCGTTCTTGGTGGAACGCCAGAATTTTTGGAAGACTTAGTCCATTATCAATTTTGTCCTCTTGACCCCTTGATGAGCCTATTCTCCCATTCATTCATTCATATTGCATAACAAAAGAAATTATTATGGTTTCTTAATTCATTACATCCTCATATCATGACATTCGCATACGCATCATACCCATTTTTATTTTAAGGCAAATTTGGGTCTATTGTATTTAAATTATCTTTTACCAGACGATTCGAAAATGTTTCTTCAAATCGCCTAGTTAAAGATATTTAAATAGGGGCAGCTGTCACACCCCAAAATTTGCCTCACTTTCTGTTCTATTTTTCATCTGGTCATATGGAGCATAACCGTTAGCCATAATACAAATCGCATACATACATGCATTATCTTTATGGTGGATCAAAATCAAGGCGTGAATTTCACGATCAATTTGATTGTTTCTCGTTGTGGAAGTTTAGTTACCGGGCCATTAGTTTTGCGTGGGATGCAACGTTAGATGTTTGGTGATTGAAGATGGGAATTTAAAGAAGAACAAGTAGATTCAGACGTTAGGTTTGATTCCATATGTGGAAGAACATTCGTGCAAAAGTTGACAAAGCCATAATCAATTTCTTCTCATTTGTTTTTTTTACATAACGGCATTATTCTTTCATGTTTTCAATGGGTGCATACGTAAAGCAAGTAATGGGAATTCTGGATATCTCATTTGCAATAAATCTGAAGGGAATCAAGGTGTGATGTTTAATAAAGGGGGAGTTTTCATACCCCCATTAAGGCATTACAATAGTTCTTGTTACAAGGTGAATCATTAAATGGCCAAATTGTTTCTAATGACTAGGAATCACATTACATTAATCATCACCTACATTCTAAACCTTGGAATTTCATCTACCAATTACCAAAGATGGAATACATAGCTTAACACTATCTTGCAAAGTAAACGGTACATTGCTGCTCTTTAATTGAGACAGAAATGATTATGGCTTTAGACCAACTTCAAGCTACATCATCTTCTTTACAAACCTCCACCGTCTTCAAAGTCATGATACCAGGTAAACTTGCGTTAAGGAATACCAAATTGGCACTCTGACGCTAACGTTACGGTATGTCCATACTTGACTCAAGAGCTGCAAAATGGAGAAAGCAGGTTCGACATTAGGGATGCAATATCATCACAACATGTGCACATTTTTTTAAGAAAAAACAAACTATGTTATCATGTGCAGACACCATTGTACTAAGCTATGGAACCTAGACTCAGAAACAAAATTAGAAAATGGCAGGGACTCAAGAAAAGACAAATTCGATTAGCATGTTTCAAGTTTCATTACACAACTCTGACAAGAATCCAAGGGTTTTGAATGCAATTTATGATCGACAATGCAAACATTCATTCAATACTTTTTCACCAAAGCAATTGAAGAGGAAGAAGAAAAATCGGTGGGTGTACATGCGGAATTTGAATCAAATGTACTCACTTGTGAAAGCGGATGTGACTTGCACTTTTATCAAACTCGATCAATTCTGCCCACCATGACATTTTAGTTCCTGCATTCATGAAATATCAACTCAAAATCAGCAGATTCGGACAGTGCACAATTCATAACCACAGTTTTTAGATGTTATTTTCATTTTCTGCAATCATATAGCATGCTCCTAGCCCTCCTATCGGATTTTAGCATCTTGAAAGTCGGGCTTAACAAATCTGTTCTATTGTCTGTGAGAAACAAATGTTGAAAATTTCTCTTATGAAAGAAGAATTGCATCATACCTCAGTGCAAGCGGGCAGAAGTTCTTATCTATATGCCGATCATGTGGCACCTACATTGCTTTCTTGACTATTCTTTTTACTTCTGTGGATTATTGGAAGACAACTTGTTGAGAGAATGAAAAGACAGCTTTGGCTTCCATTGAAAGTATATACAATTTCAGTATTTATCTTCATATACAGTTTGAGCAGCTTCTCAAGCCTCGAGATGTATTTGTCCAAATGATAGATCTCTATTTGGGATATGACTCAAAAGCATCTTCTTTTGACAATGTTTGGGAGTCTCTAGCAGCTTTAATTGTTATGCAACTTTATAGCTATGAGAGGAAGTAGAACAAGCCTTCGGTGTTGCTTCACAAATCTGCAATTAAGAAAGAGTTCAGGAGGATGGCAAAGGCTGTCCAGAACCAGGTTGCAGAAACTCGGTGACGAACCTACAAAAAGCAATAAAGCATTGAGAAACTGTTTAGTTTGATTTCGTTTTAAAAAAAAAAGAAGGCTTCAAATGCAAGAAAAGTTATGCACAGATTTTGAATAGAACAGAATATCCTATGTTATGTTTCTGCACATACATGTGCAAGCTAGGGGGCCCACTTTATGGGTTTTTACCACGGATAGAATTTGGTTTTCACCTTTACCTCACTACATCCTATTGATGACTCACTTTTCTGACTCACAAACTCATCCTAATCTTAACCATTCATAATTATATCTAAAGGATGTTGTTTGCTAGCATTTTTACCCAACTCCCTTTACTGTTACATCAGTAAAACTTCACAAAAGAAAACAAAAAAAGATACCTTAAAATTCAGTTTTTGAATTGTCATTGTGAAGGGAATGTTTCCACTACCTGCTGCACCAAGGTACTGTCTCCCCACCCTAACAAACTCCAAGCCTAATCCTCTATCCTAACCTAACTCCAAACCACCTTTCTAACCTCACTCCAACCCTCTCTCACCCAAACCTACACTCTATATAAACCACCCTGCTTCCTCTCATTCAACAGCAACTCTCAGCCTAGCAAAACTCTGCAGAATTTTTTCCCTAAACACCTATTCACTCAAAGCTCTCAACCCTAATTTCTTCTTCAAATTTCACACTGAAATTTGAAGTAGAAAGAGCTAAACCACTCATACCAGTTCAGTCCAAGAAGTAAAGGAGAAGTTTACCATACCTGTCACTGCAGCTCTACTCAGGTAATATACCTCTTTGCATTCTGGCTTTGAGTTCTTAATCCATCCTTGTGTATGCATCAGTCTAAGACATTCTGCACCATTTTTATGATTAAGTTCTAGTTTTACCAGCATACAAACTAAAATGCAAAAAAGGTATTTGAGGTTTTCTTGGTGTTACCTGGTTATTTCCTTTCTGTCATCTTGATTGTTTTGTATCCGAAATCCACATAATATCAATGACAAGCCCAAGGAGAAGCTACCTTTCGATTAGTACTCCATGAGGCTGAGATATTCTGTTAGTTTTTATGTATCCTGCATTATCTGTCATAAATAAGTGCAACTTACATCAGAATACAATTTAACCGAGAAATGAATGCTTGAGGCTTCTTTGTTGTTACGATATATGTGGCCGGTTTGAATATTACGTATTCGAGATGCGTGGTGATACTGATGAGAAACTCAAGGAGAGGCTGATGTTGAATCAGTACTCCACCGAGTCGAGGTATGCTGCCAAGCTCGTATATTCTGCATCATTCTTCATAAAAATAAATATGAACCCGTCAGAGTATAAACTAAGTTTGAAAAAACGAATATTCGAAGTTTTCGTCTGTTACCTGTTGTGTCTCAGCCAGTTCGATGGTTGCAAAGCTTGCTTTCTACACCGATGAAAAGCTCGAGGGCGATGTTGAATCGGGACTCCATAGAGCCGAGGTGTTACGAAAATCTCATGTTCACACCACCGTCCATCTCGTTTTTTCTCGCAAAACAGAAACAAGAAACGTTCAATGTTTAGAAAGTTAATAGTTCAGAAACTATGAAAGTAATGAAATACATTCAAATCTTACCGATTGAATACTCGGAGATGATCCAGAAACGACCACGAGCACCTTGCTTCGTTGAGGTCGTGAAGGAGATCCAGATTCTGAAGTAGTTCGTCCCTCTTCTTCATAACGAAACCTTCCATTCACATCTCCTCCAAATCTCAACTTCTGTTTCCGCCATAAACCCATTGTTTACTCACTGTTACCTCTGCCGCTGATTTCCTTTTCACCATCCTCGCTGTTTCGCTACCATTCAAATCCCATATACTCCCTTCATCTCGATTCTCAACTACCTCACCTTAAACACCTCTGTATCTCCCTCTGTCCGTCTTCTCAAAACCTTTCCCTTCTACAGCCACCACTCCATAGTCTCTCCGACAGCCACTCAATCATCATCCCTTCCAACTCGCCGGAAAACCACTCTCTCACAGCCCTGTTACTCCAACCGAAAAGCCTCCATCTGCCATAACCTCTTCATCAAACTCCAGTCGATACTCCCTTCCCTGTAACCTCCGAACTCACCCTTCGCTGTCCAACCGCCGTAAACTCAACCAAACTTCATCTTCAATACAACTCCCACTCCTCGCATACTGAGAAACACCATCGTTCAAACATAAACTTCAACCGCCGCTTATCACCTTCACTCAACCTTCCCATCCGAACAATGTTTACCGCACGTCACTTTCACCATCATTACCTTATCCAATCTGAAACCATTCTCCATCGAAGTGCCCTCTGATATCCAGAAACCGATTTACACCCTCTTCTCTTCTCATTAATCCTCACCACATCCTAAACTCCATCGCCTTCTTCCTTTGTTCATAGCCTTCGCCTTTCTCTTTCTTGCCCTTTCACGAAAACGAATCGATTTAGGGATTGGGGTTTCTTCACCCAGTTACCGGTTTGTTGTTTCGGTGAGGGTTTGGACCCGGGTCGAACCGGTCCGGCCCAGTGATCCGACTGGTTCTCTCTCAAACCCATGTATATTTTATTTTTATATTGATTTCATTTTTTTTTTTTTTTTTAACAAAACAAAAATTCTAATTGATTTTTATTTATTTAAATACACCCTCATATTATATTTAAATCACTTTTCCTTAAATATTGTTTAATTTGATTATTTAAATTACTAAATTTTATTTATTTATTTATTTTTTAATAAATTTACATGGTTAAGTTAATTGTTCCTCGATCGATTTTAATTTTCATACATCTGAATAGTCCGTTATAAATTCTCTCTTCCTCGCTTGCTTATCCATAATCGTACACTTATCCAAATCCAACAAACTTCGCATCTTGGTCCATATACCGAATCTAAACTTTCTTCAAGGGTTGAATGGTAGGGAATAGACATCTGTCTATTTCTCTCGAGATTTAATCAAGAATAAGTCACCTGACTTATATTGATTGATCATAACCCGCTCAAAACACTTTCATAATCAAAGTTTCAAACCTCGATCCAATGTCGAGTGGCCTTTTCAAAATTTCTTTTCTCAAATAAATAAGGGTTGAATGGTAGGGAATAGACATCTGTCTATTTCTCTCGAGATTTAATCAAGAATAAGTCATCTGACTTACATTGATGAATCATAACCTGACAAAAATACTTTAAAGATGTCTCATTTTTTAAGAAAAGGACTAAATGAGGGAGTCAAGGTATCTACCTTTTCTCGCTCTAAGTGTGCGAGTCCCAAGTATCTACTTTGGACATACAAACACTTGTGTCCTATAAAATCAACTCAAACTCATTCAAATATTTTTCTGTGCCCATGCACACCACTCTTTTCTAAAATTAAATCAACCAACAATCTTTTCATTTTCAAGAAGAACTACGGAGTTTTGACTTTCCCATTGCACGAGGGAATACGTAGGCACAAGGTTTTGAAACCGCGGCAAACTCAAAATAATATAAAAACAAAACCCTTCTTTCTTCTCCTTTCTCGATCATTACTTATAAGATAGCAATTATCATTAGCACTTAAACACACACATGAACTAAACGGGTCCCATCGAGTACGATGGATGTGAGGGGTGCTAATACCTTCCCCTTGCATAACCGACTCCCGAATCCATCTCTTGGTCTCGTAGACTACCTTAGCCTTTGCTCGTGGGTTTTACTCGATGTTTTCCCATTCCTTTTTGGAATAAATAAATACTCGATGGCGACTTCATTGTACCGAGAAGTTTGTAAATTTTTCGAGGCGCTACACCTAGCCTCTTGAAGAAACCCTTATTCTCTCAAATATTTTTCAAAGTTGGCAAAATCGAATTTGTCTTTCCAGCCACTTCCAGCCACTCTTGATCATTCCATTGTGTTCCTGAGGTAAGATTGAGTAAGTACACATCAAAAACCATGGTTAAACATGCTTGAATCGGGCTGTACATGAACATACATGTTCATATTTTTCTTGATTTCGAATTTTTAATATTTGTGTGTTTTAATCGAAACTAGCCATTCTAACATGATCATGAGGTATCATAGACAGTATCTAGGTCATCGTTCATGAGCTTGAACGTCCAAATCGTGATTTTCCATGTTTAGGGTTTTTTAAACTGCTTGCTTCGAAACCCAGTTTACAGGTCGTTTCAGGACAAACGGAGGTCACCATTGGATTCGCAGACCCCGATTTAGGGGGGGTAGCCTTAACCCTAAGCTTTAATTTTCAGTATTTTGCAGGTTTTGATTTTTGGTCGATCGGAGAAGACGACCGGAGCTAGGGCTCCGACGTCGCTGACTTGTTTGACTCTGGCAAGGCGTGCGTGGCAAAACGGAGCGATCTGATTCATTCTTATGTAACACCTGGGTCCCACGCGTTTGACTGTGTTTGAAATTACAATTATGACACGTTTACACTTATAAACCATTGATTGCAGATTACAAACACCAAGACACCTTGGCTCAAATGGCAACGTGTTGGTTGATTTCTCTAGAGGGCGCGAGTTCGATCCCTGGCATGGCAATTTCTTTTTTAACAGTTTTGCAAACTAACTTTTCTATTTTCTTATTTTTCTTAATATTTTCTTTTAATTTAATTTATCTTTAAACAATTTTCTCATGCATTTAAAAATCACCAAAAATATTTTCCTTTTGCATTTTAATCAGAAAAATACTTATTTAATATTTGACATTAAAATTAATATTTTTGCATGCATATTTTAATTAATTGCTAATTAACCATTAAATTAACTTTTAATTGCTTTTAATTATCAAAATCGATCTAGAAAATTCCCAAAAAATTTCTATATCATCTAAACAGCATGACTAACCTAAAATCTTTTTCCTCATTCAAAAATTCTATTTTTACGAACATTTTTCTCTTATGCGAACTTTCTTATATTTTCCGATTATGTATCTGTTCACAGGTTGCAATGTTTCGGACTATTTCTCTCGCTTTTTCTTTTCAATATTATGTAAGTGCCTATGGGATGTAATAGATTAATTAGGACTTTTACTTTCCGCACTCCTATTATGTAACTGCCCCAAAGCCGTGTAATAGCGTAGGATTTACTTTCCGCACTTTACTTTCCGCAATTTATTTTCCGCACCCTCTAGACTGTTAGTAACTAGGCGTGTATGGAAAGATAAAAACAACATAGATCACTTCTAATTCTAAGATAATATATTTGAAATTAACACACTCTTTTCACACATGCACCCACTAGGCTATTCTCTCTCGTTGCCTTTCGAATAAATGGTCAAGTCCCTCGAACGTAGAGGTATCCTAGCACCGTTGCCTACAAACATATCATCATAGTCCCTTCGATACAAAGATCATAGACCCACGATGTCGCCTACGAAAACATGATCTCGTCCCTCGATTGTTGCCTACGAAAAGTGATGATCATCCCTTCGAATGTGCTAGGATACTCCTACAAGTTGCCTTCTATGACCATCCGATGTCCCTTCGAATGTCCCTCTTACATCCAACGAATAGGGTTACCTGCCAACTAATAGTATGGATAACACTATTCTAAAGGAACGTAAAACAACACGAAAACGACCATTCTGAGTAGGTAATAAGACTTTTAGTTGCTTGCTCAATCAAATACTTTTCACACCTCACACTCTTTTGTCAAAGTTCAAACACTTTTAAAAAATAAAACATTTCTGAACACTTTGTATACATTCCAACGTGAATCATTACAAAGTCAAAGTGAAATGCCTTTTCAAAACATTTTTGTCAAACACACAGAAAGCAATTTTTAAAGTGAGCTAAAAAGCAACTAAGATCCCGTAGAAAACTACGGATGGAAAGTGGTGCTAATACCTTCCCTTTTCATAACCTTCTCCCTCACTCAGAATCTAACAAAGGTCTTTTTCTGTTCTTTTCACCTTCCCTTAATTGGATAAAAGAAAAGTCGGTGGCGACTCTTGCTATCCGCAACATTTGCGATAAAAAGCAAAACAAATCTCAAAGTCAGTTCTCTCACCGTATTACACTTAGTTACTAGCGTCTTCCATTGGAGAGAATGAAAAAGGTTGAAGATGATGAATAGTGGAAAATGCTTGTGAGTTTTTTGTTTTCTGAAACAAGTGAGTTTGGGAGTTAGAGAGGAAAGAAAGTAAGAAAATGGGGGAAAGGGGTTTTTATAAACCCTAAGAATAAGAAAGAAATAATGAAGAAATTTTTTGTAATTTCCTAGGTCAAATCATGTCATTTCTGCAGACACGTGGAGCGAGATGGAAGTAAATTAGTGGGCCACGTCTCCCACTGAAAAGTGCAATGATGGAGAAAATTAATGTTGCACGTCTCGAGATCAAAAGCGTGATACACTACCATGATGGCATGATGTCACGGTAAAAGCGGAACAGTAACGTCCACTAAGGAAGAAGTGGGAATTATTTGGTCGATGAGTGAAGGTCGACGCTTCAAAGATGTCATTATCTTATATGAGTCGAAATAGAAAATGGAATCTCTGGGGGAAATTTTTTTACCTTAAAAATTCTTTAGGTATTCAGGAACGTGTGGTAAATGAAGATGTTCCCATAAGCTAAGGGTAATCTTTTGAAATAAGGGTTTTTTAGGGGATTACAGCCAAGGTATTTAAAATTTGGCTTTGTCGAACCAAAGAATTTAATGATCAATAGGAATATTAAGTCAAAGTGTCGAAGTTGGGCTTTGTCGATCGGAAGGAGAAGATAACAAATGACAAGATATTTGGAAATTGGTCTAGTCGGCCAAAGGATGAAGGATAAGGAGAATAGTCGAATTTGGTTTTGTCGACCAAAGGGAATTCAAGACTGAGAAGAATTTTATTGATTTAGTCTTGCCTGAAGGAAATGTAACACCCCATATTTTCAATTATTACTAAATTGGAATTTTAATTATTTAATTATTTAAAATTTAATTTTTGGAAATTATTGGAATATTAGAATTATTGGAAAATAATTAAAAAAAAAGAATTGGGCTTATGTGGTGATTAGTAGAGGAGAGGGGTGTGTAACACCCTAATTCTACCCAACGTTTATTTAAATATCAGAGTGCCAAAAGTTTCACAAATATGAGGCATTACACTTCATAAAATAAACCGTCAACTTAAAAGCACGTCATAATGGATACATAGCACATTTAATTTCAAGAATTTATAGTTATTATTTAATCATCAAAAATACTTCATATTTATTCAAAAACTACGCAGCGGATTTATAATATTTTCAAAACTCCAAACGGAAAATAGCATCTTTCAAAACAACTTAATTCAAGGAACAATTCTCAAAGTATTAACTTCAATAATGCAATGGAAAACAATATAAAATCAAATATGCGTTTATTTCCCCCGAGTGCTAAGTATCAGAGTGACGACGCCAAAAGCTACTAAATGCTTTACTCCTCGTTACCTGCAAGTTACCAATATAAAGGTAACGACTAACAAAAGAAAGGGTGAGATATCTACCAATATAAATAGGTGTATGATAAATAATATATTAGGATTAAATCATATAAAATTATCACAGCACAACTAACACGTCACAAATAATTCCCAAGTCAACAACACAACACACTTCATTCGTTAGCAACAACATGTAATTACTTCGCAATTAACAACGACATGACTTCAAATGAGACTCATACAATGCAAATGTATGTGGTACCGGTGGAGTAAACTCCCTTCACTAAATTGCCAATTATCAGAGGCACAAGGCATAAGCCTTCTTCACAAATCCGCCAATACAGGCCTTCACAAATGCAAAATGAAATGCGATGCTACAACATGCAATTAACAACATAAATTCACTTCACAAGACATACGCCTATCTCACTGTTATTACCAATAATCAGAGGTAATTATCATCACTGAAAACACCCTGCAACTTCACATAATACAACATACAACAACATATCCATCGCTAATTATTCACAAACACAAACAACAATATCCATAAACCGGACGAATCAACTTACTCAGCTGTACCTGCAAGTCAGCAAATTCGACACTATTCCAACAATATAAATCAACCGAATTTACCTACTAATTTATCTTAGTTATCCTGTCAATTTTCGTTAAATTCCGGACAACTAATTATACCACCTAATTCGGTTATTCGGCTAAATCGGGACTATTTTTATTATTCTGCTATTGAACATTCTATACTGCAATTGTTGTTTCCTGTAAAAACTACTAGACTGCTATTTATTGCATTCTGCTACAAGTATACTACCTGTCAATTTTATTGTCCTACTACATATATATTTGTTTCAATCTAATGGTTACTTGTGTTTAAAAAAAATGATAAACCTGTTACCTTCTATTACTAACTATTTCCACCACTTTATTACCATTAGTCAATTCATATGCTACTAAATTTAACTAAAGTTCATAACTAAAATATCAATAATTTAGTAAATATGTATTATTATTTGGCAGTTCCAACTTACCTTACCAACAACTTTAAACATGTCAGAATAATGCAAAACAAATAAAAAGTGACTTTTGATAACTCAAAACAACTCTGACAATTTGGTTGGTACTCTAACAACTCTATTGACAACTCTAACAACTCTATTGATATCTCTATTAAAATTAAAATTAACTTAATTATCCAATTAACTCAAATATTTAACTCCTAAATTTTATATTATTATTATTATACTAATTTAATATCATAGATTATGAACTTACAATAGATTATTAATTTATAACATAAATTTTAAGCGTAAAAGAAATTAGATTTCTCATAGAAACACTGTTACAATTTCATTAGTTTTATGCTACAGTATTCTAAATTGGATTCCAATTGTAATTTCTTATAAGAATATATGGATGCTATAGTGACAGATTGCCACTCTCACGTTTAGATCCTACTCACGTTTAGATCCTACTGCCACTATAGTGTATAAAATATTAGTTTGAATTTTCGGATTACTCTCCATTGTTGGTACAGGAACGTGATGCTATCAATCATCTTCCTAATGGTCATCTCTACCAAACATATAAATTAATGAAAACTGAGATACAGTGCGTATAAATATATACTATTAATAAAGTTACACTACATATATGGATGAAACATCACTACAGGTATATACATATTTTACCGAGATAACACATACAAATTTAATCTAAAAAAAATTCAATTTTTATAAACCCAATCTTACATACTATTCATCGTATATTCTATTATAAGTCAGAATTTCACCGATCAATCATCACCAACGATACCAGTAGACAATTAAACAATTTATTCTACACACAATCTACACAAACAGAGATAATTCCATACAATTTCATCCCATATACGATTCATCATAAACCCGTTTAGAGAGTTAGAACCCCACCCCTTACCTTAAATTTGACGGTGGTTATAACTTCGATCGAATTTCTACTTTCCGATTGTGTACTTCCTGTATCCTCTCTTAGCCCTAGTGCCTCCACTTTCTCCTTGAATTTTCCTTTTCTCACGTACCAACCCTATTCCTATTATTTCCTTCCTTTAAATACTCCTCAATTTCATACTCTATTATTAATTAATTAACTATTCTACTTCTTTAATAATTCAATATTTATTCTACCATATATTCTATCATTTATTCTATTATATATATTCTATTTGGCCAATTTAATTAATACTTCCAATTTTATTCCTCACATTAAAATAAAACTCACTAAATACTTTAAATTAATTAGTTTCTACTCATAATAATAATTCTCCGATTAAATCAATCATTCACTTAATTTCTTTTTCAACTAAATTCCAACTAATAATTCCTTAATAATTCATTTAAATAATTAAGTGATTTTCCGGATGTTACTGGGTGTATGGAGTAAAAGCCTCTAATTATTTTGTTATTATTATTATTATTATAATAGAATAATAAGAAAGAAAAAGGAATTGGAAACCAAAATTTGGAGAAAAGAGAATCTACGTGAGAATAGAAGAAGAGCAAAGGAGGAAGAGGAACCTAAATCTCAAGAAGGATTCAAGCAATTGGCTAAGGTAAGGGGCGATTGCTCTAATTATAATGTATTATGAGTTTTGAGAATGGTAGAATAGAGTAAGAGATTAGGAATCCCAGTTTAGGATTTTTAGGTTTATGAGTTTTGATCCTAAATGCATGATTTTGACATTCTTGATGCAATTGGTGTTATAGAGTTGTTGTATGATGTTGTGGTGTGTTGTTATGGCATTGGAATCATGTATTGGGATATGTTTTTGGTGTTAACTATGTATGGGTTTATAATTGGAACAATTGGATTGATTGGGAAATAAGAGAATGTTGTCAAAACTGAATTTTTGGCTACAGAGGTCGTGGAACCCAGTTACCCTGTGGGGGGAACCGGTTACCTTTGTATTATCATTTGAAAAATATGATTTTTGAATGGGGGAACCGGTTACCCTATAGGAGAACCCAGGTTCCCCATACATTTTCCAACAACGTGTTTTCACATGATTGTGGAAATCGGTTACTCCCCTGGAGGAACCGGTTACCACTAATACTTTTTGAAAAGTATTAAACTTTGAAAATTCATAACTTTCTAAACGTAAGTCGGTTTTAATCGCTGTTTTGAACGTTATTTCTTAAATTAAATACTCTATTTGATGAAATGAAGAAAATAACAGTAACTTGATTTTATTTTGAAAATCATTGATTTTTCGATTATATGGTTTATTCTTATGTGCATATTTGATGTATATGCAATGGTATGTTAATGTTGTGATGATGTATGAGTGCATATTGATGGCTGTATTCATATGTTGGTGATAGAATTACGAATTTATGTGTAGTTGTTTGTGCATGTTTATGCTATTTGATGATGTTCATGATAAATGGTGGTTATCATGTTTTGGTGATGATGTTGCAGTAATTGCTTGTGCATGTTTATGTTGTTTGATGATGGTCATGATAAATGGTGGTTATCATGTTTTGGTGATGATGTTGAAGTAATTTCTTGTGCATGTTTATGTGATTGGATGTGTTCATGATAAATGATTGTATCATGTTTTGGTGATGATTTTGCAGTAATTGCTTGTGCATGTTTATGTGATTGGATGTGTTCATGATAAATGATTGTATCATGTTTTGGTGATGATGTTGCATGCTTTTATGATGTGCATGCATATGCATTCTGGTGGTAGCTAATTCCCATTGTGTGGAATTAGTGAGTATTGCCAATAACCGTTCCCGAGTGATTATGGGTGGTGAGGCTAGATTCATGTCCGGGTGATTATGGACGAATCGACGAAACTGTTATTATCATGTTTTTGGATTGATAATGTTGCATGTTTGGTGATGTGCTTGCATATACATTATGGTGGTAGTGTCGCACCCCAAAATTTACCCTCCGGATATTTTGATAACTTTACGTGGCTCATGTTGCATCATTGCATTTCATACTTTGTTACTAAATCAAAGTGTTTCAGTTGTCAAGCTTTTCAAAAATATGGAATTTGGTTGTATTGACAATTGGTCCAAGGGGTTCTCATATTCTCTCTATTTTTGTCATTCAAGTTATCAAGGTTTCTTAGGCCTCAAGATATCTCAATATGTCCATGTCTGTTTCTACGAAGCTTCTTAACTATGCTCTTTGGTCAGGTAGAGTATGATTTTGTCACCATCTTCAATCGAGGACTTCGTAGGATATGATATGTGTACCTCATAATCTCTCAATTTACTTTCTCCTTGAAGAGCATCACAAGCAAGAATTAGGATTTATATGGCTTTGATGGCTCTCATATTCACTCAAGGTTTGGATTCTTGATCACTGTGATATTCTCCGTGTCGATCTATAAGGTTGTAAGCTCAAGCATTCATCCTCCTCCTGTGCTTGTCATCATCACTTCTTGGATTCCTTTGAAAATGCACAGATTCAGAGATGTGAATTACCTAGTGACTCTTGGATGCATCCTCGTGTGTTTACTTGAATTGGATTAAAGTTTTGAGCAAGATCATCAATAGGTTTATGATTAAAGTTTCTCATATGTGTATATTTCTGTTGATGTCTTATCTACCAATGGAAGTTTGGTTAGGATGTTCAAGTCAAATATTATTTTCTCAAAGGAATTACTTGACAAGATTTGAATTCTTTGATTGATTAAATTGCAAGGATGAAGTGTTGCACGAAGGATGAAATTGCGATTAAAACATCTTTCATGTCTTTCTTTTGTTTGGGCTTATTGTTCAAATTCAAGTTGACTTATATTTGGATTCATTGGTTGAGTTTCAAAAGTGACTACGAAAGGGAAATTGTTTGTTTTATCGTCTTACTTAGAATGGTTGGCATTTCTAACTTAGAATGGAAAAGGAAGTCCAAGACTATATTTTTAACTCAAGATTCATGTCATTATTTTCAATTGCGAATGTCAGAACTTTGTTTTAATTTCAAAGATTCATGGTTCAACCAAAATTCATGCAAATTTATCTCAACCATTCAACATGGCATGTTTCATCCAAATATTTCCAAACTCATTCATTCTAGAATAAAAATACTTTCTTTACAAGAGACATTCAAGTCTTGAATCTAAGCTAAGTTATGTCACCATCTTTTGTGCTACAAGAAAGTTCAAGTTCTAATACTTAACTTCTAATTGCATCAACATTGGCGCAAATTGAATTTCAAAATATCATTCATTCAAGTTTTATATCATGGAAGTTACAAGTTTGTTACAAGGATGTTTTTAGATTACAATTTCTACAAAAAGTTCTAAATCCTAAAAAAATAAACTTTCGTAGCATCTTCATCATCATGTTCTTTGTGCCAAACTTCACCATTTGATCTTCAAGCTCTCCTATTTGCTGCTCACCCATGTTGCTCAATGTTACATGAAACAAGAAAGAAAAGCATGATTAGTAATTATAACCATTGAACATAAACAAGAATTTCAAAGAGTTTTCAAGATCATCATTAGGGTTATGTGTTTGGAATCAGATTCTTAGGGATTTTGTTCAATCATGTTTAAGTAACCAACAAAGCCTCATACAAAAAACAGAATGCAATCATTGGCCAAAAAACTCCCATTGCAAATCACGAATTATTTCGGTTAACAAAAGGGAGGTGTAGCTCAGAAAACATCATAGCTACAAAACCATCAGTACAGTTTCAAAGAAAATATGTTCAAGGCCAATAACTGTGAAAACCATCAGTACAGTTTCAAAGAAAGTATGTTCAGCCCAATAACATCATGGTTACTAATAGCAGCAAGTAAATACAAAAGTAGAAGAAAGGACAAAGTCTAGTGCCAAGGATCGGTAACAACATGTTTCAGCCCAATAATTCAGAAGTCAGAAAATCAATGTGACAGAAGTATGTTCAGCCCAAAAAACACTCTATCCAAAGCCTGCTACACAGACCAAAGGTCCAGCAACAAAGGCAAGAAAACCCTAATTCTGATTATAAAAGGATTGAAGACATTGTTCATGAGGAGAACCCTAGCAGCAGCCACACTATTCATAACACCCTAACCAGAACCACAGGCAAAAACAGCCAGCAAACAAGCAACATTGTTCAAAAATCGAAAACCCCAAAGCTTTGTTCATCATAACAAATTCAAACCACAGAAAAAACCTTTCAGAAAGAAGATTGTTCACAGAAACACAGCAAGCCACAAATAGAACCTAAAAGCCCTAAATATCATCATCATCTTCCTAAACACTAACCCTTCATAAAATCATATTTTAAGAAATCAAAGTTCTAAATTCGAAAGAAGATAAGGAATCAGAACAATCTCACCTAGAACGCCAGAAAGGCCAAATTGGAACCCTAGGGTTTCGTTCACCTCTTTCGAGCTCTCAGCCAAATCCTCAGTTTTTTGCAAAAAACAATCCACAAATCAAGAGTCAGAAGAAAGAAACGACCAGGAATATGTAATGAAATCAAACACCGAAGCTGCTCCGCCGTAAGACCTCCGTCCACCGCCACCAAGGACGATTTCCGGCGAGGGTTCAAACCCTTCGAGCAGAAGAACGGCGAGTCCAAGAAAGAACCCGGATAGACATATCGCGAGTAACGGTGTCGCGATTTCCAGTGAGACAGAGAGCTAAGTTTTCAAAAAACAACCACGAACCAATGATCAGGGAAGAGAGATGAAGATATTGACGCAAAAATATTCAAGATCGGAGCAAGACACGACATCTACCGCCGTCTGGCTTCATCCCCGCCGCCGTCTGGCTTCATCAGATCAACCTTATTTTTGTTTTTCTGGGTTTTAGTTTTGTTTGCCTTTGTTAAAGGGAGAATAAAGAGCCACGGTTGAGAATAAGAGAGGGATTTAGAAAGTTAGAGAGAAAGTTTCCATTTTTCTTTTAATTTTCATTTCAAGTTTTTTTTTAATATACTAATAATATTGTTAAGTGTTGGTTTAGTGAGGTGGTGACAAGTGTCACCACCTATGATATTTTCTGGTTGTTCTCATGCAGGTGTCCCTTCAGCCTATCATGCACCCTTGTCCTCTCTGGCCGTTGGATCCTAATCAATATGATATCTAACGCTCCCAGCGAATTTCTATACCCACACCCCCTGATTGCTTCATTTTTTGCCTATTTCCTATATATTTTTACATTTTTTTTGTGAAATATTTATTCTATTAAATAAATTTGTAAAGTGTTATTTTTATTTAAATATTTAATTGGGTTGAAAATTAACATTTAATTTAATTAATTATTTTGTTAATTAATTTTATTAAATGGGAGGTTTCAGTTTAATTAATTATTTAATTAATTTGATTGGGTTGTATTGTTTGTCTATTTAGGCTTTTATCGCGCTTCTTGATTTGATGTATCCCCATTCGTAAACGTGTATCTCCATCCCCGTATGGTTTGTAATAGCTTAGGATTTTATTTCATTTTGTGTTTTAATTACCGTTCAATTACTCGTTTGTCATCAATTATAACACATAGCCTCCTCTTGGGCTCCTCATCAAAGGAATAGGTAAACATACACAGTGCACACTCGCACACATTCATAGTTTGGTCTTGGGCTATTCTACAACGACAACTATTCGATCGATTGTTCCAATCGGTCGTTTAGAATATTAGTGTCACGCTAGTCCCACTTTCTAGGAGCATACATATAGCCACCTTGTATGGGCTCGCTTGTTTTCCTAATCAGATTCTTATATCCTCTTGGCTCATAAGCCAATTTCCTAAAGGGTCTCATGGTCTCATGGTTGGGGATAGGCATGGCCATCCTCACAAGGTTAATTAAAGCCCTTGTTGCTTTAATTAACCATAACCCGAATAAATATTGGTCCATATACCAATTTTCCATGCACTAGGGTCTCATAGTTGGGGATAGGAGAACCTATCCTCACAAGATTAATCAAGTCCATATACTTGGTTAATCATAACCCGAATCATTCCTTCCCTTCCGGTCCGTTACCAAACCCCATCTAAAACACTTTAATAATTTAAATTTCAAACCTCGATCCAACGTCGAGTGTCTTTTTAAAAACTCTTTCACAATAAAAACCCAAGTATCTAAATTGTTGGTTGCTAGACCAATTGTTTAAATACTTGTGCGAATGAACTCCTAGTCTTTAAATCGTTGGATGCTAGTCCAATTGTTTAAAGACTCTTAAAAAACGTGAATCTCATTTCACTTCACTCTTTCATAAGAAAAAACTTTTGGGGTGATAGACGACTCGTTGAGCATTGAGCTCCTCTTGTTTCTAGTATTTGAATCGTAGGATGCTAGTCCTATTGTTCGGTACTTTTCACCCACCTAAAATCAATTCAACTCACTCAAAATCCTTTTTTCGCTCATATGCGATCATCAAACTCTTTTCCGACAAAGAGTGTGCAATAGCCATTTCAAACACGAACGAGGACTTAAGCTTTTCAAACAAACTAAACAAGTCCAAGTTCAAGCATTTGAAATGTCTAATGCATAATTTTTTTTATAAAATCAATACAGCCAATTTAAAACATTTTTGAGAAGAACTACGGAGTTTTGAATTTCCCATTGCACGGGGGAATACGTAGGCACAAGGTTCTGAAACCGCGGCAAACTCAAAATAATAATAAATAAACCCCGTTTCTTTTATTTCTCGATCATAACTCATGAATTAGTAATTTAACATACACACAAATGTCATACCCTAAAATTTGTCCTTCTACTTCTCAAGACATTCCATACACCCATACTCAAGGATTCATCAAGGGTTGATCAGACAAACCCTCTCCTAGGCAACCAACCCAAACTAGGGTTTGGCAATTCTCAGATCAAGGTGGTTCCCAACATCTCCAATGGTCATCATGCCTCATCATATGCTTCAAAGAATCTCCATGTCAAGTTTTAAGCTTTACAAGTCAAGTTTCCTCAGACAATTGCTCAGATGGTTGAAAATCAGTTGTATTCGACAAAAGGTCAACTGTGGTCAACATACAGTCAAACTTCATGATTTTTGGTCAACATCCATATTTTGAAGTGACATTCATCATTTGATCAAGGGTTGATCATGATTCATCAAGAAAACTCAAGATTTGTTCAAAAGTCAAACTTTCCAAATTAGGGTTTTCTAGGGAAAAGTCAGCTGAACTTTGATTGAGCATAACTTTCTCATACTTTATCAAAAAAATTTCCACCACCTCTCATTTTGAAGAAAATTCAATTCTCTACAACTTCATGTCTCACAAGCATGGTCATAAAATGCTTCATTTTGAAGATATGGATCAAAACATTACATGTCCTTTTCAAAGTCAATAAAAAGTCAACTTTTTGTAAAGAAGTGTTATTGAGCATGGAAACTCCAATGGAGATGAAACTAAAGAGGTTGTTTATATGACATCTAGAGCTTTCTAAAAAGTCCAAGAACACTCAAAAATGTTAAAAATTAAGCAAGATACACCTTGCACAAGTTGGGCATTTTTGAAGATTTGCACAAAGGAAAACATCTGACAAAATCCAATTTTTTCCAAATAGGCCTATAATTTTATGATCCAAACTTCATCATAATATTATTTAAGACCTCTTGATGCCTTGCCACGACCTCTTTCTATTTTTTTGATTTATTTTTGAATTTAAAAACATTTAATTCAAATTTAAATTAAATAAAATATAAAAACAAGGTATAATTTAAGTTGGGTTGGATTGTTAACAAGCTTGAGGACCATGGAAGCCCACAAAACATGCCAAATTCGTGCTAGCTCATGCAAGGAAGAGAAAATCAAATTTTGGAAAGATTTGATCAAAATTGAAAGAGAAAATATTTTGTATTCAAAAGCATATCTTTTTTCATTCTTTTTGCTCCAACCTCTTGCTCTATAAATACCTATTGCATTCACAAAGACCAAGGACGAAACCCTAGCCTCTTGAAGCAACCCTAAAATTCTCAAATTTTTCACAAAGTTGGCAAATTCGAATTTGTTTTTCTAGCCACTTCCAGCCACTCTCAATCATCCCATTGTATTCCTGAGGTAAGATTGAGTAAGTATACATCAAAAACCATGGTTAAACACGTTTGAATCGGGCTGTACATGAACATACATATTCATATTTTTCTTGAATTCGAATTTTTAATACCTGTGTGTTTTAATCGAAACTAATCATTCTAACATGATCATGAGGTATCATAGACATGATCTGGGCCATCGTTCACAAGGTTAAACATCCAAATCGCGCTATGCCATAGTTAGGGTTTCAAATCGGAGGAGCTTCGAACCGGTTGATACAGGCCGTTTTAGTCCAAACAAACACCACCATTGAACTCGCAAGGGTCGATTTAGGGGGGGGGTAGGGTTCCTCTTTGTTCTTTATTTGGCTTATTTTGCAGGTTTGAAAATCGGAGTCACCGGAGAAGACAACCGGAGCTAGGGCTCGTGACCTCGGTAATCGATTGGTGAAGGCATGGCAATTCCTTGCGTTCTGATTCGCTCTCATATGCATACTGGGTCCCACGCGTTTGACTGTGTTTGAAAATCACAACTATGACACGTTTACACTTATAAACCATTGATTGTAGGATTATAACACCAAGTACACTTGGCTCAGTTGGCAACGCGTTGGTTGATTTCTCCAGAGGGCACGGGTTCGATCCTTGGCCCTGGCAATTTCTTTTTACCACTTTGCAAATTAACTTTTTCTATTTTCTTATTTTTCCTAATATTTTTCATTCAATTTAATTTATCTTTAAATATTTTTCTCATGCATTTAAAAGTCACCAAAAATATTTTCCTTTTGCATTTTAATGATTAAAATGTTTATTTAATTTCTGACATTAAAATTAATATTTTTGCATGCATATTTTAATTAATTGTTAATTAACCATTAAATTGACTTTTAATTGCTTTTAATTATCAAAATCGATCCAGAAAATTACCAAAAAATTATCTCATCATCTAATTATCATGACTAACCTAAAATATTTTTCCTCATTCAAAAACATTATTTTTACTAACATTTTTCTCTTATGCGAGCTTCCTTATATTTTCCGATTATGTATCTGTTCACAGGTTGTAACGTTTCAGACTATTTTTCTCGCTTTTCTTTCCAATATTATGTAACTGCCTATGGGATGTAATAGATTAATTAGGACTTTTATTTTCCGCACTCCTATTATGTAACAGCCCCAAAGCCATGTAATAGCGTAGGACTTTTACTTTCCGCAATTTACTTTCCGCACCTTATAAACTGCTAGTAACTAGGCGTGTATGGCAAGATAAAAATCAACATAGCTAACTCTAATCACAAGATAACATATTTGAACTTGACACACTCTTTTCACACATGCACCCCCTAGAGTATTCTCTCTCGTTGTCTTTCGAATAAATGGTCAAGTCCCTCGAACGTAGAGGTATCCTAGCACCGTTTCCTACAAACATATCATCATAGACCCTTCGATACAAAGATCATAGACCCACGATGTCGCCTATGAATACATGATCTCGTCCCTCGATTGTTGCCTACGAAAAGTGATGATCGTCCCTTCGAATGTCCCTTCTACATCCAACAAATAGGATTACCTACCAACTAATGGTACGGATAGCACTATTCTAAAGGAACGTAAAAACAACACGAAAACGACCATTCTGAGTAGGTAATAAGACTTTTAGTTGCTTGCTCAAACAAAATATTTTTCACACCACACACTTTTGTCAAAGTTCAAAACTCTTTTCCAAAACAAAACATTTCTGAACACTTTGTATACATTCTTACATGAATCATTACAAAGTCAAAGCGAAATGCCTTTTCAAAACATTTTTGTCAAACACACAGAAAGCAATTTTAAAGTGAGCTAAAATCAACTAAGAGCCTGTAGATAACTACGGATGGAAAGGGGTGCTAATACCTTCCCTTTTCATAACCTTCTCCCTTACTCAGAATCTAATGAAGGTCTTTTCCGGTTCTTTTCACCTTCCCTTAATTGGATAAAAGAAAAGTCGGTGGCGACTCTTGCTATCCGCACATTTGCGATAAAAAGAAAAACAATTCTCAAAGTCAGTTCACCGTATTACAGAACTGGCGACTCTACCGGGGAAACACCCTAAAGAGAGAATACCTTGGGGATTATTAGATCAATTTTACTGCTTTCTGTTTGACTTGCTTGCTTTATTCTTAAGGGTTGCTTGGGTATTATATTTGTGGGGGATCCTACGCCCAGATCCAGGTTTCCTTTAGGTAAGTAGCAATAGATCGTCGCGACCGTTAAGCGTATACCGAAACGGTCAACATGATGGCTACGTTAGTGTGACACTTTGGATGTCCTAATACTCTTTATTTCCAAGTTGAGGATAGTATTTGGCTTTTGTGTGGTGTCATCAGCACTAACTCAACTTTTAGAACCTTAATTGACCCATCTTGGCCATTAGAAGGTAGTGAGATGGCCGACTTTGGTGTAGACCGAGGTTGGTTGATACTCGATGCTACGCTCATTAAGATCAGACTTTTGGGATATTTTCGGTCAACCACTTGGTAGTCGTATTGAAGTAAACGCCTAGGAGAAAGATCAATGATATGAGATTCCTAGAACCCGGTTACTATTATAGGACAGGATGAACCAACTCAAACTTTGGTAGGGTAATCACCCATACCTCATGCAAGCCTTAAACCTAGGGCTATTGTGTGAATTGTTTGTGCTTGCTAAAAATGACATCATGACATCATCGCATTGCATATCATTTCTAACAATTTCAAGGACCTAGGGATTTATCTTTGCTCTGTTTTATAGGGATTATGGCTTCTAGAAAGACTATCCGAATCAACTTCATGGGTATACCTTCTCAACTAAAAGAATTGGTTTCAGAAATTCCCTATCATGCTCAGTTCAGCAAAAGACATGGTTATCTACTTGACTTGGTTATCTCTGGTTTTGAAGAAGATATGATGCACGTCTTATTCCAGTTCTTCGATCCGAAATACCATTGCTTTACATTCCCAGATTATCAGTTAGTTCCTACCTTGGAAGAATTCTCTAAGCTACTTAGGATACCTATTCTTGATCATATGCCATTCACCGGTTTAGAAAAGGTTCCTAGGTACGAAGACATCGCATCAGCATTACATCTAAAGCGCTCAGACATTGAAGCCAATTGGGAAACAAGAAGTGGAGTTAAGGGTTTACTTGCCAAGTTCCTGATAAAGAAAGCCCGAGAATTCCTCAAAGCTATGAGTTTCCATGCATTCGAAGACATCTAGGCCTTACTAATCTATGGCTTGGTATTATTTCCTAATTCAGATCAGTTCATTGACGTGAACACCATCAAGATATTCCTCACTCGTAATCCTATGCCTACTTTACTTGGAGATATTCTACATTCTCTCCACACTCGTACTATCAAAATACAAGGAACTCTCATGTGTTGTATACCGTTACTTTCCAGGTGGTTTATTTCGCACCTTCCTCCATCTATTTTGAAGAACGAGCAAATATTGATGTGGTCTCAAAGGCTAATGTCACTCTCTCATTCGGATATTCGTTGGTGTCTTTTCTCTCAAAAGGACTTCACATTTATTGAGCGTTGTGGAGAATTCCCTAATGTACCACTCCTTGGTATATGGGGAGGTATTACTTACAACCCTTCTCTAGCTCTACGTCAGTTTGGTTATGCTCGAAGAGATGGTCCTCATGATATGCTTCTCTAAGATATTGTGTTCGACTACAACCACGATCTCCAGAATTACCGACGAAGGTTCATACACACGCTTAGGGCATGGTAAAGAAGACTGATACCAAGACTTTGGGGCACCAAAACTCCATTCCTTGGGAACCTTACCTCAAATGGGTGCGAGCTCGAGCTCAAAACCTCATGATGCCATTCACGCCTGTTTTACCAGTAATTATGGAACCTGTTTCCATAGGTGACATACCCTATACTGTTCTCCATCCCGACATGCCTACTGATTTTGAAGACTTGAAGAGATCCTGGATCCAGCTTAAAGAAGAAAGGGATACATTCGAAGCTCAGTGCTATGCAAGCGAGAAGAAGGTGCTAGAGTTGACAAAGCTACTTCACGAGGAGCGGAACATCAACGCCTACCTCGGCACCAAGAGGAAGCGCCCATGGGAGACTTAGAGCTTTAGGATTTCTGTTCTTTTATTTTTCCGAACTATCTTTTGTGATTGAAAAGAAAAAGAATAAAAAGAGAACTAATAAATGTTTGTTCATGTTTGTTTAACAAATTTAAGTTCCTAAGGTCCTTGAAAACATTGCATTGCATTGCATAAACATCGCATATCATGGCATAACATTGCATAGCAGGTACATTGAATATCGGTTTTCTCATTTTCTCACTATTTTTTATAGCAGAAATGGCTCTTGAACAGACTGTCAATGATCTTCAGGCTCAGAATGCTCAGTTCCAGGAGATGTTCACCAGCTTGGTCCAAGGCCAAGAAGATCTGAAGAAGCTCATCAACAAAAAGAAGAAGGTCATTGGTGTTCTCAACATGGGAAGACGTCACAAATCTCAACATGGGAAGATGTCACAAAGGGGGTCCTTAGGTGGTCAGCCGGATAGAGTTCTCAGAAGGAAGTGTCAAAACTAAGGGAAGTGTCAAGGGCAACGAAGAAGACCAGCGTGAGCATGAGAAGAAGGAAGAAGATTGTGAGAATGATCAGTACTCTTAGGAGGATGACAAATACAAACAACTTGAAGACCGTCTGAATGCTGTGGAAAATCTGAAGATGTCAGGGCTGAATTTTGATAATCTGAGTCTTGTTCCTGGTGTGGTGATTCCTCACAAGTACAAGGTTCCTACTTTTTCCAAGTATGATGGCATTTCTTGTCCGAAGCTGCATTTGAAGTCCTATGTTCAGAAGATCAATCCCCACACTGATGACAGAAAGTTGTGGATTCATTATTTCTAAGAGAGTTTGGCCGGAACTCAGTTGGAGTGGTATTATCAACTAGAGAGTGACCACATCCGTACCTGGAGTGACTTAGCAGATGCTTTCTACAAACAATATGAGTACAATGCTGAATTGGCACCCACTCGCATGCAACTACAAAGCATGTCAATGGGTCGCGATGAGAAGTTCAAAGAGTATGCTCAGAAATGGAGAGATCTAGAAGGCATAGTTCAACCACCCTTGTCCAATAGGAAATTGGTTGATATGTTTATGGGAACATTGACAGGCCCATTCTTTAATCATCTGATTGGAAACTCTTCAGCCAGATTCACCGAGCTGATACTGACAGGAGAGCGTATTGAAGTTGGAATCAAGAGTGGAAAGATTCAGATAGAGTCATCCTTAAATGCTGCAAAAAGATCTTTTGGTGGTAAGAAAGAAGCCAATGCTGTGTATGGTCAGAAAAGCCGAGCCAAGACCGACCGCGCTCAATCTGTGGGGGCAGTTCTGATCTCCAATCCTACACCAGCGCAACCTCAGCGAGACAACACGCGTAAACAGAACGCACCACAAAGACAGTTTACAAAGATCAATATGCCATTGTCGCAAGCCTTGCAACACATGTTGAAAGCCGAGCTGATTACCTTGAGGGATCCTCCTCAGAACATCAACACTTCTTCTCCGAGATACAATCCTAATGCTAAGTGTGCTTACCACTCCAATAGTCCTGGACATAACAATGACGATTGTTGGGCTTTGAAGAACAAGATTCAAGACATGATTGAAGCTAAAGAGATTGAGTTTGATCCTCCTGTTGAGACTCCGAATGTGATCAACGCACCTATGCTTAACCACGACAAGAGTGCAAATGATATTGACAAGAACTCTTATGTTTTCAATATAGATGACTTGACTATTCCTCTGATGACTGTCAAGAAGAATTTGCTACAAGCCGGTGTCAATCCATGATGCCCCGAGAATTATCGTTGGTGCCCATCTGCGCCTGACGGTTGTGCTTGGTTGAGAAGACGTATTCAGTGCATGATGGATAACCGCGAAGTGCTATTTCTGAAGCCATCACCTGTGGAGAATCTGTGTGAAGACATGCCTAAGAAGCTGAAGATCGAAGATGTGAGCGAAACTGTACCAGAAGTCTGGGATACCTTGGGGCAACCAAGTGGGAAGTTTGATTACATGGTGAAGTACACTGTTCCTGAAAGCTACAAGATTCCAATTGAAGATGTTAAAGCAACTGGATGGGGGGGGACGATTTCCCAGAAGATTATGCTGATATTAACACTATAAGGATTTCCTCTGCTGATCCTGTGCCTAGAGTGGCACCTCTCATCATTACTTCTCCCAGACCAGTTCCATACTCCTCTGACAAAGCTATCCCGTGGAACTATGGAGCTGAGGTTTACTATCATGGCGTCAAGCAAGACCCTCTGACCATTGAAGATCTTATAGTTGAAACTACCATTCCTGACATTGACAACATCACCAGATCAAGTAAGGTGACCAGAACCGGAAGAGTGTTTTCTCTAGACATCTCTCCTCCAAAAGACACTGCGACTCCAGCTCGCATTCCAGCTAGAGGGAAAGAACCAGTAACTCATCCTGCTCAGACAGAAGTACCAAAGGAAGTTGCTGAAGATACCTCCAAACAAGAAATGGAGGAAATTCTGAAGATTATCAAGAAGAGTGACTACAATGTTGTGGAACAGTTGGGACAAACTCCGTCCAAGATCTCCATGCTTGCTCTGCTCTTGTACTCTGAGGCTCATGCTAAGGCCTTGGTGAAGTTTCTGAAGAATGCTCACGTACCACAAGACACTACTACTGATCAGTTTGAAGTTTGTATTGCTATCCTGGCTGCCAACAACGGCCTAGGCTTCTCGATCTTGATTTGACTCTAGGAAGGAAACACAACAAAGCCTTGCACATCTCTGTTGAATGCAAGGGCGTTACATTGTCTCATGTTTTGGTTGATATCGGTTATGCTCTGAATCTCCTACCAAAGACATAATTGTGAGAGATTTTGATGGTTCTAAACGAACGGTACTTGGAGAGCTCATACTGCCTGTTAAAGTCGGTTCCCAGACTTTCGACTCCACTTTCTTTGTCATGGACATCCGTCCAGCTTACTCTTGCCTACTTGGGCGCCCTTGGATATATGGGGCAACCTTTACCTTGCATCGAAGGTGAAGTACCGGTGAAGGGAAGGTTATTCTGATATGTGGTGAAGAGGAATACATGGTCAGTCATCTGCAGTCATTTCGATATCTCGAGATGGAAGATGAATTCTTTGAGACCCCCTGTCAAGCTTTCGAAACAGTTCCAAGAGTCGTGCCTGTTGACTCTCCTGTTACTTCCGAAGTTACACAAGTTCCGCCTAGGATGGCCTCGCTGAAGGATGCCCAAGCCGCAGTTGAAGAAGGAGGTAGTGCTATTTGGGGTCAGCTCCCCGATCTTCCTTTCAAATCCGACAAGACTGGTTTAGGCTTCACCATCAAGGGTCAGAAGATGATACGCCGCGAACGTACCGGCCAACTTCCTTTCCGCATCAGCAGAGATGGAGTTCATGCTATAGAAGACGACGACAGCGACTTCGACATCAGCAAATGGATCTTCCCAACTCCCGACAACGGACTCAGCAATTGGAAGACTGAAGACGTCATACCAATCTCCTTTAGACAAGTGTAATTGCTTTTGTTTTTTGTTTGCTTTTCGTATTTTCTACGCTTTGAACAATAAACTTTAAAGCCTAGTGCCTTGCCCAGGGCATCATGGCTCGTTTGTGAGGGTTATTATCTATCATTTGCATATTTTCATTCAATAAAATCGTTGGACTTTTGCATTTATTGTTTTCTTTCTTTTACTTTATCACCCCTTCAAAAGGCTATGTGTTCTTACACACACCCACGTGATACACTGCAGATTCACTCCGAATCTCGTTGATAACAACTATGCTATTGCTAAATATGACTTCCGATAATCCGATCTACCAAGCCGAAGACGAAGGTGAGGAAGATTGTGAAGTGCCAGGAGAACTTGTCAGACTGCTACAGCAAGAAGAGCGAGTTATACAGCCACACGAAGAGCCAGTTGAGGTTATGAATCTAGGTACTGATGAAGACATAATAAAATCAAGATAGGAGCAGGTCTTGAAAGCAATGTCAAAGAAAGATTGGTTCAGATGCTACGAGACTATATTGAGGTTTTTGCTTGGTCATAAGAAGACATGTCAGGTTTAGACATTGACATTGTGGTACACCGGTTACCGACAAAGGAAGTTTTTCAACCTGTGAAACAGAAGGTTCGTCGTATGCGTCCTGAGATGTCAGAGAAAATCAAAGCCGAAGTTATGAAGCAGTTCAATGTCGGTTTCATAGCAGTTACTTCTTATCCACAATGGGTTGCAAACGTGGTACCCGTACCTAAGAAGGATGGCAAAGTACGAATATGTGTGGATTACAGAGATTTGAACAGAGCAAGTCCGAAAGACGATTTTCCACTTCCTCATATTAATGTTCTGGTTGACAACACCGCTCAACATAAAGTTTTCTCCTTCATGGATGGTTTCTCCGGTTACAATCAGATCAAAATGGCTCCTGAAGACATGGAGAAGACTACTTTTGTTACACAGTGGGGTACTTTTTGTTACAAGGTCATGCCGTTTGGACTGAAGAACGCAGGCGCCACTTATCAGCGTGCTATGGTAGCATTGTTTCATTACATGATTCATCACGAGATAGAGGTCTATGTCGACAACATGATAGCTCGATCACATACTGAAGAAGAACATCTCAATCATTTGCGGAAACTGTTTGATAGACTGAATAAGTACAGACTAAGACTTAATCCCAACAAGTGCACCTTTGGAGTCAGATCTGGTAAACTCCTAGGGTTTGTTGTCAGTGGTAAAGGTATTGAAGTTGACCCCGCCAAGGTTAAATCTATTCAAGAAATGCCAGCTCCCCGCACCGAGAAGGAAGTCAGAGGTTTCTTGGGACGTTTGAATTACATTGCCAGGTTCATTGCACATCTAACTGCTACTTGTGAGCCAATCTTCAAGCTACTGAAGAAAGATCAAGTAGTGGAGTGGAACGACGATTGCTAGATCGCTTTTGACAAAATTAAGGAGTACCTACAGAATCCTCCTATCCTAATGCCGCCTGCCGAAGGAAGACCTCTTATCTTGTACTTGACAGTATTAGAGAACTCAATGGGGTGTGTGTTGGGGCAAGGCAGTGCAGTCGAAAAGAGTATGCAATATACTACCTTAGCAAAAGTTTACCGTGAAATAAGATACTCACATCGAGAAAACTTGCGCTTTAACTGGCTGCTTGCCGACTAAGGCGTATATGTTGACTCACACTACCTTGTTGATCTCAAGATGGATTCGATAAAATACATATTAGAAACCGGCTCTCTCGGAAGAATAGCAAGATGGCAAATTATCTTGACCGAATCGACATCAGTATACTTCTCGAAAGCGATCAAAGGAAGTGTAGTGATCATTTGGCTCATCAAGCCGTAGATGACTATCGGTCTATGCGATTCGAGTTTCGAACGAAGATGTTACATTAATTCTTGATTGCGAAGAACCGGGACCAGACGAAGGACACGAACAAGGATCCCGATGGACCATGGTCTTTGATGGAGCCTCAACGCACTTGGCAATGGTATTGGCACCGTCATTACATCCTACTGGACATCGCCTTTCACCCAGATTATGTTTGGTTGCACTAACAACATGGTCGAATCTGAGCGTGCATCGTGGGTATTAAAGCTATTGATTTAAGAATCAAGTTCTTGCAAGTGTCGGAGACTCGACTTTAGTGATCGGTTAGATAAAGGGCGAGTGGGATCGAAGCATCTGAATCTCATCCCATATCGAGAGCATGTTCTGAGTCTGATCCCCTGCTTTGATGAGATTACCTTTGACCACATTCCGCGAGAAGAGAATCAGTTGGCAGACGCGTTAGCTACTATGTCATCTATGTTCAAGATTAGATGGGACAATGAGGCTCCCCAAATCACCATTGAGAAATTTGACGAACCAGCATACTGTTTTGAGCTTGATACAGAAGAGAAACCTTGGTTCTCCGAAGTGAAAAGGTATCTTGAGACTCAGGAATATCCCGCAGGGGCATCTATCAACGATAAGAAGTTCTTGAGAAGATTTGCATCCAAATTCTTCCTCAGCAACGGCATCCTATACAAGCGCAACCACGACTTGTGCTTACTCCACTTTGTGGACCAGAAAACAGCGGAACGTATCATGGAAGAGTTACACGAAGGCGCATTTGGTACCCACTCTAGTGGACATACGATGGCTAAGAAGATTCTGAGAACGGGTTACTATTGGTCCACCATGGAAGCTGATTGTCACCGCTATGCTCGATCTTGTCACAAATGCCAGATTTATGCAGACAAAGTGCACGTACCTCCAGTACCATTGAATGTCCTAACCGCTCCTTGGCCTTTCGCAATGTGGGGCATTGACATGATTGAAGAAATCAAGCCCACCTCTTCCAATGGACATTGTTTCATCCTTGTGGCAATCGACTATTTCACCAAGTGGGTAGAAGCAGCCTCGTTCGCGTCTGTTACCAAGAATGTTGTGGCTCGGTTCATCAAGCATAATCTTATATGTCGGTATGGCATTCCCGAAAGGATTATCACGGATAACGGCTCTAATCTCAACAAAACAATGATGCACGCAATTCAAGATCAAGCATCACAATTCTTCTCTGTATCGGCCTAAGATGAATGGCGCAGTGGAAGCCGCCAACAAGAACATTAAAAAGATTATACAGAAGATGATAGTGACTTACAAGGATTGGCATGAGATGTTGCCATTTTCTCTTCATGGTTATCGCACTACAATACGAACATCAACAGGGGCAACCCCCTTCTCTCTTGTATATGGTATGGAAGCGGTCCTGCCAATCGAGGATCAGATACCCTCAACCTGAGTCCTCCAAGACACAGAGTTAGGCAAAGACGATTGGATCCAGACTCGCCTTGACCAGATCAACTTGATTGACGAGAAACGACTCGCATCCATCTGCCATGGACAAATCTATCAAAAGCGAATGATCAGAGCATTCAACAAGAAAGTCAAGCACCGAGTCTACCAAGTTGGTGATCTAGTAGTCGAGCGCATCATTCTTCCACAAGGTGATCCCGGGGGAAAGTGGACTCCCACCTACGAGGGACCATTTGTAGTCAAGACAGTATTTTTAGGCGGGGCTATGATACTTAGCACCATGGATGGCGAAGATTTCCCACACCCTGTGAACGCAGACATAGTCAAAATACTACGCATAAACGAGACCCGCTAGGTCGACTGACCTGGGCAAAAATAAGGGCATCCTGGCGAACCAAAAGGGTTCGCGCAAAAATTAAGGATATATGCAAAACATGTACACCCGGTAAGTCGAAAACCTGCAAAGGCGGCTTGGGCAAAAAAGGGTATCCCAGTAGACTGAAAACCCGAAAGGGTGGTCTAGGAAAAAGTTAGGGATTTAAGCGTACGACTATGTCTCGTCCAGATCACCTATCTACAGACTACCACTATCAGCATTCAAGATTCAAATGGCGAAAATTAATCCACTCACTTTCTACTGACAGCAAGGAGATGAGATAGTCGAAATATATAAGTACTAGCATAGTTGAAACTTAACGAGATGATTTCCGCATAGCCTTTACTTTTCTTGTGTACAAACTACTTGGCCATACGCCACCTTTCAAATTAATACAAGTTCTTTTCACAGTTTTCACTCTTGTTGTTTTTTGCATAAAGTCCAACGTTTGATTTGAATGATTATATGCATCTACAATAAATATCTGTTTACAAACATGCGAAAAGCGGACGAACAAGGATAATTACTACAGGCTTTAGGAATTGAGATGACGACGAAAGTCACCAAAATATCCTCCTGCAGAGAACGATCCCCACAGAGACATCACTGCAAACCTTCCCCCAGCGGAATACAAAGTTCCTTCCACTAGTCCCGACATTCCAAGCTTCATCACGTTAGCACCTGAGCAACGATTTCAACCAACTTGACCTTGTTACGTCGTTAACAGTTCATCTTCAGCAGAGGTATTTATCCCCAGCAGAATATCTCTCAACAATTACCATTCCCCCGGCAGCAGCAATATCCAGGCTCGAAACTTGGTCAGATAGTGCATCGGCGGAAATCTGCTTCTTTTATTCCCCAGCCAGAGGTTTCAACGGGCTCCAGATCCCTCTAGCTCTGTCCTCCAACGACAATCAAATACTCCCCAGCGAAATCTACACATAAGGTTCCCCAACGGAGCACCTCTTAATCTCCATTTCCCCCAACAGGGTTTAAGCACAAGATCCTCAGTAGCGTACCTCTCGGTTTCTACCATCCTCAGCAGCATAGATATCTAGGCTCGAAACTTGGTCAGATAGTGCATCGGAGGAATCAAGGATATCTTTCTTCTCTTTCAAAAGCAGGGTTTTCATCTGCTTCGTCCCCAAACAGAAGCCAGAAATCCCCAAATAGAACGTCCACATCTTCTTCAAGATGGATATGTTTTGAAATACCAACATCTATCATACATTATTCATAAAAGTCATAACTTGTGCATAATGTCATTCATACACATTGTCATGCATCATAATCTGCATGAGACTAACGATATTCTATCAAAGTTTCTTTTGTTTTTTCCAAACAGGTGAAAATCACTCCTAAAACAACAGGTCCAGGATTAATACCCGAAGCCAGACGGGAAACCCTATTCAAATGACCACCCCAAGTTGACCTCCAACAACGGATCCAAGATTAATACCCGAAGCCAGACGGGAAACCCTATCCAAACGATCACCCAAGTTGTCCTCCGACAACAGGCATTGGATCAACACCTGAAGCACAACAGGGAAGCTATCCACATTCTTCCACCTATTATCCCCTCAGAGTAATCAAGACGAAGATTTATTCTGACTTCCTCTTATTATCAACAACAACTGCAGAGTCTGGCATACGACTCAGTTGCCCTGGATGGCGTCTTAAGCCCATCTCCGATTATTTGTCGACATCTCTCCACTTTTAGAATGCTGCATATTTGGTTAAAAACCAATACAAACCAATAACTTCATTCAAAGACGAGTGCGAAGTCTAACGTATGACTCTCTCTGGATGGCATCTTAAGCCCATCTCCGTGCTCCCTTCTACCTTCAGGAACATCTGCAGAGCCTAGCGTACGGCTCGTTCCTCAACATCAGTCTTTCCAGATGGCATCTTAAGCCCATCTTTGACGATTCTCCTATTCAAGCAACATCCGTGAGTCTAGCGTACGCCTCATTCCCCAGCGAAGCCTCCAGTTTCTCCAAATGGCATCTGTAAGCCCATTCCTGCATCATCAATCAACGACGAGTGCAAATTTTCAAGTGTACTCGAGTGTTCAATCATCTTCCACCTCCAGGTCACGAAAGGAAAGCATGCCAATCTAACCATTCCAGTACAAGAAGATTGAAAAGGGGCAGCTGTCATACCCCAAAATTTTCCCTCCTACTTCTCAAGACATTCGATACACCCATACTCAACGATTCATCAAGGGTTGATCAGACAAACCCTCTCCTAGGCTCCCAACCCAAACTAGGGTTTGGCAATTCTCAGATCAAGGTGGTTCCCAACATCTCCAATGGTCATCATGCCTCATCATATGCTTCAAAGAATCTCCATGTCAAGTTTTAAGCTTTACAAGTCAAGTTTCCTCAGACAATTGCTCAGATGGTTGAAAATCAGTTGTATTCGACAAAAGGTCAACTGTGGTCAACATACAGTCAAACTTCATGATTTTTGGTCAACATCCATATTTTGAAGTGACATTCATCATTTGATCAAGGGTTGATCATGATTCATCAAGAAAACTCAAGATTTGTTCAAAAGTCAAACTTTCCAAATTAGGGTTTTCTAGGGAAAAGTCAGCTGAACTTTGATTGAGCATAACTTTCTCATACTTTATCAAAAAAATTTCCACCACCTCTCATTTTGAAGAAAATTCAATTCTCTACAACTTCATGTCTCACAAGCATGGTCAGAAAATGCTTCATTTTGAAGATATGGATCAAAACATTACAGGTCCTTTTCAAAGTCAACAAAAAGTCAACTTTTTGTAAAGAAGTTTTATTGAGCATGGAAACTCCAATTGAGATAAAACCAAAGAGGTTGATTAGAGGACATCTCGAGCTTCCTAAAAATTCCAATAACACTCAAAAATATTAAAAATTGAGCAAGATACACCTTGCACAAGTTGGGCATTTTTGAAGATTTGCACAAAGGAAAATATCTGATAAAATCCAATTTTTCCAAATGGGCCTATAATTTTATGATCCAAACTTGATCATAATATTATTTAAGACCTCTTGATGCCTTGCCACGACCTCTTTCTATTTTTTTGATTTATGTTTGAATTTAAAAACATTTAATTCAAATTTAAATTAAATAAAATATGAAAACAAGGTATAATTTAAGTTGGGTTGGATTTTTATCAAGCTTGAGGATCAAGGAAGCCCACAAAACATGCCAAATTCGTGCTAGCTCATGCAAGGAAGAGAAAATCAAATTCTGGAAAGATTTGATCAAAATTGAAAGAGAAAATATTTTGCATTCAAAAGCATATCTTTTTTCATTCTTTTTGCTCCAACCTCTTGCTCTATAAATACCTATTGCATTCACAAAGACCAAGGACGAAACCTTAGCCTCTTGAAGCAACCCTAAAATTCTCAAATTTTTCACAAAGTTGGCAAATTCGAATTTGTTTTTCCAGCCACTCTCAATCATCCCATTGTGTTCTTGAGGTAAGATTGAGTAAGTATACATCAAAAACCATGGTTAAACACGCTTGAATTGGGCTGTACATGAACATACATATTCATATTTTTGTTGAATTCGAATTTTTAATACTTGTGTGTTTTAATCGAAACTAATCATTCTAACATGATCATGAGGTATCATAGACAGGATCTGGGCCATCGTTCACAAGGTTGAACGTCCAAATCGCGTTATGCCATAGTTAGGGTTTCAAATCGGAGGAGCTTCGAACAGGTTGATACAGGCCGTTTTAGTCCAAACAAACACCACCATTGAACTCGCAAGGGTCGATTTAGGGGGGTAGGGTTCCTCTTTGTTCTTTATTTGGCTTATTTTGCAGCTTTGAAAATCGGAGTCACCGGAGAAGACGACCGGAGCTAGGGCTCCGGCGCTGACTCAGGCGAAGACCGGCTAACTGAAGGCGTGGCAATTCCTTGCGTTCTGATTCGCTCTCATATGCATACTGGGTCCCACGCGTTTGACTGTGTTTGAAAATCACAACTATGACACGTTTACACTTATAAACCACTGATTGCAGGATTATAACACCAAGTACACTTGGCTCAGTTGGCAACGCATTGGTTGATTTCTCCAGAGGGCACGGGTTCGATCCTTGGCCCTGACAATTTCTTTTTACCACTTTGCAAACTAACTTTTTCTATTTTCTTATTTTTCTTAATATTTTTCATTCAATTTAATTTATCTTTAAATATTTTTCTCATGCATTTAAAAGTCACCAAAAATATTTTCCTTTTGCATTTTAATCAGAAAAATGTTTATTTACTTTTTGACATTAAAATTAATATTTTTGTATGCATATTTTAATTAATTGTTAATTAACCATTAAATTGACTTTTAATTGCTTTTAATTATCAAAATCGATCCAGAAAATTACCAAAAAATTATCTCATCATCTAATTATCATGACTAACCTAAAATATTTTTCCTCATTCAAAAAATTTATTTTTACTAACATTTTTCTCTTATGCGAGCTTCCTTATATTTTCCGATTATGTATCTGTTCACAGGTTGTAACGTTTCGGACTATTTTTCTCGCTTTTCTTTCCAATATTATGTAACTGCCTATGCGATGTAATAGATTAATTAGGACTTTTATTTTCCGCATTCCTATTATGTAACTGCCCCAAAGCCATGTAATAGCGTAGGACTTTTACATTCCGCAATTTACTTTCCGCACCTTATAAACTGCTAGTAACTAGGTGTGTATGGCAAGATAAAAATCAACATAGCTAACTCTAATCACAAGATATCATATATGAACATGACACACTCTTTTCACACATGCACCCCCTAGAGTATTCTTTCTCGTTGACTTTCGAATAAATGGTCAAGTCCCTCGAACGTAGAGGTATCCTAGCACCGTTGCCTACAAACATATCATCATAGTCCCTTCGATACAAAGATCATAGACCCACGATGTTGCCTACGAATACATGATCTCGTCCCTCGATTGTTGCCTACGAAAAGTGATGATCGTCCTTTTGAATGTCCCTTCTACATCCAACGAATAGGGTTACCTACCAACTAATGGTACGGATAGCACTATTCTAAAGGCAATAAAAACAACAGCGACCATTACGAGTAGGTAATAAGACTTTTAGTTGCTTGCTCAAACAAAATATTTTTCACACCACACACTTTTGTCAAAGTTCAAAACTCTTTTCAAAAACAAAACATTTCCGAACACTTTGTATACATTCCTACATGAATCATTACAAAGTCAAAGCAAAATGCCTTTTCAAAACATTTTTGTCAAACACACAGAAAGCAATTTTAAAGTGAGCTAAATGCAACTAAGAGCCCGTAGATAACTACGGATGGAAAGGGGTGCTAATACCTTCCCTTTTCATAACCTTCTCCCTTACTCAGAATCTAACGAAGGTCTTTCCTGTTCTTTTCACCTTCCCTTAATTGGATAAAAGAAAAGTCGGTGGCGACTCTTGCTATCCGCACATTTGCGATAAAAAGCAAAACAATTCTCAAAGTCAATTCACCGTATTACAACAAACACTTAGAACTAAATGGATCCCATCGAGTACGATGGATGTAAGGGGTGATAATACCTTCCCCTTGCATAACCGACTTCCTAATTCACATCTTTTGGTCATGTAGGCCGCCTTATCCAATTCCGTGGGTTTTATCTATATTTTCCCGTTCTTTTTAGAAAAACTAAAATTAGGTGGCTACTTCATTGTTTTTAAAACAATCGATGAAAAACCCAGTCATCACAGGTAACTAATTCCCATTGTGTGGAATTAGTGAGTATTGTCAATAACCGTTCTCGGGTGATTATGGGTGGTGAGGTTGGATTCATGTCCGGGTGATCATGGGCGAATCGATGTAACTGTATCCGGGTGATTATAGAGTCTTGCATTGCATTTGTATGAATTATAACATGATTGAAAGATTTCCAGTGTTATGATTTGGTTGTTGTGTTTGATGCATGTTCATGACTTGTGCTTTTGTGGAATGAAGGTTTGAATCTATTATGCTAAATAGGGTTAAGTAATAGCTTATGAAGTTCTATTTATTTTATGAATTTATAATGCATGTTAAATATGATTTAGTCTCACCATTACTTTGATGATTTCAGATTGAATCTTTAGCGGCTTAGGCGTTGGTGAGGATGGCTCGTAGAGCTATACTATTTATTTTATCACGTGTCGGTGTTATGTTCTGGTATTGTAACACTGGGGAACGTTTGTTTTAGAGTCATCATTAAACTCTATTGTTTTAATTGATGTTGTTTTGGATAATTGTTTATGAACTAAGACATTGACCTTATGATATTTATTTGGTATCTTGAATTATCCAAGTTTGAATAAATTCCGCTGTGTTAAACATGTATTTCTTTTTAAATGGAATTGTGTTTCCCATGAAAGCATGACATTGTATTGTAATTTTATTTTTAAATCAATTGTGATGCCCTTGGTGACATGTTAACTCTGAGTTAATTATATTATTCGCGGGGTATTTAGAAGGGTGTTACAGGAAACGTCGAAACAAGCCAGAAACAGGAAGATTTGAATTTTGAAGTCACCAGCAGTTACCAGTAGTTTATGTTCTAATTGAGCGTCAAATAGGTGGTGAGATCTAGTGGAGCAGTTGCCTTAAGTGTTAAACGTGCCACTAGATTATGTATCTAGGAAGTTACATTGTAATCACTATAAATAAGAAGATTCAGTGTAGTTTTTCGGGTTTCCACTTGTACTAAAATCACTTGTCAAAACTTTGTAATTCCGAGCGTAAGAAAGCAAATAGTGAAGAAGTGCTTGATGTACGTGAATCACCATTTATAGTTCAATGCAAATCCTTTACTTTTCAATTTTCTTTTTCCAAACTTTGCTTGTTTTATTTTTACTTTTGAGCAATCTCTTTACGTTATTTTCTACTTTGCGTATTCAATTCAATACTTTTTATCGGTCACGAGTTACCAGTCAGTTAGTTTATTGATTCTTACTTTGTATGAACACCTTCTGCCGGTCACGAGTCACCAGTCAGTTGATCAAATCATAGTGTAGAAAGCTTTTATACTTGTTTCCTTGTTCATAGAAAACCATTTCTAGTAGTAAGGATTTCGAAAGAGCAAGTGTATTTTCAAACTCTTAGCACATGTCTTAAGATCAACTGGTCGATCTTGCGAGTAACCCTTAGTTTTTAGGGCTTTGGGAGGACCGGCGGTTGTTTACCATTTTCCACGATAAACAATTTCTTATTATCAAAATCAAGAAAAATTAATAACTACAATGAAAAGAATATCAGGAGGGATACAAGTCTGACTTTATTAGTAAAGACACGTAGAATTGGGTTCACTGTTCATGATTGGCGCAATTTGTACTATCTTTTGTAAAGTTTGGCTCGACTTGTTAATAATTAGTTCAGTTTAAATAACTGTTCGAATTTGACACAAAGATTTTATTAAGCTCAAGCTCGACTGGTTATAAGTTCACAAACAATTCGATTCACATCGTTAAATTCATCTCGCTTGCTTCACTATTTTAGAATCGAGTTTTTTTTTATATTTGATATTTTAAATTAATATTTTTAAGTAAAAAATATAAAAATAAAATAAAATTATAAGTTTTAAACTTTTCTTAGAAGATGCTTTTTTAAATTAAAAGAAATTTAGAAGATATATTTGATTAAATTTAAAGAAATTTAGAAGATATTCTTTGGGCAAATTACACTAACCTCCCATGAGATTTGTTAAACGATGTAGGTATAGTTAAACGATGTAGATATAGATGACGTTTATCTACGATTTTTGGTCTTTAACTGAAGTTTATGTTGGTATATGTATACTTAAGGGACACTAATGCATATTTTAAAATTAGAGAAGGTGTTGTTGTAGTTTTAACAAAATTCAAGGGAGGTTATTATAATTATCTCATATTTTTTTAATTAAGAAATATAGGTTAATTTTTAAATTATTTAATTCAAAACGTAACATATATGATGCTTTTTTAAAAATTAGTTTTAAAAATATTTTGGTCATTTGATAATAAATATTATAAAAAAAATTATTAGATTAAAAGAATATATAGGGTTTTCTTTAAATATACTCTTAAAGACAATATAACACATTACTTAAGGTGTTGCTGTATTTTTAACAAAACTCAAGGGAGGTTATTATAACTATCTCATATTTTTTTAATTAAGAAATATAGGTTAATTTTTAAATTATTTACGTAACATATATTATGCTTTTTTAAAAATTAGTTTTAAAAATATTTTGGTCATTTGATAATAAATATTATAAAAAAATTATTAGATTAAAAGAATATATAGGGTTTTCTTTAAACATACTCTTAAAGACAATATAACACATTACATAAATAATCGAGTTGACTCATGAACATAATGAGTCGAATTATGTATAATTCAAATTCAACTTATTTAATAAGAGAACTTAGGTGTTCGCTCATATTCAACTCATTTGAATCATGAACCTAATTCAACGATTTATTTGTCGAACTGAATTCCAAATTATCTTTTAATTAGTTAGGTTGATTATCAGTCCTATTTACCGGTAATCAACCTAACACTAATTCTTCTTTTCAGTATGGAATAAATAAATATTTTATAAATGTAATTAATTTTTTAATAGGATTGAATAAAAATGATTTGTTTCTTATAAATATAGATGAAGGAAATACTTGTTAGAATGTGTATAATTCATGTTCGACTGTGTCAATCTAGTTGTAGAGTTGATGTGCTGATCGAACTAGCTTATGTGTGCTGGTCGAATTAGCAAGATTGTCGAATTACTCTAATATATGTTAGAGTGTGTAGAATTCTTTGGGTCTTTGTATGTTTTGGGCCTTAGCTTATTTTACACTCTTGGGCCTAGGAAATGTATCTATATAAGGAGCATTTCCTTGTAAACAAAATAATTACAATCAATACAAAAATTTTCATTCAGTTTAGATAATCACTCCCTCTTTTCAATTCCCTTATTATTCTTCTTCTTCACAAAACTATTTTTCTTACCCTCTGTTCCAACAAATTGGTATCAAGGAGCTCGGTTGCGATTCAGAGAGAATTTAATGGCAAACGGAACAACAACGTCGACACAGATTCTAGCGAATCTACCAGTTTTTAAAGGAGAAAACTATCAATGATGGGTTGCACAGATGAAGGTCATTTTCAGATTTCAAGATGTTGTTGAAATCTTGAATGATGGTGTATAGGAGCTGGAAGCAAATGCGACGGAAGCCCAGAAAGTCGCTCACAAAGATCAGAGGAAGAAAGATTGTAAAGCATTGTTCTTGATTCATAAGTGTGTAGATTTTGATGTATTTGAAAAGATAATTGAAGAAGAGTCAGCAAAAGAAGCTTGGGACAAGTTAAAAATCTTGTATGGAGGAGGAGAGAAATTGAAGAAGGTGAAGTTGCAGACGCTGAGAAAGCAAAACAAAATGATGCAAATGAAAGATGATGAATCAATCTCTACATACTTCTCAAGGATTGTAACTGACGAACCAAATGAAAGCATGTGGAGAAACGATCACTGATCTGCAGAAAATAGAAAAGGTATTGAGATCTCTAACTGCAGATTTTGACTATATTGTAGTGACAATTGAAGAGGCCAAGACTCTATCTGAGATGAAGTTAGAAGAACTTCAAGCTTCACTAGAGGCTCATGAGATGAAGTTGAAGCAGAGAAACTCAGAAAGAGAAAAGGTGGCTGAACAAGCATTGCAATCAAGATTTAGCAAGAAAGCTGAGAAGTCAAAGCAGTGAAAGCATCTTACAGGTGATGAGAATTCAAGCAAGAGTTTTGATTCGAGAAAGAAAGGTGTGGGCAACAAGTACTCTGGGAAGAAAGTTGACACGAAAGAGGTGCAATGCTACAATTGTCAAGGTTTTGGTCACTACGCTCGAGACTGTCGAAGGAGGAAAGTAGAAAGAGAGAAAGAAAGTGATGAAGCTCATTATGCTAGAGTAGAATACATTGACTCAGATGATGTATTGATGATGGTGAAAATTCAGTCGGAGACTGAGAAAACCAATATGTGATATCTGGATTCAGGATATAGCAATCATATGACTGGCAATAAAGATTGGTTCACCAAGTTAGATGAGTCAGTAAAAAAAGTGATAAAGTTTGCTGATGGAAGACACATCAACTTTGGAGGAAAAGGAGACATATAGGTTTCCAAAAAGGATGGTGGAAAAGCTACTATCACTGAGGTATTATACGTACCTTCTATGACAAGAAATTTGATAAGTGTAGGTCAATTACTTGCAAAGGGCTTCAAAATGAAGCTTGAAAGAAATCAGATGAAAGTCTATAGGGATGATGGGAGGATGATCATGAAAGCACCATCGGCAGAAAACAAAACGTTCAGTCAAACTCAATACATCAGATCACAAGTGTCTTGCTTCGACTACGAAAGAAGATAAGAATCGGCTATGGCACCTGTTCGCGTTAAAAGGTGACGTGCCTGAGGATGCGAACGTGAGTTCAGATTCTCTGGCACGCAACGATTTAAATCTTTTGATTTGTTTATAAAGATGCCGCGAGCATCAAGCTTTATTATTTTCAACACAAGAAAGATAATTTAATGATTATGAAAAAGGGGAAAGCTGAAATACCCTCAATTGATATTGGTATGCGTACCGACTAACGCAAACTAGACGTAACGCATTGGGGAGATTCTGAATAAGGGGATTGTTATATAAAGGGAATAGATGGAGCACCCTAAATATATGTAGTTATCTACAGCTTTATATATGAATATGTTTGATATGTTTGTGTGTTTTAATTGCTATTTCTATGATTGGGAAAGTTTCTCCTTTGGATTTTAAGAAACAGTAGATTATGTGGGATTCTAGGTTTGTTATTTATTGTGCTCACAAAGATCTGTGGATCTTCTGCATACATATCCCCTAGTGGGAATCAGAGCATTTGTAGCTCGAATCTACAGGGTTCTATGGTTTGTTTGGTCTGAGAGAGAAAGAAATTTTCTCGGCAAGGATGAGACCTTGTGCCTACATATTCTCAAAAGGATGTTGAGAAAGTCAGAGCAATCGTAGTTCCCACTTATGCTAGTGGAAAGCAACGGGATGTTAGTAAGAGACAGACAAATGTCATCTTAATGAAAAATGCATCTAATCTATTTCATCACATACATTTTTGAAAAGGTTTGATTGATAAAAATCTTTCATCGTAAGTATTAGGTGTTTTGCTTGAGTGTACAAGCGTTACCACTTACATGTTTAAGAAAGATGTTTGAAAAAAGATGATTGAATCTTTTAACTGTAAGTATTTGGGTGTTTTGCTTGAGTGTACAAGCGTTACCACTTACAATTAAGAGATGTTTTTGTTTGAAAATAGTTTGAAAAGTTTTTGATTGCATGTAATGTGATCGATTAGATACTTCTTCCATAGAGATGATAGACGTCTAAATCTTGAGGAGAAATTGATTGGATTAAAGGGATTCTTTTAAGAAGCCCATGGGTCCTTGTATTGTTAGCCCAAGAGGAGGCATTCCGAGGGTCATCGGGGGTCATCGAGGGTCCTTGTATGAAGCTCAAGAGGAAGCTATAAGGTATGGCTGGTTTTGGCTTGAAAGGGATTTCATCGAGAAATCATCCTTTTCTGAATAAGAGCAATTTCACCGGGAAATTTTACTCTCTGGGGAATTTGAAAGTGATTTCACCGGGAAACCATCCTTTCAGGGTTCTATCTTAGCGTGGGTGATTCTTTGTATTGGAAGCCCAATAGGAGGCTGTTAAGAGATTTCCTATCTCTTTCATTGTATGATGCCCAGAAGGCTAAACTCAAGAGGAGTTCTTTTGAGCGAAGCCGAGGAGGTGACTCAGCAGTGTTTGTCTTATATGAAGCCTAAGCGGAGGCTAAACTCTGTGGGGAGAGTTTCTTTGTACAAAGCCCAAGAGAAGGCTAAACTCTGTTGGAGATAAAATATTTTGTATGAAGCCCAAGCGGAGATTTAACTCATGCTGGGGATGGATTATCTTGTATGAAGCCCAAGCGGAGGCTAAACTCAACCGAGGATGAGTTATCTTGTATGAAGCCCAAGCGGAGGCTAAACTCTGGGAACCTATTGATTAGTCTAATTGTTATATTATTATTAGACGGTTGTATAAACAGGTGTGTGTGTGTGTGTGTGTGATATGTATTCACAGGAGTTTATGAAGGAAATATAAACAATGCATGATGTTTATTTACAGCAGTTTATGAAATATAAGCAAGTGTTTGTGAAACGAACGTTTAAAACGAGCGTAACTTGATGATTCACAAGTTTGAACTGTGTACAAAGAAGTAAATATGTACACGGACGAGTTTTTTATGTACAAAGAAAGATGGATGTACATAGGAGGGTTGGGACTTACACCATAAGGGAGGCCCATTGATTTGAAAGCAGTTTCACAGGGAATAATGCTCCTTTCAATACCAATGGTATTCAGTATAAAATGTACAGATGAAACGGAAATGATTGATTGAAGTTTATCAGTAAAAGGTATTTTCAAAAAGAGAGTATATGTATTATGTACAGATGAAAAGTTTGTATTTGAAAAAGAAGTATCTGTGTTATGTACAGATAAAAGTATTTGAAAAAGAAGTATCTGTGTTATGTACAGATAAAAGTTTGATATGTACAAGGAAAAGATTATGTACATAAAGAATGTTTGGTTTATATACACAAGTGGAGTGAAAACAAACGATCGAAGTTTGTCTGTACTTTGAGTATAAAAGGAGTATCTGTATTATGTACAGATGAAACTTTGTAAAAAAAGTATTTGACAAAATTTTGATATGTACAAAGAAATATTATGTACATAAAAGAATGTTATGAGACTTACACCATGATGGAGGCCCATTGGTCCAAAAGAAATTTTACTCAGAAGAATTCTTCCTTTAGAACCAATGGATTCGGCGTATAAATAATCGAAAGAAAACAAACGAAAGAAATTTGTTTATGTTTGAATATTAACAAAGATAATTTGAGTATGTACAAGTAAAACTAAATATGTACATAAAGGATTGGGACTTACACCATAAGGGTGGCCCATGATCGATCGAGAAATTCGAGAGAAGACGAAATCAGTTTTATCGTTTTAAATCGGATTGATCATGGTAAAAGATGCAAGTTTGATGAAATGTTTTGAAAAATGATTTGAAAAATGTTTTGAAATGTTTTGAAATGTGAGGTTCATTTATGAAAAGTTTTGAAAAAAATCGGAAGTCGAAAACTTGAAAAATTCACCTTAAAAGGAGGTTTGAAAAGTGTTCAGAACGTCGTTTTCGGCTTGATTAAAATTTAATCAGATGAAAGTTTTTTCTGAAAATTTTTGCACTATCACAAAATAGATACATTTATTGACAGGTGTTTTAAAAATCATCTCAAAATGATAAGTTTTGATTGGTCAAAAAAATGTGAAAGTTTGATAAAAAAACATGAAAAATGGAAAGTTTTGTAAAAAGAATGGTCTTGATGAGTGTTGAACCCATGACCATGAGGTAGGACGCGTGGCAAAGGAACTTAAAGGCAAGCATACAACCACTGGGCCAAATGCGCTGGAGTGTTAGTGGATTAACACACGCGTTGATATAAGATTGGTTTATTAAAAATTTGAATTTGAAGAACAATGAAGAACACGCGCGCAGCCTGGGTTTTTCGTTTTGATTTTCAGTTTCACGAATCCAAGCTAAAATCTTCATTTCTCAATGAAATTGAATGAAGTAAACATCAATCTTGCTCGATTTTGAACAACGAACACGATGGTACTTGTTAATTGTATTTATTTTAAGCCCAGAACATTTTGGTTTCGAAGAACACTTATGAACCCTAATCTGAAAAACTTAAATTAAATGATGTTTGTTTCATGATTGTTTGATTTTTTTTAGGGTTAATGGTCGTTAGAGGTGCAGAAAGAGAATGGCCAAGAGCTTTTTTCAATTGATGCACAAAATCATGGAGTTTGAAGTTCAGTCACATACCTGTTGAAGCTGAGATCGAAATGTGTTTTAGAGTACTTCCAGTTGTGATTTCTCGATCATTTGAGCACCAACGACCTTCAAGGATCATGTATGAGTGGTCTGCTTGCTCTGGAATTGCTTCAATCTCTCCAACCAAGTCAACCTACAGTTAGCTCAAAATTAAAATCGAAAATGGGGTTAAGAGTGCTACAGATGGTTGTTCTTGATCTGGATCAACTCCATGATGTATATGGATCGTGTTTGGATGATCAGAACTCAAAGGAATCAAGCCTAGCTTCAGTTTCGAATTCCATGGCAGTTTTGGAAGCTTATGTGCATAGAATGAAAAATCTATTTTCCAACTTGATTAGTGTTAATTTTATGTTTCATACAGGTTACATATTGATTATAAAACATGTTAGACACCAAAGAATATCATAGTTCTTGCTAAATTTGAAAATTGCAATGTTTGGCAATTTGAACTATGATACTTGAATTTGAAGAAAGTGGAAGGAAAGCATGTATTTGTGAAGCTTTGGTGTGCATTTGGACTTGAAATGTGATCCTTTTATAGGAAAGAAAATTCTGAAATGTTAGGCAAGTGTCCATGGCATTTGGATGAATCATGGATTACTTAGAGGGCAAGATTGTCATTTGTAAAGGAAAAGGAAACTTCCTTTTTTTTACCATGTGTTACAATCCTCAATTTGATCCTATCCTCAATCATTACTTCTCATTGATATTTATCAGTTCATATCCCAATTTGGCAAGGTGGCAAGTGATCTAAATGAACAAAAACACAAAATGACCTATAATTTTGATGTTTTGACTTTGAAAATCAAGTGTCATGGAGCCTTATGTTTCAATTTCAAAAGTGTATCTAGACTCCATGGATTTGAGAGTTCTTGGACATTTTGGAAAGATTTTTCCACAAGCTACAACTTTCATGTTTTGATTTTTTTCAAATTCAAATTGGAACTATGTGAAAAAATGGCTTGAAGTTTGAAAAAAATAAGAAATTTCAACACTTAGAAAAATTTCTAAGTATGAAAACTTTTGACTTTTTGTTGACTTTTTCAAATTCTTTGATTTTTTATGATCATGATGGATCATTTGAAGTATTTTGATGATGGAAAAAGTTTTGTTTTGAAAAATTTGACCAAAAGTCAAAGTTTGACTTTTCTGTGCAGATGAAATTTCATCAGATGTTTTTGAAAACGACTGATAAATTCTGTGAACTTCTGTGATGTTTTGAATCCAGAAATTAGGTCAAGATGTTGTATCTAAGATATAATGACCAATCTCTATCCAAAAAAGTCATTTCTTGTTCAAAAAGTCAGAGAATTCTCATGCCCGATCAAAACCCTAATTGGTCGATCCTCGATTAATCTGTGAGAAAATTTGATATCTGAGGATTGAAGGTTGATGATTTGATCAAGATAGATCAAATAAGATGAGAAAATATCAAACCCTAATTGGTTAGCTCTTGAATCAGATGAAAATCTGATGAAACCCTAATTTTGACCTGTGAGTGCTATACCTGATTAATGTTGTTTGAACTGTTAGTCATGCAACAATGCAAATGTAAGGTGATATATTAGGTCAAAATTTGGGGTATGACAGCACCACATGTATGGACATCTAAACTTCAGGAGTTTAGGCATGCTTAATCAGAAGAGGATGGTTTTTGGTTTGCCTTACATGAAGGAACCAAAGCAATTATGTGAGGAATGTTGCAAAGCTAAGCAAGCGAGAAAAGCATTCAAACATGACTTGCCCATGAAATCCAAGCGCAAGTTGAAACTAGTTCACTCTGATGTGTGTGGACCATTTGGAGTAAAGTCAAATGGAGGCAACATGTATTTCCTTACTTTTTGATGAATTCACCAGATATATATGGATTTATATCATTGAAAAGGTGAGGTATTCACACAGTTCAAGGTGCATGCAGAAAAATAAAGTGGCTGCAAATTGAAAAGGTTAAGAACTGATGGTGGTGGTGAATATACGTCTGCTGAATTTGCCAGATTTTGTAATGAGGAAGGTATAGAGCATGAGATTATTGCACCATATACACCTCAGCACAATGGCATAGCTGAAAGGAAAAATAGAACTATACTGAACATGACGAGAAGTATGTTGAAAGTTGAAGATATGCCTAAGATATTTTGGGTTAAAGCAGCTTCAACAGTAGTATACATTCTAAACAGGTGCCCAACAAAGAAAATAGTAAGAAAAACACCTTATGAGGCTTGGACAGGGTCGAAGCCAAGTGTGAGTCACTTTAGAGTTTTTGGATCAATGTGCTTCAGGAATGTACCTGAACAATTAAGAAGAAATTTGGATGATTGAAGTGAAGTTATGGTTCTCATAGGTTATCATTCGACTGGTGCATACAAATTGTTTTCACCAATCAAAGATAAACTAGTAATTAGTAGAGATGTTCGTCTGGATGAAAGCAAAGTTTGGGACTGGAGTTGAAGTTCAACACAGGAATCAGACACAGTTATAACTGTGTTCGAAGAAGATCCACAGGATGAGCCCTCAAATAGTCAAAGTGAACAAGGCAACACTTCAACTAGTTGAAATGAAGAACCACCTAAACAAAATGAAAGGAGGTCGACAAGAACAAGAACTGAATCAACAAGGCTAGTTGGATATGAAAGGTTTCCAGATCAAGCAATTGATGATGATGGTGATTTAGTCGAAGAAGCCATGATGATGGCTGAAGCAGAACAATTCGATCTGAATGAAGCCATGAGTAATTCGAATTGGTATGAAGCCATGAAAGAAGAACTCAGAGCCATTGAGAAAAACAAGACCTGGGAGCTTGTCGAAAGAACGAATAAGAAGTCAATTGATGTAAAATGGATATACAAAGTGAAACGAAGACCAAACGGAGAAATTGCTAAGTACAAAGCAAAGCTGGTGGCTAGAGGGATTTCTACAAAAATCTGGAATAGACTTCAACGAAGTATATGCACTGGTTGCTAGGCTAGAAACAATTTGAATAGTTGTTTCGACAACAACATATAGGGGAGGGAAGATGCATCAGTTGGATGTAAAGTCAGCATTCATGAATGGTCCAGTGGAAGAAGAAGTTTATGTTACTCAACCACCAGGATTCGATGTAAAAGGACAGGAGTCGAAGGTGTATAGATTACGGAAGGCTCTCTATGGTTTGAAGCATGCTCCTCGAGCTTGGAATAAGAGAATAGATAGATTCCTAATCGAAGCATGTTTCACAAAGTGTGTCTCTTAATATAGAGTGTATGTAAATGATGACAACAATGTCAGTCGAATCATTTTATGCCTCTATGTAGTTGACTTACTCATTACTGGAGAAGACGAAGCTGAGATAATGAAAGTCAAGTCGAAGCTAATGAAAGAATTTGAAATGTCTGAATTAGGGAATCTCTCATATTTCCTAGGGATGGAATTCAAAAATACTGAAGAATGAGTATTCTTGCATTAGACTAAGTATGCTCAAGATATTCTGAAAAGATTCAACATGAACAACTATAACAAAGTTTTCACTCCGTTAGAGACAGGAGCAAAGATGAAGAAAGAATCGAATGGTGAGTTTGTAAATTCGACATTGTACAAACAAATCATTGGATCCTTGAGATATCTTTGCAATACAAGACCAGATATCTGCCAAAGTGTAGGGTAGCTGAGCAGATTTATGGAGAAACCTCAAGAATGTCATCTCATTGTAGTAAAGAGGGTGCTGAGATACATCAAGGGAACTGTCGACCATGGCGTGTTGTTGCCCAAGAAGTTGAAGAACAACACAAGCGTCGAAGTTCATGGATGCACTGATTCAAATTTCAGTGGAGATCAAGACGAAAAGAAAAACACTGCAGGCTACATTTTCATGATCGAAGGTGCTCCAATCTCCTGGAGTTCGAAGAAACAAAGCATTATGGCTTTGTCATCTTGCGAAGCAGAATATGTAGCTGCGTCATATGTTGCATGCCAAGCATCATGGATCGAAATGTTACTTGAAGAACTCAAGATAATGGAACCTAAGAAGATAAAGCTATTTCTCGACAATAAATCAACAATTAACCTGGCGAATCATCCTGTGTGCCACGGTCGAAGTAAACACATTGAAAGAAGATATCTTTTTTGAGAGGTCAAGTCAACAAAGGAAAGGTCGAAATAAAACACTGCAAGACTGAAGTTTAACTAGCTGACAAATTCATCAAACCTCTGAAGAAAATCAGATTCGAAGAGTTAAAAAGAAGCATCGGGATGAGAAGTCTCGAGAACATGAATTAAGGGGGTGTGTTAGAATGTGTATAATTTCATGTTCGACTGTGTCGATCTAGTTGTAGAGTTGGTGTGCTGATCAAACTAGCTTATGTGTGCTGGTCAAATTAGCAAGGTTGTCGAATTACTCTGATATATGTTAGAGTGGGTCGAATTCTTTGGGCCTTTGCATGTTTTGGGCCTTTGCATGTTTTGGGTCTTAGCTTAGTCTACACTCTTGGGCCTAGGAAATGTATCTATATAAGGAGCATTTCTTTGTAAACAAAATAATTATAATGAATACATTTTCATTCAATTTAGATAATCACTCTCTCTTCTCAATTCCCTTATTATTCTTCTTCACAAAACTGGTTTTCTTACCCTCTGTTCCAGCAATACATATCTTCTCACAAAGCCAGGTTCAAATATCTCATCTGCCGTGTTAAAGAAAAAGGTATGAGTGAAAACATAGTGACGAGCACAAATCTAGAAGAAATCAAAGTAGACACTGGACATGTTTATGATAGACACAAAGAATTGAAGGCTCTTGATGAATCAAAAGCAGGTGTAAAGGGACTTGTAGACGCTGGTATATCCAAAGTCCCTAACATATTCATTAATGATAAGATTAATGAACATGATAACAAACATACTAGTTCCACTTCCACTAATCTCAGTATTCCAGTCATAGACTTTGGACCTCTATTTACAAACCCAACAAGTTTAAGTTCACGTATTGAAATAATTGAGAAAGTGAAGTATGCAAGTGAGAAATGGGGGTTCTTTCAAATTGTCAACCATGGGATTCCAACCACTATTTTGGATGAAATGCTTGATGGGGTGCTTAGATTTCACGAGCAAGATACTGAATTGAAGAAAGAGTTTTATTCTCGTGATATTAATACTAAAAAGGTAAATTATAATACTAATTTTTTTGACTTGTATGTTACTCCAGCTGTTAATTGGAGGGATACACTTTCTTGTATTGTGGCTCCTCAACCTCTGGATCCTCAAGAACTGCCTAGAGTTTGCAGGTATATATTCTTTAGAATTCTATTATGCTAATTATCTTTGTATCTTTAGCATAATCTGTAAGAAAACTGTTATGATATTTAAACCAATTGAGACTCCATATCTCTAACTGTTATGCTAATTAATATTTTCACTCTAACTTGAAAGTTATCTATATTGCATATTTACATGCAGAGATATAATAATGAAGTACTCTGAGCATGTTAAGAAAGTGGGAAGGATTCTATTTGAATTGCTTTCTGAAGCATTGGGCCTCAATTCAAGTTATCTCGAGAACATTGATTGTGCAAAAGGACTTTTTCTACTTTGCCATTACTCTCCACCATGTCCTGAGCCAGAGTTAACTTTTAGCAGTAGTGCTCATTCTGATAGTAGTTTCCTCACAATTCTTTTACAAGATAAAATTGGCGGCCTCCAAGTTTTCCATGAAAATCAATGGGTTGATGTCACACCGATTCATGGTGCTTTGGTAGTTAATATTGGTGATATGATGCAGGCAAGTCCGTCAAATTTCAAGTAGAAATTTATATCTATTTATACTATTAATAAAAAAATGTTTTAGTGGACACTTGTTAACTCTTTGTAACTTCATTTTGTTGTATAAAGACTATCCATTTTTTTTTGCAGTTAGTTACAAACGATAAATTTTTTAGCGTTCAACACAGAGCTCTAGCACAAAAAAATGGTCCAAGAGTTTCAGTAGCATGCTTTTTCAGGCAGCATCTCCCCCCTGAGAATTCAAGAGTTTATGGACCTATAAAAGATTTATTGACTCTAAAAAATCCTCCAGTTTACAAGGAAACATCCGTGAAAAACTTAATTTCACACTACTATGGAAAAGGGCTAGATGGTACTTCTGCACTAGATCACGTAAGGCTCTAAGCCAAGAGGATTCAATAAATAAATTTACTTCGAATGTGTAGACTGAGAGGTGTAACACGTCTTCTTTATAAACACTCCAACATTTGTTTTACTATTCTAAGGCTAAGTTAAGGAATGGATTTGTTAAGATTTGGTGTGGATTGGTATCTTTGTAATAATAAGTGTAACACCCCAAATTAGAATTATGATGTCTATGTGTTTATTCATGCATATTAGTGATTTATCGTGTTTATTCATGAAATATTTATTATTTATTGTGGTGATTGGATTATTGGTAGAAATACAAGTTCTTAAGTTAGAATTATTTAAAAACAAATAAATAATAGTTTTATGTGATTTAGTGATAGAATAATAAGGAAAATAGAATAATTAGAATTTAGAGATTTAAGTGGCGATGAGGCAATTGCATGAGAATAAGTGAATAAGTGAGGGCATATGAAAGAAGGCATGGAAAGTGTCTAGTGTTACTAGATAAAAAGGAAAAATAGAGAGAAGTGAGGTCATTTTTCATTATACGTGAAATTTGAAAGAAAATAGGCTAGGAAAAGGAGAAGGCCGTAGAGGATCCATACATATAGTGTGAGAAGGAAATTCTAGAGCAATTCTAAAGTGGGATGGGTAATGATTGTCAATTATGATTGATATGAGGGAAGAGTATATGTAGGGTTTTGGTTCTTGTTGATTATTTGTTGATTATAATGATTATTGATGCAATTGATGAATATTATTGATATTGGTGTTGCATTATTATAATGTGTTATGTTGTTGATGATATTGTTTTTGTGTAATTTTAATTGTTGAATCATGTGTTCATGAATCATGTGTTGGATATGAATTGATGATGATACATGGCCGCTTTTTTATTACAATTTTGACGTAGTATTAATCTATGATCCTATAACATGAGAGATAAATTTACGATGAGAGAATAGCACGAAGATTGGTTTGTTATGACGTGTATTTGTATGCCTAAGTTACCGTCTAGAAAATCAATGTTTAATTGATTTAAAACAAAGTTTTTATGCAAACCGAAATTATATGTGCTGATCTATACGAGCTATATGTCGGCACGTGACATTTAAATACACGATCTTTGGAAAATATAATAGTATGTGCAAACACATGAAGCAGTATGAGCTGACATATTCAAACACTACATGCTTTAAAATGAGAGTACATGTGTCGACCTGAAACACGAATGTGCCGACACATGCACACAGAATTTACCCGTAAACTTGATTCTTCAACACATGTCCACTTCTAATTATGTATAAACCTATTCCTAATGCATTACAATAATAAATGATAGTAGAATATAGTAGTAGGTTTGTGTTTGTCTGATTTATAAGTTGTGTTTGATGTTCTGTGCTTAATTGATGAATTGTTGAGTGTTTATTTAAGCCTGAAGGTGCGAGAAAACAAAGAAAGGTGAGTTTCAATTGGGTTGTACAAAATATAATATTTTTGCAACTTAAAAACAAAAAGATATCAAGTGAATAAAATTATATGAACACAATTATTTTTATCCTGGTTCACTTTTAACTAAGTTACTCTAGTCCACCCCGTAAGGTAATTTTCCTTATACAGAAGGACTTAATCCACTATAACAAACCAGATTACAGACAACCGTAATAAGTATGATCAACCTTATTGGAACCCTCAATAATTATGTTGACCCTTAGTGCAAACAATTAAAATCGCATCTAAAATCTTCTTGAATATACATACCTTCACTTGGTCATTCAAGAAAAAATCAACTCAATAGTTGAATACAAGTGTTTGTGTTTACAGGATGCTTCTACAAAGCATATTACACAAGGTTTTAGTAAAACAACACAAAATTTTTGATAGCAAGTGTAATACGGTGAACTGACTTTGAGATTTTTGTATCGCAAATGTGCGGATAGCAAGAGTCGCCACCGACTTTTCTTTTATCCAATTAAGGGAAGGTGAAAAGAACAGGAAAAGACCTTCGTTAGATTATGAGTAAGGGAGAAGGTTATGAAAAGGGAAGGTATTAGCACCCCTTTTCATCCGTAGTTATCTACGGGCTCTTAGTTGCTCTTAGCTCACTTTTAAAAATTGCTTTCTATGTGTTTGACAAAAAATTTTTGAAAAGGCATTTCGCTTTGACTTTGTAATGATTCATGTAGGAATGTATACAAAGTGTTCAAAAATGTTTCGTTTTGAAAAGAGTTTGAACTTTGACAAAAGTGTGTGGTGTGAAAAGTATTTTGTTTTGAGCAAGCAACTAAAAGTCCTATTACCTACTCAGAATGGTCGTTTTCGTGTTGTTTTACGTTCCTTTATAATAGTGCTAGCCATACCATTAGTTGGTAGGTAACCCTATTCGTTGGATGTAAGAGGGACATTCGAAGGGACATTGGATGGTCATAGAAGGCAACTTGTAGGAAGTATCCTAGCACATTCAAAGGGACGATCATCACTTTTCGTAGGAAACAATCGAGGGACGAGATCATGTATTCGTAGGCGAAATCGTGGGTCTATGATCTTTGTATCGAAGGGACTATGATGATATGTTTGTAGGCAACGGTGCTAGGATACCTCTACGTTCGAGGGACTTGACAATTTGTATTCGTAAAAGGCAACGAGAGAGAATTACCTTAAGGGGTGCATGTGTGAAAAGAGTGTGTTGATTTCAGATATTTTATCTTTGCATTATGAGTGATCTATGTCCAATTTTATCTTGCCATATATAACACCCCTTCTAAATAACCCGCGATTATATTAATTAAATCAAAGTAACATGCAATAAGGGATGTCACAATTCAAATTAAATATGAAAATCTCATAAACAAACAGTAATCTTGCTTAACTGAAGGAATTTATTAAAATAGAATACTCAAAGTCAACATCATGTTCTACACAGCGGAAAATATCTCAAAACCAGAATAACTTCAATTCATAAGTATTCCCAACATGAATTAAAAACAATGGAGTATAAAATAAAACTCATCATTCAAACGTTTCCCCCAATGTTACAACTATTAGAGCATGATACTGACACACGCGGACAATATACGACATAGCTCTATAAGCCATCCTCACCGACTCCTGAGCTGCTAACTTTAATCTGAAATCATTGAAGTAAGGGTGAGATCTCTATTCAATATAGAATGCATTATACGTTCTTTAAACACAACGGATCAATTCAATATATTAGTTCACTATCATTAATGTAATCATAGTACAATTCACAAATACATCTCACACAAAACATTGTTCAATATAACAATCAATGAAATTATAACACTGGAAACCATCCTAGCATGTTACAATTCCATATGCAATGCAGACTCTATGCATGTGGTACCAAACGTGAACCAAGTCACACCCACTGATCCATCATCACTTGGATACAGTCATCATTGATTCGTCCATAATCACCCGGACACGAATCAGCCTAACCATCCATCATCACCCAGGCACGGTTATTGGCAAATACAAGTCAAATTCCACACAATGGGAATTAACTTCACCAGAATGCATATGCACGCACAACACCAGCATGCAACATTCAATCAATCCATGAATACACCAAATTATCATAAACTGAATTCAAATCCAAAACATGATATCCTCAACGATCATGCACACAATCAGCAGCATAAACATGCCTTCCATTCACACAATCCTGATACAATTAAATACCACAAATACACTACTGCATATACACCAAGTATGCATTGAATAACAACCGCTCAAATCGGAATTTTGACACATTTTCAAAATAATTTCAAGTTACAGGAAATCCCTTCATTTCATAAAATAGAGCATTAAATTTAAGAAACAACGTCCAAAACGGCGCTCAAAACGGACTTACGGTTTGAAAGTTATGAATTTTTAAAGTTTAGTATTTTTCAAAAAGAAACAGTGGAACCCGGTTCCTCCGTATGGGGAACCGGTTCCTGCGTTCAAAAATGCCATTTTTAGTGATCAAAACACTGGGAACCCGGGTTCTCCCACATGGGAACCGATTCCCATGACCCACAGTGGCAGAAAACACTAGTTTTGACAGCAAAATATTTCCAACTTATTCCATAGCATTTCCATACGGATCCAAACATCAAAAACACTAATTTTCATCCAACAACCACCAGTATTATACTACATGGCTCAATTCATTTATTCCCAAACATTCCATAACATTACTACGGTTTCAAATTCCTATAATTCGACACATTTAGGGATAATCCTATAAAACCCAAATTATCCAATTTTCAAGATTCCTAACATACTAATCATCCAATTGCATCCCAAAACCCATAAGGCATTATAATTGAATGAAATCACCCTTACCTCGATGATTCTTGAATTCCCGGCGTTTGGCTTTTTCCCTCTTTGTCTTCTCTTCTCCCATGTACGTAGAGTGAAAACCTCAATTCCTTTTCTTTTCCTTCTTTTCCTTTTATCATTCCTTTTATTATTCCAATAAATAAAATAAAATAAAAATTAGTATGGATAGAGTATTTTACTCCTCACACCCTCTAATTACTCCTTACACCACCAACCTTCCTTCCTTAATTAATTAATTAATTAATTCCAATAATTCCAAACATTAATAATTAAACTCTTAATTAAATTAATAATTAAAAATTCTAATTATTTTAAATATTGAATTATTTGGGGTGTTACACCATACACGCCTAATTACTAGCAGTTTATAGGGTGCGGAAAATAAATTGCGGAAAGTAAAGTGCGGAATGTAAAAGTCCTACGCTATTACATGGCTTTGGGGCAGTTACATAATAGGAGTGCGGAAAGTAAAAGTCCTAATTAAACTATTACATCCCATAGGCAGTTACATAATATGAAAAAGAAAAGCAAGAAAAATCGTCCGAAACGTTACAACCTGTGAACAGATACATAATCGGAAAATACGAGAACATTGCATAAGAGGAAAAATGTTAGTAAAAACATGATTTTTGAATGAGGAAAAAAGTTTTAGGTTAGTAATAGCAACAAGATGATAACATGATTTTTTGGTAATTTTCTGAATCGATTTCGATAATTAAAACAATTAAAAGTCATTTTAATGATTAATTAGCAATTAATTAAAATATGCATGCAAAAATATTATTTTTAATATTAAAAATTAAATAAACATTTTTCTGATAATAATGCAAAAAGAAATATTTTTTTGTGATTTTTTAAATGCATGAAAAAAATGTTTGAAGATTAATTAAATTAACATGAAAATATTAAAAGAAAAAGAAAATAGAAAAGTTAGTTTGCAAACTGTAAAAAAGAAAATGCCTTGCCAGGATTCGAACCCACGCCCTCTGAGGAAATCCACACACGCGTTGCCATCTGAGCTAGCTGTCTTTGGTGTTTGAAAACTGGAAGCAGTGGTTTATAAGTGAAAACGTGTCAAGTTTGAATTTCAAACACAGTCAACACGCGTGGGACCCAGATGTTATGTAAGAACGAATCAGATCGCTCCCTTTCGCCACGCATGCCTTCGCCGGTCGCAGACAAGTCAACGACGCCGGAGCCCTAGCCCCGGTCGTCTTCTCCGGCGATCCAAAACTTCAAACCTGCAAAATACGAAAAATAAATGGCAAATGGATACCCTACCCCCCTAATTCGACCCCTGCGAATTCAATGGTGCCATTGTTTTGGCCTGAAAACACCTGTATCGACCGGTTCGAAGCAAACAATTCCAAATGCCCTAACAATGGTAGTTCATGTTTTCTACGTCTAAGCTTGCATGAGATACATCATTCATGGTCTAATGAGTGTCCTGAATCCATACAAACAAGCAAGAACGATTAATAGTGCATGGATTAAAGAAATCGAAATTAAACAAAATACCAAATCGGAGTGAGCTATATAGCACGATCTGGGATGAATTTGCTTCGTGTAAAGGCTGGGAATGGTTGTTGGGATATCCAAGAACACAATGGAAGGCTTGAAACTCCTTGAAACTGGCTGGAAAGTGGAATTCGAAAATCATAACTTTGTGAATTTTTTGAGAAAAATAGGGTTACTTTCAAGGGCTAGGGTTTCGTCCTTTGTCTTTGTCAATGTAATGGGTATTTATAGAGTGTAATATTGGAGCAAAAAGAAAGAAAAAAGATATGCCATTGAATGCAAAATAATTTCTCTTTCAAATCAAATCAAATCTTTTCAAAATTTGATTTTTCCTTCCATGCATGAGCTAGCACGAAATAGGCATGTTTGGTTGGCTTCCTTGGTCCTCAAGCTTGATAAAAATTCAACCCAACTTAAATTATACCTTGTTTTCATATTTTATTTTATTTAAATTTGAATTAAATGCTTTTAAATTCAAAGATAAATCAAAAAAATAGAAAGAGGTCGTGGAAAGGCATCAAGAGGTCACAAATAATATTATGATCAAGTTTGGATCATAAAATTATAGGCCCATTTGGAAAAAATTGGATTTTGACAAGTATCTTTCTTTGTGCAATTGTTCAAAAATGTCCAACTTGTACAAGGTGTATCTTGCTCAATTTTCAACATGTTTTAGTGTTCTTGGACTTTTTAGAAAGCCCTAGATGTCCTCTAAACAACCTCTTTGGTTTCATCTCAATTGGAGTTTCCATGCTCAACAAAACTTCATTACAAAAAGTTGAATTTTTGTTGACTTTGAAAAGGACCTGTAATGTTTTGATCCATATCTTCAAAATGAAGCATTTTTTGACTTTCCTTGTGAGACATGAAGTTGTAGAGAATTGAATTCTCTTCAAAATGAGAGGTGGTGGAAAAATTTCTGATAAAGTATGAAGAAGTTATGCTCAGTCAAAGTTCAGTTGACTTTTCTCTAGAAAACCCTAATTTGGAAAGTTTGACTTTTGAGCAAATCTGGGGTTTTCTTGATGAATCATGATCAGCCCTTGATCAAATGATGAAGGTGGCTTCAAAATGAGGATGTTGACCAAAAATCAGGAAGTTTAATTGTATGTTGACCACAGTTGACTTTTGGTCCAATACAACTGATTTTCAACCATCTGAGCAATTGTCTGAAGAAACTTGACTTGTAAGGCTTGAAACTTGACATGGAGATTCTTTGAAGCATATGAGGAGGCATGATGACCATTGGAGATGTTGGAAGTCCATCTTGATCTGAGGATAGCCAAACCCTAGTTTGGGTTGACTGTCTAGGAGAGGGTTTGTCTGACCAACCCTTGAGGAATCCTTGAGTATGGATGTATGAAATGTCTTGAGAAGTAGGAGGACAAATTTTGGGGTATGACAGCAAGATACGAGAAACAACTTGTTGCTCATTTACAAAACTATACAAAATATTTCTTTACGAAGTTTTTTGTGCAGCGGTTTAGTATAGATTTGTTGAACTGATTTGTTAATTTAAAATTCTTTAAATTACTTATTTTTATAGCTAAAAAAGAAGAGATCTCTTGGAGGGTAGGATAGGAAATATAAATACATATGTATTTTTCCCTACGTTTATGGTGAGATTGGTAGACAATAGTACAAAAATGTATGTCCTTGCGCCAATCTAGAGAGTAGAGGTCACAATGTACTTTTGTTCTTTAATACTCACCATCACATGTAATCCTTTAATCTTGATCTTCGTTTGCTATGTATTTAGAGGATTTTGATATATTTGTTCATGAAGCATGTGTAGAAGGATCAGAACTAGTATCTTCTAGAACCTAAGTCTTTAGAACCTTAACAAATGGCTTGTTCAAAGAACTCTTTCCTTCACAGTGTTCAATACTTGGTCTTCAAATGTGTGTCTTTAGATATTTAGAACATCGTTCAGTAAAATTTTTGTCTTCAGCATCTTCAAAACTTGGAACAAGAGAAGTAAAGCTTTAGAAGGCCTCCAAAGCTTCCTTGAATAAGCCACAATCCGGAGCTTTTTTACTAACTTTCCTTAGAACCGTTTCATAAAACATATTTTTAACACACACAGGTATGCTTCCAAATTGTTGAGTTAAGAACTTAATGACGTCACAAGCCTTCTTACCAGAGTCAGAACCTTTATGGCAAAAGCCATACACTAAACAGAAACCTGTTAGAGTACACAATTGTTCTTAAAGATAACATGCAAAGTTATCATCAAAACATAAGGTCGGATGTAGAACAAACTCAGCTCTCACAATCTCCCCCTTTTTATGATGAAAAACGATATATTTCTGTAGAAAAATTCATATAGGGTAATCACCATGGAATGAAAATTCATTAGGGCTAGAAGGCTCCCCTTAAATATGGTAATACTCTAAATTCAGTTAAATCTTGTTCAAAGTCTCACCCTGAGCCCAAGACTCACAAACTGAATTTTGGTGTTCATAAAGTAACATAGAGAAAGAATACTTCTCCGTTGACGGCTCATTGGTGTCTGACTAGAAATACATGGTCTTTATCTTAGAACCTAGATTGCTATCAGAACACTATGAGGCATTAGAACTTGTTTAGTCCTTGTCGCGATGACTTGCATCAAACATCAAAAACTAGAATTATACCACCAGAAGGCGCACACCATCATGTTATCAGAGAGTTCATCACCTGAATTATTTCCTGACTGACCATGTCTTTTGAACATGTCTTCTGACCATGTCTCAGAACATGTCTTTTAGACCATGTCTTCAGACCATGACTTTTATACCATGTCTTCATTACATGTCTTTTAGACCTTGTCTTCTGAACATGTCTTAGACCATATTTTTCGAACATGTCTTAGACCATGTCTTCCGAACATGTCTTAGACCATATTTTTCGAACATGTCTTAGACCATGTCTTCTGAACTTGTCTTAGACCATGTCTTTCGAACATGTCTTAGACCATGTCTTCCGAACATGTCTTTTGACAGTTCATAATTTTTGAGGATACTTGTTTAATAACACAATTACTATACTTTCATTTATTTCTCAACTTCTGTATAGTCTTGTGATAGTTGAGAAAACATTGTCAAATCACACATTAACATTCTTTTAGATAGTCCACGACTTCTGAAACAAATGCTCAGTAACATAACATCTTTTTTAAGCTTCCAGATAGCTCATATCTACTAAATCAACAAAGTATGATTACCATATATTGTAACCCAAAATTTACCCTCTTCATTTCCACCTTATTTGGCTTATAATTCCATCACCATGAGCATGCACGTGTATCATTGATTCTGTGGTTATGAGATCAAGGTATTTCTTCCAAGCCTTGTTAGGTTTTGGTGGATGGTTATCACCGACGAATACGCTCAAAGTATTCTCCGGGATTTTCTTAGTAAATTGTCCAATCATTTATTCCCCAAGCGGGCGTTTCAGCCAACTTGGACAATTTTGAACCAGAAATCGATATTTTGCGATTTGGGTGCATAATTCATAACTTCAGGTCAGAAGAATGTCTTGGTTTGGTTCTTCATATGTTGAAAGCATTTCGGTATTTTCTTCACTTCATATGTTCAGACAAAAATCTGATTCATCAAGGAAGAGCTCTGAATAATTTATTTTCCCTGAAATGGAACTCGGTTTTATCTGCTTTTTGGACGCTCAGAAATTCATAACTCTCTCATCGTTTTGATTTTTTGGATGATTTTCGACTGCTAATTCCATCTCAATATTGTCTCCAACTTTTTTTCTCCAATCGGAGGCTAATTGCGTGAAGAACATCACCACAAAAATTAATCTTTTGGAAGTCAGAAACCGAATTTTCTAGATGAACCGTGTTTACGGAGACACTAAAAAATTTAGAACTTTTGACCAGAACGTCGAATTTGAGTCGCTCTGGTGCCCAAAATTCTGTCTCAACATCTTCTTGAACTTTCATTCTCGGGCCGAGAGCTAACTCATTAACGAAAACGCCCAAAATTTTAATTACTGAAAATATTTGAGCTAAACCGAATATCAGTTTCTCTAATACGTGATATTTAAAAATTCATATCTCCCTCGATTTTTATCGTTCATGACGGCTCTGGTGCCAAAATTTCAAAAATTTTGTTAGCTTCGACTTTGATTCACATCCCAAGTTCAAATTTTGATTAGAGAATTTTCGTTCGGAGCATTCTTTCAAATTTTCTCAGATTTTCTCAGCATTAGCGAAACTTCGAAAATTCATAACTCCTTCATTGTTCATCCGATTAAGCTGAAAATATTTTCTACGCAACACAAAATTTTAATCAGGACATTTTTCGTGGTTAACCCGATTTCGTACTTCACACGGTTATTGTTGAGAACTGGAATGAATTGTGGTAATGTTGTGCAAATCCAAAATTGGTTAATGAGATAAGTGCTTATGTGATTAAATTATTTTCATAAAGGTGCTTATGTGAAAATTAAAGTGTTGTAGCTTTTGGATAATTGATTTTAAACCTCAAATTAACATGTGAAATAAACTTATATTGATTCTTGAATGCTTAAATTCACATGTTAACATCCTTAAACTCACATTAATTTCATAATCACTTCCATGAGTTCCTCTTATTTTTACAAAACATTTTTTTTATCATTTTCAATTGTTGAGAATTATTGTTGATTAAACAAAAGCATTGAATGTTGTTTAATTACATACTTGATACAAGTTTGGATTGATAATTCGGTAAAAACACTTAGACTTCAAAAATTGATTTTTCAATTCATTTGTCAATTATGGAGTTAAGTGTGAAGATACCATTGCATATTCAATAAGTTCTGTCTATTCTTATATATTTGGAAGGGAAAATTCTTAAGACGTAGGTGTTGTATCCCAAAATTTGCACTCTTCATTTTTTTAATAAATAATTGGCTTACACTTAACAAATAGGTGCACTACATGCATATCATTCGTTCATTAGCCATGGGTTCAAGATTTTCTAATCGTATGAACCTGAACAATTCAGAAGAAGCGTTTGATTCATAGAGGCTGAATATCTGAGGTTCTGTTATTTCAAGTGTCGTCTCAATAAACAAGATGTGTGCATCCATAAGATTTTGATTATCTCTCGAGAACCAAGGTTTTGGGATTCTAATTTCCTATTCTGAGTATGTTGATTGAGGGTTTCGAGTAAGAACATGTTGTGGTCGAATATTTGAGCCTGAGGTGATTCCATGGCCTTCTATGAGTCTCGAAGTATCTGTATACGGCTTATCGATCCACGCGATTCATCAGAAAATCAAGAGCAGTCGGTTAAAAGCACATTTGAGTGTACGCACTGAAAAGTCAACAAAAGTCAAAGTTTGACCGAGTGGAATTTCTGGTCAAAATTATTGTCAAAAGTCGACATTTGAGAAGATATGGTCATTTGTTGAGAAAAGTCGGAAGAATCGGGTGAAAACCAGATTTCTTGCAATTTAAGTAATCCTGGATTTAGAAAAAATTTCTAAGTATGAAGTACTTTGTGTTCATGGAGTTATGTTGTCGACTCTCTCTATCTCACTCATTTGTGGTTGGAATTTCTCGAATTTGTATTCGTTGGTGTTAGCTAGAAATCTGTAAAGTGAACTAAGGGCATGGTTCAGAAGCGAGGGTTTCTACACCTTAAGGGACAATCTTAAATGGAGGTAGCTTCTGGAGATATTTTAACAAAGCTAAGTCAGAAGCTCCAAAGTGAATGCTTGTCGGTTAAAAATTTAGTTCAGAAGGCCAAGCTATGTCGACCAGAGCGAAACGGTGTCGAAAACAAGACCATGTCAGCATACGATATAATGGTCGAATCGACAGAAGATTAAGTCGAACAAAGGCATTAGTCGAAGCATTGTTGCTGTCGAAGGTGTTTGCTAGTTAGACTTAGGAAATTTTGTTGCGCCTCAAAGAAGTAGACAGAATCTGAAAGCAGTTTCCTTCTGAAGACACGGAGCGGGAAAAGTCAAAAGTGAGGAGATCGTGGGTGGTTGCCTCAGCACATCATGGGTTAGAAGCTTTTGAATGGATGGTGAAACGTGTGCAGAAGTTATTTCCAAACATTAAATCTCAGTCGTTAATTAGCTTTAGCGGTTACTTCTGTAATTACTATAAATAAGTTAGAATATTTAGAATTAGGTGTGTTCATTTGTACTCTCAAATTATTTTCTAACACTCTGCTCAATTCCGCGCTAAAGGAAAAAGGAGTAACGCAAGCTTTGATGTACGTGAATCACCACACTTTTATTTCAATGCAATCAATTTACGTTTAACTTTGTCTTTATTTCTTTTCATGTTACTTCTGTTCATTTGCTTGTTGGTCACGAGTCACCACTAGCCTTATTTCACCAAAAACATACGTAAACTGTTGGTCACGAGTCACCAATAGTCAGAATCCTTCTTGTGTGGAAAGCCATTACACTGTTTCCCTTAGGTTCTGGAAGCCGTTTCTGGGCCAAGGTTATTTCGTTTGCAGAAATAGTGTAATTCACCAGAAACCATAGCACGTGTCTTGAGATCAATTGGTCGATCTTGCTAGTAACCCTTAGTTTTAGGACTTGGGGAGGACCAGCGATTGTTTACCATTTTCCACAGTAAACAAATTGGCACACCCGGTGGGACCCAGTCTAAGTGTTAGAGTTTTATCAGAATTTGTCTTAGAAGTGTATGAAACTTAGGAGTGGAAATTCAGCAAGTAAGAAACCACCACCCACTATGAAACATATAGTTAAAATGACAAACCACGCATCCGCGTCGAACGTGGATGAGATTCCATCTAGAATGTTGGGTGTTGCCGACACAGTCGTGTCGCAAGTAGCATCATTTCCCCCTTTAAGCAGCACAACTGCCTCTGGGCCAACTGCTTCGGTATCAATTCCCATTCCCTAGACCACACCGGTGAGTCCAGGGCCTGTGGTGGCCACGAGTGCCATTCCGAACACAACGATTCCTAGATTTGGTACTGCTACAAATCCCCCTTATGGAATGTCGTATTCTTTGATGGCAGGATATCAGTCGACCCCTAGTGTAGCAATAGTGTTTGATAACTTGTAGAATGCTAACGCCCCTTTACAAGGATCTGTAGTGGGGGAAATAGGGAAATGCCTTGCACAACACCTGAATACTACCTCTATGGCAGTATTAAGGCAACAGATGGATGATAGCAACCATGAGTTAGTCATTATGTTAACTAACTAAATGGGGCATGTGTTTAACCCCATAGTGCATGAATCGGTCGAAACTAATAGGCAATCTGCTAAAACAAACCGACAAGTCATTGCGCAATTAACACACCTATGTAACTTTTTAGGCGCCCCCAAGCGGTTGGCCGATAGGTGCATCCGGTTCGACAACATGTACATGTCCAACGGGACATGGTGGCAGAAGAAGAAGACACTGTGTATCAAGGACAAGTTACAAGGCCTCAAAGGAACGTTGTTATTAACCAACCTAGGGTCTTAGTGCAGAAACACCAAGAAGCTGACCAAGTCCTTGACCAGGTTCGACAAGAGGAGTTGGTTGTTGAGAATAATCTAACCAACATTGTCGAGAGAATTATGGCCAGAAATGGTATGAATACCATGCCAAGGCCAACGTATTCTTCTCCATTGTCAGAGTATATATTACAGACTGAAAACCCCAAAGGATAGAAAATACCTAAGTATACCAAGTTTGGGGGAGAAACGGGTGAATCGACAGTCGAATTCATTGCAGATATCTGACTGAGTCAGGAGATATGGCAAATAATGAAGGCTTAAGGGTGAAACATTTCCCTTCATCCCTTACTAAAGCAGCCTTTACATGGTTTACTACCTTGCCCCCTGATTTGATCGATTCATGGTCGAAGTTGGAGAAGTTGTTTCACTAACAGTTTTATGAGGGGCATTCAAAGATTAGTCTGGTCGAATTGTCAAGCATTAAGAGAAAGTTTGTTGAGACAATAGATGACTATTTAAATAGGTTTAGATCCCTAAAATCAAGGTGTTTTACCCAAGTGCCTCAGCATGAACTTGTTCAAATGGCTACTGGAGGTTTGGACTACTCTATTAGGAAGAAAATAGATCCAACTTTTGTCAAGAGTATGTCACAATTGGTTGACAAGGTTCGACACCTTGAACGTCTTAGAATAGAGAAAGTTAGACATACTAAGGCTACATCTAAGAAAGAGAAAGTGGCTTATATGAGGCTGATTATATGTCGCCGACAGAGACAGACGTGGATGTGGCTGAACTGATATCAAGGCCAACATATGAGTGTAAATTGTTGTTTCCTGCAAAAGGAAAAAGCCCCATAGTCGAAACTAGTTCTAGAACTCCTGCAAAAACATACACTTTTGATGTTAGCAAATGTGAGGAGATTTTTGATTTACTAGTTAAAGATGGTCATATTTTAGTACCCCCAAATGCTAAATTGCTGCCATTAGAACAGAGGCAAAAGAGAGGTTTTTGTAAATATCACAATTATCTTGGTCATACAACCTCTCAATGTTTTATTTTCAGGGATCTGGTGCAAAAAGCTCTCCAAGAGGGGCGTTTGAAATTCGCTGCCAGAAAACAAAAGATCAATACTGACCCACTGAGGCATGAAGAGGCCTTATTTGCTAAACCTGTGGCCATTAACATGGTCGAAATTACTGAAGTGCCCGACAATGCTATGTTGGAAGAAAGCACTGATGAAAGCCCTCACGTTAACTTAGCTGATGTCTACCCCATGGATGATGAAGATTTACTAAGTTTTCTGTATCGGTGCAAGAATAAGGGCACTCAAGTGGGTTTGTGCCCTAGATGCAGTGCGCTAGCTAATAGGGTTGCTGTTGAAAACTTCTAGAAGTTGCAGCTGGAAAGAGGAAGAGCCCAATGGAACAGAAGAGATCCAAGGCAAAGGAAATCTTCCCAGTTTAGGCCAAAAACATTTGTTCCGTCGGCTACTGCACCCAAGGGAACATGGCTAAAACCTCAAATGGCTGTTGGGCCATCCAATGCTACTGGAGTCATCAGAGAAGCCAAAGGAAAATCCCCAATGAGCTATCGTCTCGAAGTGAACTTTGAGAAAAAGAGCCACGTATCTGGAAACTATATGGGAAAAAATCCAATGAGTCGAACTCAGTGGAGACGTTTCCAAAAAAAGAAGCAGGCTGAAAGACAAGCCGCTGCTGCCAAATAGAGTGCTGTCAACAAAGGCAAAAGTCTTCGATAGTACAAGCCCAAAGTCGACCCTGCCGTTAGTCAACAGATTAAGGAGTGTGTGAATAAGCCAGTCGACCATGGCTCTAAGGAGGAAACTAATGATTTTGCCTCTGACTCTGAAGCAAGTTTGGACATTCTGGTCAATGTGGTTTATATACTCCCAGAGGAGTACAACATACCGACAGAGGTGGAAAACACTAGTGACCTTGATGCTGTTGAAATGGCTTTACATAAGCCAACCTACTATTTCATGATGAACAATGGCTCTGTTGAAAGTCAAGATGCTTTCTTTGAGAAGCTTGATATGGCCATGAGAAGCCATTTAAATCCACTGCTGATCAAAGAAAAGGTGGAAGAAACAACCATTAACAAGGTGTTAGTGGATTGTGGCGCTACTATGAATATAATGCCACATCACATTCTGAAACGAGTCGGTAAATACGACACCGACATAAAGTCTCACAACGTGGTCTTGGCAGACTATGAAGGAGGAACGAAAACTACCATGGGAGTAATCCAGGTAGATGTTACTGTCGGCTCAGTTACAAGGCCGACAATATTTATGGTCATCCAAGGTCGACCAAGTTGCAATCTGATTTTGGGCAGAGAATGGTTGCATGGAGTTGGTGTTGTACCTTCTTCTATGAATCAGCGCCTAATTATATGGCGAGAAGACGACATTGTGGAAAACATTGAAGCTAATCAGGGGTATTTCATGGCAGATGTTAATGTCGTGGTTCAAACCCAATTTGATAGGAAATTGGCCAACATCGCTCCCTGCCATCCAGCAGAAAACACGTATGCCAATTTACACGACGCATTCTTTCGCTGAAGCTGCATGAAACCCATGGGTTTACATGGGATGTTGAATATCTGGAAGACCCCTATGTAGAAGAACCCGCACCGACAGGCTGGGGAAATCATCATGAGAATGAGCTAGAGAAGGATTTGATTCTAAAGCTGAAGAAGCAAAGATGGCAATAGAAGTTGCTAAACTTCCAGTCCTAGAGGAAGTAATCCTGGCTGTAGAGCCAAAACCACCAGACAAAAGTAACATGGTCAACAAAAGCGTCGATGAGCAATGTCTAGATTGCATATACGACGATGAACCACTAGGTTTCGAGAAGGATCCCATGGGGCCTAAAAAATGCAGCCACAAGACCCTTTGGAAGAAATCGACCTGGGCGCAGAAGGTGATAAAAGACCTACTTATATCAGCGCCAACATCGACCCAGAGCTCAAAACTGAGGTAATATCTTTATTAAAAGAATTTAAAGATTGTTTTGCTTGGGATTATAATGAAATGCTTGGTTTAAGCAGGGAATTGGTCGAATTAAAGTTACCAATAAAAGCTGGCAAGAAGCCAGTGAAACAAACACCTCGACGGTTTGCACCTGCAGTCATTTCGAAGATCAAGGAGGAAGTAGAAAGAGTCCTCCAAAGCAAGTTCATCAGAACTGCAATGTACAGCGAATGGTTGGCTAATATTGTGCTAGTTATTAAGAAAAATGGAAAATTAAGAGTGTGCATTGATTTAGAGATTTAAATGCTGCCACTCCTAAAGATGAGTATGATAATGCCAATGGCTGAGATATTAGTCGACGCTACTACTGGCTTTGAATATTTAAGTATGCTGGATGGTTATGCTGGTTATAACCAAATCTTTATTGCAGATGATGATGTGCCGAAGACGGTGTTTCGTTGCCCAGGGGGATTACGCACTTATGAGTGGGTGGTTATGTCATTCGGCTTGAAGAATGCCGGAGCAACATACCAGAGGGTAATGAACACTATGTTCCATGATTTTATTGAAAACTTCATGCAAGTTTACATCGACGATATTGTAATCAAGTCGAATAGTAAACCGACACACTTAGAGCACCTTTGAAAATCTTTCGAAAGGATGTGAGAATATGGGTTGAAAATGAATCTATTAAAATGTGCTTTTTGTGTGCAGGCAAGAGATTTTCTTGGTTTTGTTGTGCATAAGAAAGGCATTGAATTCAATCAAAGCAAGACCAAAGCCATCATGGACGTAAAACCGCCATCGACCAAAAAGGAGCTTCAATCATTGTTGGGCAAAGTAAATTTCCTGAGGAGATTCATTTCCATCTTAAGTGGAAAAACTAAGGCGTTTTCACCACTGCTTCGACTGAAGAATGAAGAATTTATCTGGCGAGAGGAGCATCAAGAGGCTTTCGACAAAATAAAAGAGTATCTGGTGACGCCTCTTATATTGGCACCTCCACTTAGAAATAGGCCTATGAGGTTGTATATAGCAGCCTCAGATTCAACCATAGGTAGTATGTTAGTTCAAGAGGATGATAATCATGTTGAACGTCTCGTGTATTACCTTAATCGTATGTTAAATGGTCCTGAAACTAGGTATAGTGACATAGAAAAACTATGCCTGTGTTTGTATTTCTCCTGTACCAAACTAAAACAATACATAAAACCAGTTGATGTTTATATCTCTTCTCATTTCGACATCATTAAGCATATGCTGTCTAAACCAATTTTGCATAGTCGAATTGGTAAATGGGCTTTAGCATTAATTGAATATTCCTTAACGTATGTGCCCTTAAAGGCCATGAAAGGGAAAATAGTGGCAGTTTTCCTAGTCGACCATTCTATGGTGGCTATGCCAGAGAATTTTGTTGATTTAGTACCTTGGAAATTATACTTCGACGGTTCTAGTCACAAAAATGGTGTAGGAATTGGTGGGGTTATAATTTCTCCTAGTGGAATTCCAGCAAAGTTCAAATACACTATCGACGGCATTTGCACTAATAATAAAGCCGAATATGAGTCCCTTATTGCTGGACTTGAACTACTGCTAGAATTGGGGGCAAGGAGTGTCGAAATTATAGGAGACTCTGAATTGGTGATCAAACAAGTATCAAAAGAATATAGATGCGTTAAGGAAAATTTGATTATGTACTTCGTGATTGCCATAAGATTGTTGAAACGGTTCCAACAAGCAAGCCTTCGACACATACCCCGGCGAGAAAATCAAGAGGATAATAATCTAGCACAAGAAGCTTCAGGATACAAGAAGAATGAGAATTAGGAGCTTGTCCAAGTAAAGAAAAAGGTTAGAGCTACTTCATTATCCCCTTCAGATTTATCAATTATAAAATTAGGAGCCATAGATGCAGAAAATTTTGAAATCCTAGCAATTGATAATGGGCAAGACAGTGACTGGTGAAAACCTTTGGTCGATTACTTGCGTTCGCCAACTTGTTCGATAGATCGTAAAATAAAATATCGCGCCTTGAGTTTTGTTTTAATTGAAAACGAATTATTTAAGAAAACTGTCGAAGGGGTATTACTCAAGTGCCTAGGAGAAAGTGAGGCATATGTAGCAGTGTCGAGTGTGCATAGTAGAGCATGTGGTGCACACCAAGCTGGACACAAGATGAAATGGTTGCTAATGTGAACAGGTGTGTATTGGCCCTCAATGTTGAAAGATTATATTGAGTTTTCCAGAGGATGCCAAGAATGCCAAATGCATGGGGGCATCCAGCACGTGCCAGCAAGTGAATTGCATGCTATTGTAAAACCTTAGCCATTCAGAGGGTGGGCTTTAGATGTAATTGGTGAAATAAAACCAGCTTCATTTAAGCAACAAAGGTACATTTTGGCCGGTATTGATTATTTCACAAAGTGGGTCGAAGCCATAGCGTTAAGAAATGTTGACCAGAAGGCTGTGATTGACTTCATACAAAACCATATTATGTGTCGGTTTTGAATTCCTGAAACAATTACAACCGACCAAGGCACAGTGTTCACAGGGCAGAAAATGCAAGATTTCACGAAGGAAGTTGGAATAAAACTACTAACTTCTACCCCCTATTATGCTCAAGCAAATGGCCAGGTCGAAGCTGCAAATAAAGTAATAATTGGCCTGATCAAGAAGCATGTGGGTAAAAAACCCAGAAACTGGCATCAAACACTAGATCAAGCTTTGTGGGCATGTCGAACGTCCCCTAAAGAGGCAACGGGGGCAACCCCATTTCGATTGGTATATGGACATGATGTTGTTTTACCAGTAGAAATACATGTTCAATCTGTGAGAATTCAACGACAACATGAAATATCATCTGAAGATTATTGGAAGATGATGACTGATGAGTTGGTCGATTTGGACGAAGAAAGGATGTTAGCCCTTGATGCCTTGAGAAGGCAGAAAGTTAGGATGGCTAAAGCCTATAATAAAAAGGTAAAAGAAAAAGTATTTCATGTTGATGATTTAGTTTGGAAGGTAATATTTCCTATGGACAGAAATGATAGGGTGCTGGGTAAATGGTCCCCAAATTGGGAAGGACCGTTTAAAATAATCCAAGTTTTTTCAAATAACGCATATGAACTGGAAGAATTTTCCCCAGATCGACGCATTCTGAGGTTAAATGGTAAATACTTGAAGAAATACAAGTCTATTCTTCAAGAAATCTCAATTTCGACTACGTAAAATCTATGTGTCGCCATTTCGACTACGTAAAATCTGTGTCGAACTGAGCTGGAACATAGTGATAAAGCCAACATCGTAATTGTACAAAATATAAACTGTGCAAATAATTATAAGACAAGAATGCCAAAAAGGATGATGTCTTATAAATGATGGAAATTCATATTACAAGAAATTAAAACCACAACAAATACATTTAAAAAGACCACATCAATCAGAAGTTGCCAAATTTTCTTTGGAAGTTTCCCAAATCACTCTCAAGACGAACAACAGTGTCACCTAGTTCATCAGCTTTGGCCCTGAGAGTGTGCAGTTCTTCTTCGACCCGAGTCGTGGCATTACTGACGATAAGAGCATCTTTGGTCAACTGGCGCATTTCTTTTTGATTAGAAGTGTTGGCCTGGTCAATTTCTTTGTCTTGTTTTTCGACAAGTTCCAGCTCTTTCGTCAATTCGGCAATTTGGCTGCGTATTTCAGCAACTCTTTTTCTTTTGGGGCTCTATTCTTGCCGCCTCTGATTAATACGGGTCTTTATCTCTTCGACCGCCGTTGTGGTTTTCCTCACCATCTCCATATTCTTCCTCACTATTTCCTGTTTGGTGTCAACCAATTGTTCAGTCTCCTTCGCTTGAGTGGCATTGGCCAATAGAGGAGAAAGGATGTTTTCGAAGGCTGCTATCATCAGTTTTGAGAACTCAGAAATCTCAAGACCTTTGAACTGGGTGATAACATCCAGAAGTTCAGGCCCAACAGTCGAGTCTTCACGTAGCGCATGAGGCAAGTCATGATTAAAAGCATGAGTACGAATAGTGTCATTCAATTTCTTGACTTTAGCAGCCTCAGGTCCTAGCTTATCGTTGTGAATTTGAGAATGGTCAGAATCTGAAGAGGTAGCGTACCAATTCATGAACTGATTCAATATTGCCAAAGCAGCCTCGACATCGTCGACATCCATGTCGACGGAAACATCCTTTACTCCAAAAGGGCCAGCTGAATTATCCTTCTCAGGAGAACTCTGAATTTGAATTGGCTTGACAACGGTTTAAGGAGCCCCTGAATCCTGCAGGGAATCTAAAAGACTAGAGCCAGAGCTAGTCGAACAATAATTGTGGTGTCTGACAGGACTAGTGACTAAATCAGAGCCACTGTGAGTATCCCAAGTGGCGAATTCAACAAACTCACCAGCTTCTACATGGGGAGTCTATTGGTGGTGAGGGGAAGAAACTTCTGAGAAGGGAGTATAGTCTGACACACTGCGTTGTGGCTCAGAAGCTTCGACCTGAGGAAAGGGTGAACGTCACATCAGACAGGTATAACTTGTTAAGCTAAAAGACACTCTAGAGGGTGCAAGAAATACTTGTGGGGGTGGTGAGGGAATCCTTGTTTCATTGCCTTCAGCGGAAGAATTGGCAGTTTCTTATGTTGTCTCCTTATTGACATCAGGAATAGGTGTGGGATCTGGAGTGACAATGGTTGTATTTATTATGATATTACTACCAGCATGTGAAAGTAAGGAAGCATCATGACAAGTATTCAAGAGCACTTTACCTCGCCGCCTTGTGATAAGTGGTTGTTCATCGACCTCTGTCGGCTCCATTTCATCATTGTGCCTCTTCTTATGGATTTTGGATTTTTGGGGGTGACGAGACTAAGCATCAGGTGATGGCTGTAGAAACAAAGAAGGTTTCAGAAGAGAAATCTTAATTCTCCATCAAAAGCAGTCAGGAAGTGATGAAATGTTTACCTTAATTCCCCCACTGTGTTGGGATTCTTTGTCCTGCTTGGACCTTTTGGATATTATGGAGGGAGCAGTCGAATCCGATGAGCATTTTCGACTCTGTTAAAAAATAAATCGAGACGTGAGTAAATAGATAAGATGCAAGATGTCAAAATAGGGACATTCACACTTACAGAACAATCAGCTTTCTTGACAGAAGCAGAAATGGGTTCATCATCTGAGAGAGTATGGATGGGTATGAACTGTAAAGACATCAAGTATAAGCGAGGTGTCGAACAAGAAAGATACGCATAGGTGTGAGTAAAACATACCTTGGATTGTGAAGGGCCTCCTACAGCGCTGGTTTTGGCAGGCTTGGTCGACGGCTTCTTTTGGGTTTCAACAGCAGCAGCTTCTTGCTTGGGAGCAACCACTTGTGGCAGAGGTACAGCTAGAAAAGAAGCTAAGTCAAATAATGATGTAAGACAAACTGTGAAAGAAACAGAACTTTTCAGAAGTGGTTACCCTTGGGTACTACAACAAGCTCTCTCACATATCTAAGGTCAATGTGAAGAAAGCCTGGGTAGCTATGCAACCAATACTTCATCGGAACCACCCTGTCGGCTTTCTTTTTGTAAGCATTTTTAACGTTCGACCAAGAGACATACCACCAATCTGGAAATGGTGGTCGAAAAGATAGAGCCAAAGGGCTAATCGGTAAAGGAGGAAATTTGATTTTTCCAAAGTGAAGTGCGTAAAGATATTTGTCTTTCGCGTAACTGGGAATCTTGAGATGGGGAATTTTCCCAGTTACCTTCTCCTTTAGCTCTTGGGCCGCATCATGAATGGTTCGACGAAGATTGTTCGGCAAGTACACCACTCTGAAAAAGTTTTGGAATGCTTGGATTTCTTTGATGTGAATTGCCTTACATTTTGTTGTTTTCCCCTGCAAAATATCAAAAGCCCCAGTTAGCTCACCCATTTTTCCAACAACATCATTTATAAAGGTGATAAGATATGACTGCCACCAAATCTTGAACTCATGAGTACAGGAAAAATGTTGGCTTAAAAGGGGTAAAGGTAAGTATAACTCTACGCTCCCATAAGATGGCAACAGTTTCTTTAACGACTTCCCATATTTCGTCATCTAAAATATCCATGAGTAATTCATGGGATGGATAGAGTGACTTGGGCACAATTTGGCAGAGCCTAAACTGTCTAGCTACCAAGTTGGGTTGATAAGCTGCCAGACAAGGGGTCATCTGAGTAATAGCACCTGACAGAAATTGGGGAGTCAGATAACATCTCCAAATAACCAAAGATCTTTTCCGATGTTTCTCTCCGACAGGAGGAAAGGACTCAGTGAGCCATAATGGCCCACTTTTGCCATCAGCAAAGGGGCCATCGACGGTGTGAAATCCTCCATTGTCAATATTATGTTGAAACGCATTTTGAAGACTTCGTCATTTGGAGAAGTCTTGTCGATTGGAGTTAAGGGCGGGTAACATGGCCATAAGGCCCCACTTCTGTCTTGAGATACTGACACCTTCTTCTGTCGATAAGGCTTCACATCAGCAGAAAAAGTGGCATTTAGCCACAGTTGCAAGAGCCAGAATGGTCTATGCACCAGCACACATTTCTTCTTTGGATTTGTGGGATCAAAACTCTTGATTTGGCCGACCACGTCGGTCATAGAGGATTACAAAGAGGCCAAAATTAATTGGCCTAAAGCAACATTCTGCATCAACCTCGAGCAGAACACAAAGCGAGATAACCAGAGGGTTAGGAAAGCAACATGTTCTTCATCAGAAACTTCTTCAGTTTCGTAGTGATGGTGTAGAATAAAGTTGTTGTAAGTTGGATGTTTTGATTCGCCAACGTCGAATTTGATGGGGATAACTTCGTGGTCGGAGAAGTTGAACACGATCCCAGCAGGTTTTACACCTGTTAAAGCAGCTACATCCAGTAGCGTAGGAGTCATCATGCCACGCCTTGTGTGGAAAGTATTAGTGGATCCTTCCCAAAAATATAAGGCAGCTAGTAGCATGCCACCTGAGTAAGGAGTGTCGACACGAGCAAGTCGCAGCAGGTCATAGATACCCATTGTTGGCCTTTGTGTTGCTCCAATCTATCCATCCAAGCCCCAAATTTAGGGCAATACAAGGGAGGAGCGGTACAAAAGTTTCTGTCAACAAACTGTAATGCCATCAACAAGGCAAAGTTGGAGACTGGCGGCGGGAGCAGTGACAACGACTTCTTTGTCTGCCATTGTCGAAAGGGGTTAAAGATTCTTGATGAAAACGGAGAAAGAAGTTGAAAAAACCCTAAAAATCGTTGTTCTTTAGGTTTGAAATGAAAAACTGGAAACTTTGAACGGTTAAAAATGAAGGAAACAAGTGATTAGGGTTTTTTGCAGTTGTTCTTAGTTGTCTGGTTCGGGGATTAGGAACGGAGAACATGAATGTTGTTCTAGGTTTTGCTGTTTAGAGAGTGAAGACGCAGAAGAAAAAAGAAAGAAAGAAGAAGAATGGCTATTTATAGGCGTAGGAATGAGAGAAGTGAAAAGGCAAAAGGGATCGTGGCATTTCCCTAAGGCGTCAATCGTGTCCGTCGAAAGACACGTGTAGGGGGATTAAGTGTCTAGCGTAGTGGGGCCATGCTGGATACCTAGGCCATGATGACTAAACATTAAATGCTCTCACGTCTCGAGGGAAGGAAATGCATGTTTTCATGATTACATGATGTCATGACAAGACTGGAGCAGTGAGCTGTTAGCACTAAGGTAGCGAAAATGGCTAGACCGACGCAAGGTGAAACTTCATAGATACCATTGTCTCATATTCGACAACATCAAGAAATCGAAAATGGTATCTCTGGGGGGCATTTTGTTAGCTAGAAATCTGTAAAGTGAACTAAGGGCATAGTTCAGAAGCGAGGGTTCCTACAGCTTAAGGGCCAATCTTAAATGGAGGTAGCTTCTGGAGATATTTTAACAAAGCTAAATCAGAAGCTCCAAAGTGAATACTTGTTGGTTAAGAATTTAGTTCAGAAGGCCAAGCTATGTCGACCAGAGCGAAACAGTGTCGAAAACAAGACCATGTCAGCAAACTATATGATGGTCGAATCGACAGAAGATTGAGTCGAACAAAGGCATTAGTCAAAGCATTGTTGTTGTCGAAGGTGTTTTCTAGTTGGACTTAGGAAATTTTGTTGCGCCTCAAAGAAGTAGACAGAATCTGAAAGTAGTTTCCTTTTGAAGACACGGAGCGGGAAAAGTCAAAAGTGAGGAGATCGTGGGTGGTTGCCTCAGCACATCATGGGGTTAGAAGCTTTTGAATGGATGGTGAAACGTGTGCAGAAGTTATTTCCAAAGATTAAATCTCAGCTGTTGATTAGCTTTAGCAGTTACTTCTATAATTACTATAAATAAGTTAGAATGTTTAAAATTAGGTGTGTTCATTTGTACTCTCAAATTATTTGTTAACACTCTGCTCAATCCCGTGCTAAAGGAAAAAGGAGTAACGCAAGCTTTGATGTACGTGAATCACCACACTTTATTTCAATGCAATCAATTTATGTTTAACTTTGTCTTTATTGCTTTTCATGTTACTTCTGTTCATTTGCTTGTTGGTCACGAGTCACCACTAGCCTTATTTCACGAAAAACATACGTAAACTGTTGGTCACGAGTCACCAATAGTCAGAATCCTTCTTGTGTGGAAAGCCATTACATTATTTCCCTTAGGTTATGGAAGTCGTTTCTAGGCCAAGGTTATTTCGTTTGCAGAAATAGTGTAATTCACCAGAAACCTTAGCCCGTGTCTTGAGATCAACTGGTCGATCTCGCTAGTAACCCTTAGTTTTAGGACTTGGGGAGGACCAACGATTGTTTACCATTTTCCATAGTAAACAGTTGGAAATAGCGTATTTCGAACTCCGAATTTGTCCTTGTGAAGATTTCTCCAGAAATGCCCAGATTTCGAGTTATGAGGCTCCGAAGTTTAATGTTCATAACTTTTGAAGTTCATACTTGGTGAAATTTTGGGTGTTTTTCAATGTGTTCAAAGGCTCGACTTCGGAGGCATTTTACACGTGTTTTGAGGTGTCGATTTGCAACGAATTCAAAATCAAAGTTATTCTTTTCACAGCAATCTACAACTTTGCTGAAGGAATCGAATTAATTTGAAGCTCGAATCAAGAGTTATGAGGCTCGGAAGTTATGAATTCATCATGTTTACAATATTCAACACTTAGAAATTTTTTGGAGTGTTTGTCTATATGGTCAGGCTGACGACTTTGGGTTCGATTTTATCGTAGTTATCGGCTCCGAATTAAAAGATGTTAAACTGCAAAGTTGTTCATCTCGCGGCAGTCTATAATTTTGTTGAAGGAATCGAATTCATTCGAGACTCGGATCGGAAGTTACAAAGCGTAGAAAATAAGAATTCATCATGTTCGCAATATTCAAATAGTTGTTGTGCGCATGTTCGGGGCTGTTTTTATCATCGATTCAATCGCCGCGCATAAAAACTCTGAACATGAAAGTTGGAGTTTGTCATGTCTTCTATAAGTTTCGTTCACAAAAATTTTCATTTCGGACGTCGCAACAAAAGATATGAAGCCTCGAAGTGGTTAAGTTGAACTTGTCAAAACGCGAGATGGCATATACACTTTTGCCATGCATACGAGAGCATTTCTCAAATAGTTGTTGTGCGCATGTTCAAGGCTGTTTTTATCATCGATTCGATCGCCGCACAGAAAAACTATGAACTGAAAGTTGGAGTTTGTCATGTCCTCTAAGAGTTCCGTTCAGGAATTATTTCATTTCGAATGTCGCAGCGAAAAATGTGGAGCCTCAAAGTTAGTGGCTTGAAATTGGTAAATAGTGAGATGTCACGTTCAAGACTTGCCCAGCCTGGCCAGGACTTTCATCGAACAGTCGTGTGGCAAAGTTCAAACACATTTTTCTCAGTGAGTAAGACTTTGTTTGGATTTTTGTTGAACTACAAAGTTGCTCTATCATACGCACTCTTTCCAACGGCACCAAGTTTGTATCTTTTGGTCGAGTATCTAAAGTTTGTATCTTTTGGTCGAGTATCTAAAGAGTTATAGAGCCATAAAGTAGGGCACTTGATTTCAGTGAGTGATGAGCAATGTTTAGAAAAGGCCAGCAAGGATGCCATAACTTTAGATTCACATGAGAGGCACGTATGAGATTCATTTTTTTCCATATTTGGCCAAACAAGTCTTGTAAATGCATGCATCATGGCAGAGGTTTTTCTCAATATAAAGAAAAGACTCTCTTCATTCGTAAGAACAATCCAATAACGCCCATTTTATTTTTTCTTTCACCTACATAACAAACTAACACAACCATAACTAACCTCTACCTCACTCTCCTTGCGGGATGATTCAAGAAATGGAAAAACAGAAAAAGAAAAGAACAACAACACCACTCTCACCATCCAGAACCACACATCGATCTACTCCTCTCTTCTTTTCCTTCTCTCACCCTGAAACCATAGCAGCAAACTCTTTCCATTCACCACCATTTCCATTCTAAACCACTCATTCCACTCTAACAAACTGGGGACTCTCTCCTTCTTTATCTTCAACGACGACCCTCATTCTCTCACCTCTAACAACCTTCCATTCTCAACAACCGCCATAACAAATACCAGAACGCTAATAATGATTCACTGATCACCCTCATCTTCTTCTTCATCACTCTCTTCTCATCCCTCACGCTCGTTTTCATTCACCAAAACCATAACAACTCACTGTAAATATTCCTCACGCCATAATCCTCTTTCTCCTCTCTTCCAAAAATCGTAACCACCTTTCTTCATCACCTTCAACCATCTCCCTCTAACCGTAACAACCACAACCACCGCTATAACAAGAAAACGGAATTGACAAAAACAGGGAGTGTTGAACTCTCTTCACCATTTTCATTCGGTGGAAGAGGGATGTGAGTAGTGTTAATTTTGACGTCAAGGAAGCTACGGTTCGTGGAATTCTTTGCCGTCCATTCATTGGAGCATTCGATGCGTGAACGGAAGATTCATCTAATATCTAGAATCTGTGCGTATTTTTCATTATCGTTATCGGACCAAGATCGAAGATCGATGGAGTTCTCTGATCATCGAACCTATGAGATGACGCCATGGACACGGTTTCCGTCTGTCGTATAGTGTATGAGATCTTGATTTCCATCAGGTATTTCCGGTGAAAGGTGTGCGGATGACTCGCAATTCCGTTAAGATTCGCAGATTCCGGCCAGCAAAGTCACCCGGGAAGATGATCGGAAATGGTCTCCGGCGCCTCTGTGTATGAATCGCGTCCCTGCCCTATGCATGGCCATCTCCTGCTGGTTCATGCATGTTTCCTTATCACCAATCAGGTTCCTCCATGTGTCCCTTCTTTTTTTGTATAAAAAATCTTATAACTTAAGTTTTCCTGACCAATTGATAATGTGTGACATATAGAAAAGGGAAAATAATAAGTGTGACATGTATAAAAAAAACACTGGATGAGAAGTCTTTTTTTTGTTAAAACGGGCTTAGACAATATAGAATGGGCCTAGAGAAATGCTAATACACCCCTGGGTTAAGCCCAACAACAACGATTATGACTAGATTTAGTTCAAATTTGAAATCAGGTTTACACCCCCAGTTTTCCATGTACACAACTTCAATGCATAGCCGATTTTGCCTCCGATTTCGATCGTTTCGACTTACAAAAAATGAATAAAAATAAGTTTATGATATTTTAGTGTCTTAGGGTATTTTGATGTTTTTTGTGAATTTTTGACAATTAATTTCCTTTAGTTTTTAATCAATTTTCGATAATATGTTTAGAAACAATTTGTTCCATGATACTGTGCACCTTTCGACGTGGTTTTCAATCGTTTCTCGACAATAAAAATATGAATAAAGAGGTTCCTGATGCTTTAGTACTTTTAGGATTTTATCACATTTTTGGTATTTTTCGTAATTAAGTTTCGATCTCGTTTTAATTGTTTTTGATAACATGTTTAAAGGCGATTTTTCTCATTATACTTCGCATTTAGATGCAATATTTGATCGTTTCTTAACAACAAAAATTCCTAAAAATAATATTATGATTCTATGATGTATTATGAACTTTTAGATATTTTTCTCATAATTTTTTATATCTTTTTAGGTCTTTATTCGATTTTTCTTTTGTGCGAATACAAACATAGGCAATTGTTTGCTAGTTCACCTAGTTAGGAATCGATTTCTTTGCATATAATGTCTAATACTTGTTCTAACCTTCAAATAACTTTTTGATTAGCATATGGACATGTTTAGGTAGTTGACACCTTGGTTTATAATTGATAATTGAGTCATATGATTAGGGTGCCATAAGATTTAACCCTTAGAGCGACGATTGATTCGTTTTGACTTAGTTTTGTGCACAAATATGTTTCAACCATGATTTTTTCTTGTAAATTTTGTTTGAGACTATTTAATATGATGTAGTTTTTGACTTGTAGTTTTTAATACCTGATTTAACTCAATATTTACTTAATTCTCAAGTTTCGATTAGCTTGTGTCGTTTAAAAGCATGTTTCTCCTTTGTCGTTTGAATTGACTAGTTGTAGGAATGTAATGCCATGTGTTTCTTAAAAACTTTAGGACATTTTTCTCCCATTTAATTGTAGATAAATGTAAATCTTATCTTATGTTTGTAAATAGAACTTCGAAGCTAACTCTTAGTGGTTTAACTCTTAGGAACTAGTTAGATACTTATATAGTTCTTCTAGGTTCCTCTTGCACGTTTAGTTTGCGATCTTTTCCTCTATTTTTTAGAGATGTTTAGGATAGCTTTAGAACATGTAGTTTCTTTCCTATATTAGGAAGCTACATTTCATGCTTAGATTCCTTTGTGAATAATTCATTTTAAGCCATTTTAGTGCAGATTTTTTGGTTTCCAACTACTCTAGGTCTCTAACTTTGTTTAGCATTGCATTTGAGGATTAGTGTGATGGACTTAGCTCGATTTTGATATTGTTCACGGGTTATTTTGCATTATGCGTGAATGGCTGCCCGATTTTCCATTCTCATGTTGCTATACATGTTTACGTTCCATTTCTTCATATTTGGATCATAGTTTGACTTGTGATGTGAGTATTCAATTATATTCCCGCCTCTTTGTTATTTTTGACATGTTTGTTGACTTGTGCAAGGTACATTGAGGATATTTTGGTTAGGTAACTAATCTTGGTACACTAACATACCACTTCTTCCGTGGTTCTGTTTGCGTTTTAAACACGTTTTGCCTTGTGTTTTCTCATATTACGAGAAATACATATTTTGTTATTTTGTCTGGATATGTACATTTGTGCAGGTGTTCCATTTGTTGTGAGGACTTGTTTGCTACACGCACATGTTGCACGATATCACCTTGTGGATTATATTGATCGAGCTGTTTCTTATTATTGCTTTGTTGATGGCAGTTTACTCGAAGTTTTCTGGAGTATTTTTAGCTTGCAGTGCTCTTCGGATTTTATTATCCATTTGGTATTAATCTTACTTTGTTTACCGCATTCTTTTACCTCTTTTCTAGAGAGCATGAGAAGTAGGGTTTTACCGCTTTCCTTGCCATGAGAAGTAGGAATAGAGATGTATGAAGGGGCTTCCGTAGTTGGAGCATGTTCAGGAATCCCTTTGGTTTATTTAAAGACCCGGTTAGGGCGCTTTTGTTTGCTAATTGTGTTTGGTTTGTTTAAAGTCCTCTTCCGTGCATAGGGAGTCACTTTTCATTTTGTTTACAATTTTGCTTGCATAGGTCAGAAGTGGTTAGGACACCCTACGTGGCACCACCAAGCAAAGTCCCTCTTTTTATATTTCCTGCTATCGAGTCATTCATATATATGGGCAAGCGAAAGGGGTCCGTAACCGACTCCCGCAGTTCTAGTTTGTGTCAGCTTGCACACGTGAATCGTGTTGCACCCCATCATCGAGTCCACAAATTGGCAAGAGTTCCCTATTCTGACTCTCCACTCATTCCAGGGGTTCGCATTTATTGAACAACTCCCATCATTTGCTTTGCAGGTTATGCCTATGCTTCTTTGACATTTGTTTGCGCATTGCATTGTTTGTGTGCTTCTGCCAAAGCACTTGTTTGCTTCATCCCTTTTATCGTCTTCGACTCTACATTAGGTAGCGATTCGATATAGACATAGACTTAGGTTGTAAACCTTTTCCATTCCTTTTTGTCATCTTCGACTCTACATTAGGTAGCGATTCGAGATAGACATAGATTTAGGTTGTAAACCTTTGCCATGTTCCCTTAGGATTCTCTCGAATCTATCTTAGGTAGCGATTCGAGTTAGACCTTAGGTAGTAATCCATGCATGATAACATTAGAGATAGAGTTAGATAGTTTCCCTTGATTGTTTTCTAGTTTCTTTTGCCTCCTTGCATGTAATAAAACTAAAACTTGCTTTCTTTTCTTTTGGAAATTAAGACACTTAATAATGGTTCAAACTCCTTTTTCAAAGGTAAAAGTAACCATCCTTTGTATGTTTGCATTGCATCCTATGTGACATTTTATCGCTTTCATATATCCTGTACATTGTCTGTTGTTGTGCTAAGCTATTGGGGTGGGAGTTTCAAGAGGATAGACGGATTTTCATGTGAAATCCCGCATTCCTTTGACGCGTGTGAGGACACATTAAGTACCACATTCAGCCGAGGTTCTCCCGATACTACCATTGTTTTGCATCCCTTATGCATGGGCACGGTATTAAACGGAGGATTGTCGACTTTGGGTGCCACTTAGGGACCACCTATTCTGTTTAGAATTACCCGTGAGGTGGGGATGGGAAAAATCATTATAACAGGTACAGATGGTGACTATGTTCTGATGGTGACTATTTATTTTGATGGTGATTATATTGGTCCTTCGTTGACGTTCTATTATTGATGATCGTGTGGCTTATGATACTTGGTTCCATGAAACCTGGTTTTCTGGTATTTTTTGTGATATTTTGAAATGATGTCGGACCTTTGATCCTATTATATTCAGACTTGGTTCTTCTATGGTATTTTGAATTGGTGCCGAATCTTTGATCCTATGATATTCAGATTGTTCAGATATTATGTAGCCGTTATTCAGCGGATTGTACAGATGCTACCCGTTGTTATGCTGAAATTTTGAACCCATGGTTAATGCACTTGCATCGTAGCATGTTTATTTTTCAAAAGAAATGTCAGAAAAATAAATATATACATATCTAACATGCATATTCATTCATTGCATGCATTCATAACAGGTACTTGAAACTCTGGGATTTTCGTTACTCAAACCTGGTATTTTCTTTGCAGAATTGCAAATCTCGACTTGTTACCGTTCTGCGATCAGAATTAAGTGATGGAACAACTTCTTGGGGAATTAGATGACTTGGAAGGTCAAATGGGCTGTTTATGGTGGATATGCAAGCTTTGAGTCGTAGTCAGGGGTTCCTGGAAGAAGAGAATCATCGGTTGAAGAGTCAGAAGTTGAAACTTCTGAAGAGTTAGAAAATGACATTGAAGATTTTGAACATGAGTCAGAATCTGAGGTTTCGGAAGAAGAGTCAGAGTTAGAAGATGACTCTAAAGCTGAAGACAAGTCAGAAATTGAAGGTGATTCTGAATCTGAAGAAGAATCAAAAGATGAGTTAGAATCTCAAGGAGATTCTGTTTCTAAAGATGAGTCAGAACATGAAGGTTTTGAAGATGAGTCAGGACTTGAAAGTTCTGAAGAAGAGTTAGAGTCAAAAGATGAAGAATCTTCTGGAGACTCTAAGGATGAGTTAGATGGTGAATCTGATTCTGATCCAATTTTTGATGATGATCAAGAATCTGGTGGTGATCATGCTTCTAGAAGGGAAAATTCTTAAGACGTAGGTTCTGGAGGACAAGCTTCTGGAGGTGATCAAATTTTTGGTGGTAATCATGACTCTAAAGGTGGACCTTCTGAAGGGGGGGCTTCTAAAGGTAGTCCAACCTCTGGTAGTGGTCATGATTCTAAAGCAGGAACTTTTGAAGGTGATGGTTCTAGACAAGGTCCAGAAGTTAACAAAGGTGAAACTTCTGGTGGAAGTAAAACTTCTGAAGAAAGTCCAGAAGGAGATACGGTTCCAGAATCAGAAGGAGATTCTGAACAAATAGGTATTCTAGAATCAAGAAAAAGTGTGGTTGAAGGCCATGAAAGAAGAACTTGAGGCTTCAGAAGGAAACAAGACTTGGAAGTTAACTAAGCTTCCAAGGGAGAAGAAAACCATCAGCGCCGGATCGGTTTTCAAGGAGAAATCTGCATTTCTGAATGGAGTATTAGAAGTTGCACACTGTAGCAACTAGAAGAAACTTGCAAAAGTTCTGATGAAGGATGTCAAGACTGAACACCTTATCCGTTTAAGGGATGGAATTGGTGTTGTAGATTTTGGCTAGCTGAATATGAATTCAGGAATGGTATTGAGAGTAATTCATATTCATAACTTCTGAGGGTCAGTCAGAAGTTCTGATGTTCAGAAGCAGAAACTTCTGATATTTTGTCCAGAAGGAATTGAACTTCTAGAGGATAATTTAGTATTTGCTTCTTATAAATAACTTAGCTGTGAAGTTATAGTATTTAGAGATAACTTAGCTGTGAGGTTATCTCCTTTTAGGACTTACGTGACATCCTTCCACTTGCTACTTTTGTGTATAAATAGGTGTTCCTATGCTTCATTAAAATTCATTCATTTTATCAATCAGTTGCAACCATCTTTATCAGTTATTATTTCTCTCTTCTTTTTCCAATTTCTTCACCTTGCACCAAAAATTATTAATAATAAAATGAATTTAATAAACTTATCTTTCTAAATTATAATTTTAATAAAGTTGTTACTTAATAAAATCCAATAATAGAAACAAGGGAATAGTATCAGGTGAACATGTTTTGTTAGATATCTACCTATCACTCGTTTATTTTTATTAAAAATATCAATATTTAATTAAAACTCTTTTGCATTTAAAAATTTTATATAATAAATAAGTGATAGCAGGAGGTAGCAATATTTAACTCAAGTCATATCCACGTAAATTTAAGTGTTTACAAATTACCATACAGAGTAGAGCTTAGTCCAGGTTAGAATTTGGTCTAAGTCACAAAATACAAGATTATATAGGATAGAAAAAATACAAGATTAATCTTAATTAATCATTGCTTTCCTTAATTCAATATAAGATTTCAATTTCATCTCTTATCTAATAAAATTACATTTAAGTCATTTAAAAAGACAAAAAATTCGTTAAAAATAATTCTTACTATATTTCAATGAAAATATAACAAACATTTTTTAATATTATTTAAATAGTAAAATTAATAATAATTTATTTATATGTTAGAAGAAATTAATAATAATTACGGTTAAAGAATTGTACTTATATCTTATTCCCTTTAAAAATTATATTAATCAATTTAGTCGATTATATAAACTTTTAACTTTAAATGTTTTAGATGATACAATATTATTAAATGTCCACCATAGATTTTATTTTATTTTTTAAATTTTAACTGTTAGATAATTTTAACTGATATCACACCATTGATTTTTAATTGTCTATCAAATCTTATGATGAACCGTCAATATCTAATATATTTACGTTTCTTCATCTTTCTTCCTTTATCATCTTCATCTTATTCCTTGTCTTCTTCATTATTTTCATCCAAAAAATACAGAAAAATTAAAATAAAAAATTAATAATAAAACAATCTTTTAAAATCATCTTCTTTCATCTTTTCCTTTTCCATCTTCACCATCCTTTCAAACTGAAATGAATCCTCTCATGCTTATCTTCAATTACCATCTCTTCTGTGCATTTTTGTCCCTGGATCTAATCTAACCATTTGTTCTTTCCTATTTTATGATCCAGGTTTTTTATCTCTTTTTTCTCTACAATTTAATCAAAGTAGAATGGACAACATGGGAAAAGAAATTGGAGAGGATCTACATCCTTTTATACACATAATCTCTAACTTACAAAAATTTAAATTAAACCAAATCTTTTAATTAAAATATCCTTTTATACACACAATTCTCCAGCTTTTATGGTAACCACACACATCGTCAAAGCGTTACCAAAATAATCCTTTTGCAACGGAGGAATAAACCTTGGTCTAATGCCTATATGAAATTCGAAACTCACATTTGTTTGTGGGTCAAGGTTTTTAGAACGTATAATAGAGCGCCAAATATGACTGAAAACCGATTGTAAAGAAGATATGTTTTTTGTACCGACCTCTAAATTGACTTTAGATTTTAGTTTCGCAATATTCTTTTTTGAGAAATGAAATAATCTCTCAGACTTCGACATACAGAGTTTTTCTTCTACATCATTTTGATTATTAGATAGATCATCTCGGAGTTTTAATGGAAAATGAAATTGAATCGGACGTTGAATATCTTTTGGAAACCATCGTTCGAACGATGAAATTTTGGAAATTTCAAAATTACCTTTAGAGATTTTAGCCCATGAATTGATGAAATGCCAAACCAAAGTACCATCGACAACCACATGGTTGGTTGAGCAAGCAATAACAATACCATCGGCTAACTCTGTTACTTGGACCGCAAATAATGGTTGTGACGTCCCTTGATAGTTTTTAACTTTGTTAAGTGGGAAAAATGAATGAAACGTATATGGAAGATAAGTGGATTGAAGGATGTTGTCTAGACTAATATTTTTCGATGCAGCATGGATAAAGAGTGCACCTTCGTTGTTGCACTTGATAGAACAAGAGATAGTATTATCTTCATGTTCTGTGATATTGAGACGATCGGTAAAAGGTGGAAAAAATTCAAGAGCATAGGTAAGAGATTGTTTAAGATGTTGGATTTGATTTTTTGCATCAAATTGAGAAGTGTGGCGATAAAGAAGACCGTTTTGACTGTATCCAAATGGGAGGAATTGTAAATCCCATGGAGTTAGATCGATTGTACGAACTTTTGAGCCATAAATATTGTGATTTGGTGCATGAAGTATGGTGGTGGAAATAACTTGGACGGAATTCATGGTATGTTAGCTAAGGAAGTAGGTTTGCCTGTGATGTTGTGCAACACCTTCTTATAAAAGAGAATGCTAAAAATGACGAAAATGTCCACAAGAATAACATGACCCATCATTGTTTTATAGTTAACCCCACACCCATTATTTCTCTCAAGCTGGTACAAATTAGTTTCGAACCTTTTTTCACCTTAAGTTCATACTCACTTTCATTCACACTTTTACAAAAAGAAGAGATATTCAAAATTTAAAAGATACTAAGGCCTCTCTTTGATAAAATTAATTGATAGGTGGATGGTTAATGATTGATAATGGATAATAGCTAGAAATTAATAGTTTAAGTGTTTAATAAATTGATTGTAATACTAGATAAATATAAAATGATATAAAAAAATTCTTAATGGAGAAATTGGTCATTTCATTTTCTTATCATATTATACTATTAAATTAATTTTATTTGAAAAAATTAAAAGTAATAACATATATATATATATATATATATATATATATATATATATATATATATATATATATATATATATATATATATATATATATATATATATATATATATATATATATATATATATATATATATATATATGAAGATAATACTAAAACATATTAAACTTATGCATAAATTTTATAATAAAATTTAACGAAATAAATGAAATAATATTATTGTAATTTTAAATTCAATTATATTTATCTAAAATAAATAAAATTAATGTGCAATATTCTAGGATAAAACTAAATATTCTTGATTCGGTTGACTTCATTAATTCACATCTAGCATTTCACTAACTTTAAAATTATTAATAATATTTAGAAATTTATATTATAATTTAAATTTTATTCAAAAATATTAAACATTGTATAATCTTTAACATAGTGAAAACCAATATTTATATATGAGATAAGGGTAAGAAACTATTACAAATAATAAAGATATAAATGAAAAAAATCACTAATTAAAAATTATAGGTTCAAAAACTATTACAAAATAGCTATTGAGAAAAAACTAAAAGATAATAAAAAATGTACAAACTAAAAGCTAAAACACACTTATCAAAAAGAACTTTTCCTCAATTTTATTGAATTAATGAAACTAATCTCTATATTTTAAATTGGAACTGTTTTGATCTCTCATCATTTTTCATAGAACATTGATAAATTATTCTTTTTATAACTTATACTTTCATTTGTAAAATTTCACATTTGGTTTAGATATATATAGGATTTATCATATTTCACAACAAAAGAAACTTATCATTTAAAAAAAGAGAAACATCATTAATTTTAAATGAAAAAATATGTGAGAGAATCAATTTTTTTAATATTTAAAATAGATGATCGATTTTGTGAATAAGATAAAATAAAATATAAAAATTATAGTTAAACCTATAAAATATATTCAGAATACTCATTATCATTTTTTCTATTAAATTTGTAATTTGGTTTATATTAAAATAAAATAAATTAATTTAATCATTTATTTAAGTTGTCCCAGATTAGAAAATTAAGTAGATTTTATTGCGACAGAAAATGACATTAGTAAATATTGTTATTCGTAATGTATATCATAAAATAAAAATTTAGATCTTTCAATTAAAAATTTGTAATATTTTGCAAAGTTTATATAATATTTAACAAAATTCATAAAAACGTTTGGACCACTACAAGAATCTACAATGTTTGAGACACAATGCAATGGATCAAAAGTAAAACATGGATTAAGAAATAAATAAAATTTTACTAGACAACTTAATTAGAACCATTTTAAAAGATAACATCAAAATATCAAAACAATCTCTTAACGCATCCTTACACCTTTTTAAATTTTTTTTATAGAAAATGTTTATAATATATTTTGATTTAGAAAATATATATTTAAAACAACTACTTTTCACAAATTTTGACATAATTGGAATATAAATCTCTAAAATTTTACACATTTTAAATATACATTTATGAAATCACCACTAATAAAAGTGCGTGAATAAATTATCAAATATCAATGTAAAAATTAGATTGAGTCGATCATTTCAATAACTAAGCCAAGATTTAAAATAGGGTTTAGTCCGAACAATCATAAAAAAAATATAAATCTTAAAGAATTGAGAAAACTCCAAAAAACTGGACAAACACTGTTGAAACCTCGAAGAATTGTTGAATCGTATCTTATTTAGACTAATTATCCAATCCAAAAACTCCATAAAAATTTATTATAGTTTTAGATCAAATATCAATTTTTTTCTAGATTTTTCTGCCTGAATATATATATATATATATATATATATATATATATATATATATATATATATAAAAGAAAAGAAGAAGAGATGAAATAGATCCCCATGAAAAGTATTAAATCCATAAAATCCTCATAGGTATCTGACTATTCTTGTATTTGCCTTATTGGATCCATAAAAGGAAGTTCTACAATTTAGTCAGAAGTTTGATTTTTCTTGATACTTAACCATTACTTGGCATTTGCAACGACCATTTAATTTTAAAACATGTTAAAACTGATGTCCCACATCATAACACATTGTTAGGACATATGTTATGACATTTGCTGACAAAAATAACTTAATATATCAAAATATAACTTATGCAGAAATAAATTGTAGAATGAGTAATAACACAATTGATTGTTAATCCAATTCGGTGCAACGTCACCTACTTTAGAGGCTACAAAGTCAAAAAGGAAATTCACTATGATCCTATTAATTCAAAACTAAATCAACTATATTTTACGATTTATAGTCTAATCACTACCTTGTGCAACTTCTACTTAGAACCCTCTAGATATGAGACCCATCTCACTTCTCACAATCACTTAAGTTATATACCATACACAAACCAGTGACAAACCAAAACCATAAGATTACACTTCCAATACAATAATACTCAACTCTTTGCTTAAAATCCGATAATTGAGAACAATGATAAAAACATAAACAATTCATTTAACGCCTCTAAATTATTTCAAAATTTATTATTTATTTTAAACATTCCAAATATTAATCAAACAAACACTATGCAAACACTTAAGTACTATCATACTTAGGAAAATCATAATATTTTTCAAATGATTTTATATCAGTATACAAAAACTAAATACAATAGTCATTATATATATATATATATATATATATTCCTTTTCATTTGAAGGCATGTTACCTTTAATCACTTTTATTCTTTTTATTGTGACATTTGCTTCTTTATTATGAATTTATTAGATTTTTAGTTATATTTGTTTTTCTTAAAATATAATATTTAAATTGTATGTATTATTTTTGTTTTTGAAAATTTACAGGGGCTTTCTATGTTGCATATATATAATTAGGTTTTTAGTTAAAATATATTTTAATGTTAAAAGAAGACACTAATACTATGTAATGAATTGAATTCTTTAAGGTTGATTTTTACTGCATAATGCATTCGAGATATTATTAACTGTTGAATTTTTAATCATTAGGTTTTAAAACTATAAATTTATTTATATATGATCATTTTCAAAATTATTAATTATAACCATCGGATCTTTATCAAACGGTTAGTAATGTGTGAATTGAAAGCAGGGACATTTAATTGCAGCAAATCTTAGTTCAGTAAAGATTCTTTTCCCTGAATTTAACGACCCGACACATCTTATCATGATAATGTATTTTAACTTCGCTACTTTAAATTATTGTCCTATGGTGCTACACAACAAAAGAGTGCCAATGAATGCTGATGGGCAGTAGATTGCAAAAGAACTTTCGTGACCGTAATTTTCTTATCCTATGGCACTACTATTCAGTGTTTTAAAAACCGGACCGGACCGGTCGGTCGGACCGGTCGAACCGGGAACCGGCTAGGTAATCGATCTGGTTTAATAGTTGGATCGGAAATGTCGTTGAACCGGCAAGAACCGGTGAAAACCGGAAAAACCGGCGGTTTTCTAAAATCGATGGTTCAATTATATTTTTAAATTTTTTTAATTTTTTTATTCAAAATTTTTAAATTTTTTTAAAAATATGCAATTTAAATTTTTTATTTATTTGGATTATTTTATTAAAATATTATATTTAAATAAAAAATAAAATTAATTAATTATATTATTGACAAAGAAAATGTTGTTGATGCGGTTGATTTTGTAGATAATTTTGATATTGAAGAAGGATATCTTAATATTAAAATAATCTTTACTCCTTGAAACTAAATAGTAGATAATAAAATTATTTTGTTATAAATTATTCAATTATACTATGTTGCAATTATACTTTGTAATTTTGTACTATTTTATTATATATGATACTTATATTTAAAATTTAAATTTAAATTATCAAATTGTAAATTTATTTATGATATGATATTTTTAAAATATTTAAAATATTTAAAATTTAAATTTAAATTATCAAATTGTGAATTTATTTATGAAATGATATTTAAAAAAAAAAATTAGTTCTAATTATATTTTGTAGAGATTGAGTCATCTGGTTCGACAAGTTTTATACCTATATCGTTTTGTTATAAATGCCGGTTTAATCAACTGAGTTATCCAGTTTAATCCCGTTTAATCCGGTTTAGTCATGCGGTTCGACCAGTGACCCAGTGGTTCAACCAATAAACCAGTAACCCAGTACCTTCACCGGTTTGATCTCCGGTCCGGTTTTTAAAACACTGCTACTAATAATATCATGATAATATCTTTTAGAATAATGTTATTTTGACAGTTAATGTTAAATATACACTAACATTTTTATTTTGATTTTTTAAAATAATTTTTGTACTAAAATAATTTTTGTGTTACGAATAATTGAAGGATTGTTTTTTAATAATTTTATTTTTTATTTATAATAATTTATATTTATTATATTTTTTAGATATTATCCTATAAATATGATGAATTTGTTTTTTAGAAATATACTTATAAAATAATATAAAATTTTTCTTTTTTTCTTTTTTTCTTTTTTTCTTATTTTTTTTATATTTTATAACACGTTAATTTTGTTTTATAATATATATTAGTAATTCTACCTATCTATTTTGTATTGATCTATTGGTTAGAAGAAAAAATCAATGATAATTTTTATGCATTCCAAAAGGATTGCATGAACAATATGAAAATATCTCTGGAAATATATAAAAATATAAAATAATAGTTCCTAAAGAACCTAACAAATATCCTTGAAGGATAGAAAAAGAATATTTTGTTATATAATTTCTGAAGAACTTATCAAACATCCCTGAAGGATAGCAAAATAACATCCCTGAAAGATAGTAAAATAACATCCTTGAAGGATAGTAAAATAATCCCTGAATGATAGCAAAATAATAATTTGTTATATAGTTCTTGAATAACTTATCAAGTATCCAAGAAGAATAGAGAAATAATAAATTTATATTGTTCCTAAAGAACATGTGAAGCATAAGGATCGCAATAATATCGATTTAATTATATAGTTCCTAAAGAACATATAAAGAATTATGAAGGATAAAAAAATAATGAATTGCAATAATATCATTTTCTTATATAGTTCCTAAAGAACGTATAAAGAATTATGAAGGATAAAAAAATAATGAATTGCAATAATATCATTTTTTTATATAGTTCCTAAAGAACATATAAAGAATTCTGAAGGATGAAAAATAATGAATTCTTATATACTTCCTAAGCACATATAAAACATCCCTGATGGATAGAAAAATACTAAATTTCTGATATAAATCTGAAGAACTTATAAAGCATTCTCAAAGATTTCATGAAAAATATTTATCTTTACCATTGTTAGAAGATCTATGATCTAGTTCTCGAATTATTTTTTATATATATTGTAAATGTTCCCTTAGAGTATTGTTGGAATGATTTATTTTATGCATTGATCAAAGAATGATTATCCCTTAAGGATTGATTAAAAAAAAGACAATTCTGTCTCCATTAATAAGAAAAGTATAAAAGACGATTTTCATGAATCGTAGAAGGATTACATCAATCATGTTAAACAATCTCAAAAGAATTGTATCAATAATATTAAAGACTTATTTTTACTAATAAAAGATTTCAAATCGAGTTCTTGGGGAACTGCAAAAAAAATTTTATAATTGAGTTTATAAAGAACTTCGTAGAAGAATTTTTGATCGAATTCTCGAAGAACAACAACAATAATAATAATAATAATAATAATAATAATAATAATAATAATAATAATAATAATAATAATAATAATAATAATAATAATAATAATAATAATAATAATAATAATTGATTGAGTTCCCGAAGAACTTTAAAAAATTGTTGTTGAGTTTCTAAAGTTTTTTTATTGAAATCCTGAATAACTAATTAAAAATATCCCTAATTTTAAATTTATTAATATTTAAAAATACAAATTTCATAACTAAGTGTTATTAATTTGTTATAAATTATTGATTGATAATATTAATATAATTAATTTTTAATTTTTTTTACAACAGAATATTATCATTTTGTGATTATTTTATTAAGATTGACAAGTATTTATTTGATAATTAAGGTATTACTTTGTTTTTAATTTGTGTTATTGTTATTAACGTGTTATATAAAAGTTAAAAAAAAAAACCAAAATATAAAGTGAATTGTTTTTCTGTACAATAGATATTTATTTTTAAAATTTTTATATTTCAAAGATAAGCCATAATGGTGATTTGATTGAATGAGTTATTTTCTTAAAAATAATGAATTTTATAGTATACATGTATTTTCTTTTGTTTAATTATCTAATGAACATATATTTACTTTCTTTTATTTTAAATTTATTTATTAAATTATAATTCCTGCATAAAATTTGTAGAGTATATATATATATATATATATATATATATATATATATATATATATATATATATATATATATATATATATAATCATATGTGTAACACCCTCTAATCCCTCACTTAAATATATTGCACAATTAGAGTAAAATAGAATACATATCAAGAGGGCGTCACATATTTATTTACTTTCAAATTAAAACAATACATACACTGGTCATAATCATAACACCTATTTGAATCTCATACTTTAAAACCAAATCATGCATTTCACGACGTAATATTTAATATCTTAGATACTATCAATGGTTACATCCAATACTATAACCATTGGATGAAATACAGATGAATTCATAACATAAATCAAATCATAAGAATTCATACCTTGGCACCAAGGCCACATCAACATAGTATCTCAACATACAAATCCAACATAGATGAGAATACATAACAAATATCTCATAAAGGCAGAAATCCAGATAATTCTCGTTTTACATGACCAGAGCAATGACTCACTACCTAGTATAAGGAATAAATAGATAAAATCCTCAACTAGTCTCGTGCGAAGCACCGCTATCCTCGGAACCTGCACGTTACCCATATAGAGGCAACATCACAAGAGAAGGGTGAGAATTCACATCATTATCCAAAAGTATATAATTGGAAACAATATAGAAACAACATCTATTCACGAATTCCACTCACTTCAAGTGATATTCCAAAATAACATGATTATACAGTCATTCCAAGTATAACATACTCACATTTATCACCATTAGCATAAATGTCACCAGTCTAATTAGTTCAATTGTTCATATAATCAAATATCACAATTTCAATACACACAATACATATTCATCAATGACTCATGAGACAACAATGCAATGTGACTCAATATGCATATGTGTAATACGGTGAACTGACTTTGTAGGTTTTTGTATCGCAAATGTGCGGATAGCAAGAGTCGCCATCGACTTTTCTTTTATCCAATTAAGGGAAGGTGAAAAGAACAGGAAAAGACCTTCGTTAGATTCTGAGTAAGGGAGAAGGTTATGAAAAGGGAAGGTATTAGCACCCCTTTCCATCCGTAGTTATCTATGGGCTCTTAGTTGCTCTTAGATCACTTTAAAATTGTGCTTTCTGTGTGTTTGAAGAAATGTTTTGAAAAAGCATTTCGCTTTGACTTTGTAATGATTCATGTAGGAATGTATACAAAGTGTTCGGAAATGTTTCGTTTTTGAAAAGAGTTTGAACTTTGACAAAAGTGTGAGGTGTGAAAAGTATTTTGATAGAGCAAGCAACTAAAAGTCTTTATTACCTACTCAGAATGGTCGTTTTCGTGTTATTTTTCGTTCCTTTAGAATAGTGCTATCCATACCATTAGTTGGTAGGTAACCCTATTCGTTGGATGTAAGCGGGACATTCGAAGGGACATCGGATGGTCATAGAAAGCAACTTGTAGGAAGTATCCTAGCACATTCGAAGGGACTATCATCATTTTTCGTAGGCGACAATCGAGGGTCAAGATCATGTATTCGGAGGCGACATCGTGGGTCTTATGATCTTTGTATCGAAGGGACTATGATGATTTGTTTTGAAGGCATCAGTGCTAGAATATCTCTACATTCGAGGGACATGACCATTTGAATTCGTAAAGGCAACGAGAGAGAATTACCCTAAGGGGTGCATGTGTGAAAAGAGTGTGTTGATTTCAGGTATTTTATCTTGGAATTATAAGTGAACTATGTTCAATTTTATCTTGCCATACACGCCTAGTTACTAGCAGTTTATAGGGTGCGGAAATTAATTGCGGAAATATAAAGTGCGGAAAGATAAATCCTACGCTATTACATGGCTTTGGGGCAGATACATAATTTAAAAGTGCGGAAAATAAAAGACCTAATTAAACTATTACATCCCATAGGCAATTACATAATATGAAAAGAAAGCGATAAAAATTGTCCGAAACGGTATAACCTGTGAACAGATGAAAAATCGGGAAATACTAGAAAATTGAATAAGATGAAAATGTTAGTAAAAACAATAATTTTTGAATGAGAAAAAGTTTTCATGCTAGAAATAACATTAATATGCTAAAATAATTTTTTGGGAATTTTTGGAGTTAATTTGATAATTAAAAATCAATTAAAAGCTATTTAAATGATAAAATAGAAATTAAATTAAATATGCATGCAAAAATAATATTTTTAATTTTATAAATTAAATAAACATTTTTCTGACATGTATGCAAAAAATAAATATTTTTGGTATTTTTTTAAATGCATGATAAAAATTATGAAAGATAAATTAAATTGTATGAAAAATATTAAAAGAAAATATGAAAATAGTAAAAATATGCAAACTTGTAAAAAATGCTTTGCCATGGTGGATTCGAACTCAGTCCCCTGGTGAAAAGCGCCACCTTAATCGAGCCGCGGTACACGTGTTATGGAAACGGAGCGAATGGCTTGTAAATAAGTGTCACCCCTGATTGCCCAGAATCACGCGCCAAGCTTCATCTTCTTTGTTTTGAATTTTTGAAAAGATAGCGTCGGCCTCAGTGCGACGCTATAGTCCCTGCATTTTCCAAAATCAAACACAAGCAATATATATGACATTCAAGGACATGAATCGACTGGAAACATCGTTCTGAACACGATGGTGGTGGTCTTTTGGTCCAATTTTTCCGTTTTAAGGAAACCCTAATTCGAAACCGAAAACCCTAGCAATGGTAACTCGTGTTTTAGGCCATGGAAATTCAATCAAACTACCCAGAAAGCTTCCAAGCTTCGTTCTAAACACAAAAACAACAACAAAACATGTTAAAAATGCATGAATAATGGAAATCGATTTTGAGAAAAACATGAACAAACCAAATTCGGATTTCGTGATTCTTGATGCTTTTGGATGATGTAAAGGTCTGGAATCACTCCAGGGGTATCAAGGAACGTGTTTGAATCCTCAAAACCAATTGAAACAAGCTGGAACAAGGCTGCTAGTTACTTGAAAGGCACGGTTTTTTTGAATTAGGTTAGGGTTCCTCCAAGCAATTTTTCTGTTCTAATTCATGTGATATGCATTGTATATTTATAGTGGATGGAAATTGAGCTGATTTGAGGAACAAATAATGGTTAATCAATGCAAAGATTATTTGATTTTGTACAAAATCAAATTTTATCTTTTTTGATCAATTTCAATCAATTTCTTGCCAAATCCAATCAAATTTCGAAATTTGCCAGCTTTCTTGGGTTACTTGGATCTCAAGGATGAGAGAAAAATCAATTTTGCAATTAATTTTGATTTTATACTTTATTTTTGAATTTAATTTGTATTTAAATGAATAAAATCCAAATTAAATAGAAAAATAAAATTAAAATTCGTGGCATTGGGCTTGGATGTTCCAAATTGTATAAGGAACAAGTTTGGATGAAGAAAAATTAGGCCCATTTGCAAAATTTTTGATTTTTACAAGTATCTCTCTTTGTGCACTTCTTCAAAATTGCCTAACTTGCACAAGGTGTATTTTGCTTAATTTTCCACATTTTTGAGTGTTCTTGGACTTTTTGGAAATCTCTAAGAGTCCTCTAACCAACCTCTTTGGTTTCATCTCAATTGGAGTTTCCATGCTCAATATATCCTCAAAACAAAATGTTGACTTTTTGTTGACTTTGAAAAGGACCTGTAATGTTTTGATCCATACTTTCTAAATGAAGCATTTTTTGAACATTCTTGTGAGACATGAAGTTGTAGAGAATTGAATTTCCTTCAAAACAAGAGGTGGTGGAAAAATTTCTGAGAAAGTATGAAGAAGTTATGCTCAGTCAAAGTTTGGTTGACTTTTCTCTAAGAAACCCTAATTTAGAAAGTTTGACTTTTGAGCAAATCTTGAGTTTTCTTGATGAATCATGATCAACCATTGATCAAATGATGAATGTAACTTCAAAATGAGGATGTTGACCAAAAATCATGAAGTTTGACTGTATGTTGACCACAATTGACTTTTTGTCCAATACAACTGATTTTCAACCATCTGAGCAATTGTTTGAGGAAACTTGACTTGTGAGGCTTGAAACTTGACATGGAGAATCTTTGAAGCATATGAGGAGGCATGATGAACATTGGAGATGTTGGAAGTCCATCTGTATATGAGGATAGCCAAACCCTAGTTTGGGTTGATTGTCTAGGAGAGGGTTTGTCTGATCAACCCTTGAGAAACCCTTGAGCATGGATGTATGAAATGTCTTGAGCAGTAGGAGGGCAAATTTGGGGGTATGACAGCTTCCCCTGTTCAATCTTCTTATACCGGAAGAGTTAGATTGGCATGTTCGCCTTTCGTGACCTAGAGGTAGAAGATGATTGAACACTCGAGTACACCTGAAAATTTGCACTCGCTGGTGATGGATGATGACGCGGGAATGGGCTTACAGATGCCATTTGGAGAAGTTGGTGACTTCGCTGGGGAATGAGTCATACACTAGACTCGAGATCTTTGTTTGAATTGGAGAACTGACGAAGATGGGCTTAAGATGCCATCTGGAAAGATCGATGCTGGGGAGTGAGCCGTACGCTAGGCTCTGTAGACGTTCTGAAAATGAAAGGAGCATGGAGATGGGCTTAAGATGTCATCCGGAGGGAGTTGTACGTTAGACTTCGTGCTCATCTTTGAATGAAGTTATTGGTTTGTATTGGTTTTTAACCAAATATGCAGCATTCTGAAAGTGGGAAAATGTTGACAAGTAATCGGTGATGGGCTTAAAGATGCCATCCAAGGCAACTGAGTCGTACGCTAGACTTTGTAGTTGCTATTGGTAATAAGGAGGAGTTAGAATAGATCTTCGTGCTGATTACTCTGAGGAGATAATAGTCGGCAGTATGTGGACAGCTTCCCTGTTGTGCTTCGGGTACTGATCCAATGCCTGTTATCGGAGGATAACTTGTGATCGTCAGATAGTTTTCCCGTCTAGCCTCGGGTATTAATCCTGGATCTGTTGTCGGAGGACAACAAGGGTGGTCGTTCGGATAGGGTTTCCCGTCTGGATTCGGGTATTAATCTTGGACCAGTTGTCGGAGGACAACTAGGGCGGTCGTTCAGATAGTTCTCCCGTCTGGATTCGGGTATTAATCCTGGACCTGTTTGCGTCAGAAGTGATTTTCACCTGTTTTGGAGAAAACAAGAGAAACTTTGATAGAATATTGTTAGTCTTATGCAAAGTATGATGCATGACGATGTGTATGAATGGCATATGCATATATCATGACTTTTATGAGTAACGTATGAATGATAGATGTTGTTATATTTCAAAACATATCCATCTTGAAGAAGATGTGGATGCTCTGCTTGGAGATTTCTGACTTCTGTTTGGGGATAAAGCGGATAGAAACCCTGAGAAGAAAGAAAATCTGGATTCCTCCGATGCACTATCTGACCGAGTCTTGAGCCTAGATATTGCTGAGGATGGTAGAGATAGAGAGATGTGTCGGTGAGGATCTTGTGCATAGACCCTGCTGGGGAAAAATTAGGAGGTGCCCTACCGGGGACCTTGTGCGTAGATCCTGCCGGAGAGTATTTGATAGTTGCTGGGAGACCAGGTTAGAAGGATCTGGGGTCCGTTGTAATCTCTGACTGGGGAATAAAAAATGTAGGTTTCCTCCAATGCACTATCTGACCAAGTTTCAAGTCTGAATACTGCCATTGTCGGGGTGATGATCGTTGAGAGATATTCTGCCGGGGATAAATACCTCGGCTGGGGATGAAATGTTATTGCTCGAAGACGGGTGTAATTCGGTTAAGTTGAGTAGAATCACTACTCGGGGGACTAATGTATACTCCACGGGGAAGGTTTGTTGTGAGTGACACCTCTGTGGGGAATCATGCTCTGCGGGGGAATGCATTGGTGACTTTCGTCGTTATCTCAATTCCTAGAGCCTGTAGCAATTACCTTTGTATGTTCACTTTTCGTATGTTTGTAAATAGATTTTTATTGTCAAATGCATATAATCATTCTAAGCAAACGTTGGACTTTATGCAAACAACAACAACAGAAATTGTAAAGAGAAAGAACTCGTATTTATTTGAAATGTGGCGTATGGCCAAGTAATTTGTACACAGGAAAAGTAAAAAGCTATGCGGAAACAATCTCGTTAAGTTCCAACTATGCTAGTACTCATATATTTCAACTATCTCATCTCCTTGCTGTCAGTAGAAAGTGAGTGGATTGATTTTCGCCATTTGAATCTTGAATGCTGATAGTAGTAGTCTGGAAGTAGATAGGTGATCTGGACGAGACATGGTCGTACGCTTAAATCCCTAACTTTTGCCTAGACCGTCCTTTCGGGTTTTCAGTCTACCGAGATACCCTTTTTTGCCCAAGCCGCCTTTTCAGGTTTTCGTCTTGCCGGGTGTACATATTTTTTTATTATATATCCTTAACTTTTGCCCGAACCCTTTTGGTTCGCCAGGATGCCCTTATTTTTGCCTAGCCCAGTCGACCTAGCGGGTCTCTTTTATGCGTAGTATTTTTTGACTATGTCTGCGTTCATAGGGTGTGGGAAGTCTTCACCATCCATGGTGCTAAGTATTATAGCTCCGCCTGAAAATACTGTCTTGACTACAAACGGTCCCTCGTAGGTGGGAGTCCATTTGCCTCTGGGATCACCTTGTGGAAGAATGATGCGCTTGACTACTAGATCACCGACTTGGTAGACTCGGTGCTTGACCTTCTTGTTGAATGTTCTAATCATTCGTTTTTGATAGATCTGTCCATGGCAGATAGATGCGAGTCATTTCTCATCAATCAAATTAATCTGGTCAAGGCGAGTCTGGACCAATCGTCTTCACCTAATTCTGTGTCCTGGAGGACTCTGGTTGAGGGTATCTGAACCTCGATGGGTAGGACTGCTTCCATACCGTACACAAGAGAGAAGGGGGTTGCCCCTGTCGATGTCCAAACTGTAGTGCGGTAACCATGAAGAGCAAATGGTAACATCTCATGCCAATCTTTGTAAGTCACTGTCATCTTCTGTATAATTTTCTTAATGTTCTTATTGGCGGCTTCCACTGCGCCATTCATCTTAGGCCGATACGGAGAAGAGTTGTGATGCTTGATGTTGAACTGCGTGCAAAGTTCGGTGATCATCTTATTGTTGAGATTAGAGCCGTTATCTGTGATAATCCTCTCAGGAGTGCCATACTGACAGATAAGATTATGCTTGATGAATCGGGCCACAACATTCTTGGTAACAGATGCAAACGAGGCTGCCTCTACCCACTTGGTGAAATAGTCAATTGCCACAAGGATGAAACGATGTCCGTTGGAAGCCGTGGGCTTGATTTCTCCAATCATGTCATTGCCCCACATCGCAAAAGGCCAAGGAGAAGTTAAAACATTTAGAGGTACTGGAGGTACGTGCACTTTGTCTGCATATATCTGGCATTTGTGACAAGAACGAGTATAGCGGTGACAATCAGCTTCCATGGTGGACCAATAGTAACCTGTTCTCAGAATCTTCTTAGCCATCGTATGTCCACTGGAGTGGGTACCAAATGCGCCTTCATGTAACTCTTCCATGATATGTTCCGCTGTTTTCCGGTCTACACAGCGAAGTAAGCACAAATCGTGATTGCGCTTGTATAAGATGTCGTTGCTGAGGAAGAATTTGGATGCGAATCTTCTCAAGAACTTCTTATCGTTGACAGATGCCCCTGCAGGATATTCCTGAGTCTCAAGATACCTCTTCACGTCATAGTACCAAGGCCTCTCGTCTGTATCAAGCTCATAACAATACGCTGGTTCGTCAAACTTCTCAATGATAATTTGGAGAGCCTCGTTGTCCCATCTGACCTTGAACATAGATGACATAGTAGCCAATGCGTCTGCCAACTGATTCTCTTCTTGTGGAATATGATTGAAAGTAATCTCTTCGAAGCAGGGGATCAAACTCAAAACATGCTCTCGATATGGAATGAGATTCGGATGCTTCGTATCCCACTCGCCCTTAATCTGACTGATCACTAAAGCAGAGTCTCCATATACTTGTAAGAACTTGATTCTTAAGTCAATAGAAGCTTTGATACCCATGATGCACGCTTCGTATTCGGCCATGTTGTTGGTACAGTTGAAACATAATCTGGCGGTGAAAGGCGTATGTCCGCCTGCAGGGGATGTAATGATGGCGCCAATGCCATTGCCAAGTGCGTTTGAGGCTCCATCAAAGACCATGGTCCATCGGGATCCTTGTTCAGGTCCTTCATCCGAGCCTGGTTCTTCGCAATCAGTAACTAGTAAAACATCTTCGTCTGGAAACTCAAACTACATAGACTGATAGTCATCTACGGCTTGATGAGCCAAATGATCGGCTACTACACTTCCTTCGATTGCTTCCTGAGAAGTGTACTGGATGTCATATTCGGTCAAGATCATTTGCCATCTTGGTATTCTTCCCGAGAGCTGGTTTCTCAAATATGTATTTTATCGATCCATCTTGAAATCAACAAGGTAGTGTGGGTCAACATATCGCCTTAGTCGGCGACCGTTAAAGCGTTGCAAGTTTTCTCGTGTGAGTATCTTGATTCACAATCGGTAAACTTTTGCTAAGGTAGTATATTGCATGCTCTTTCGACTGACTCGCCATGTTGCCCCAACACACACCCCATTGAGTTCTCTAACACTGTCAAGTACATGATAAGAGGTCTTCCTTTGGCGGGCGGCATCAGGATAGGAGGATTCTGTAGGTACTCCTTAATTTTTTCAAAAGCGATCTAGCAATCGTCGTTTCATTACTTGATCTTTCTTTAGTAACTTGAAGATTGGCTCACAAGTAGCAGTTAGGTGTGCAATGAATCTGGCAATGTAATTCAATCGGCCCAAGAAACGTCTGACTTCCTTCTCGGTGCGGGGAGCTGGCATTTCTTGAATTGCATTTGTTGGGATTGAGTCTTAGTCTGTACTTTTTCAACCTGTCAAACAGTTTCCGCAAATGATCAAGATGTTCTTCTTCAGTCTGTGATCGAGCTATCATGTCGTCGACGTAGACCTCTATCTCGTGATGGATCATGTCATGAAATAGTGCCACCATGGCACGCTGATAAGTGGCGCCCGTGTTCTTCAGCCCGAACGGCATAACCTTGTAGCAGAAAGTGCCCCACTGTGTAACGAAAGTTGTCTTCTCCATGTCTTCGGGAGCCATTTTAATCTGATTGTAACCGGAGAAACCATCCATGAAGGAGAAAACTTTATGCCGAGTTGTCAACCGAACATCAATACGAGGAAGTGGAAAATCGTCTTCGGACTTGCTTTGTTCGATCATAATCCACACCGAACCTTGCCATCCTTCATAAGCACCACATTAGCAACCGCCTGAACCGCGCATTGTTCTAACCTTCATTTCACGGGAGAAAACCCTCTTTGCTCAATCGGTGCAACACAATATCAATGTCCAAACCGGCATGTCTTCGTATGACCAAGCAAAACCTCAATGTAGTCTCGTAGCATCTAAACCAATCTTTCTTTGACATCGCTCTCAAGACCCGCTCCTATCTTGATCTCTTTTCGTCTTCATCAAGACTCAAATTCACAACCTCAACTTGCTCTTCGTGGTGGTCAGATAACTCGCTCTTCTTGCGATCGACAAGTTCTCCTGGCACTTCACAATCTTCCTCACCTTTGTCTTCGGCTTGGTAGATCGAATTATCGAAGTCATATTTAGCAATAGCATAGTTGTTATCAACGAGATTCGGAGTGATTCTGCAGTGTATCATGTGGGTGTGTGTAAGAAACACATAGCTTTTTGAAGGGGTGATAAAGTAAAAGAAAGAAAACAACAATAGAATGCAAAAGTCCAACGATTTTATTGAATGAACATATGCAAATGACAGATAACTCACAAACGAGCCATGATGCCCCGTGGCAAGGCACTAGGCTTTAGAGTTCATTGTTCAAAACATAGAAAATACGAAAAGCAAAACAAAACAAGAGCAATTACTCCTGTCTAAAGGATATTGGTATGACGTCTTCAGTCTTCCAATTGCTGAGTCCGTTGTCGGGAGTTGGGAAGATCCACTTGCTGATGTCGAAGTCGTTATCATCGTCTTCTATAGCATGGATTCCACTCTGGCTGGTGCGGAAAGGAAATTGGCCGGCACGTTCGCGGCGTATCATCTTCTGACCCTTGATGGTGAAGCCTAAACCAGACTTGTCAAATTTGTAAGGAAGATCAGGGAGCTGTCCCCAAATAGTACTACCTCCTCCTTCAACTGCAGCTTGAGCATCTTTCAGTGAGGCCATCCTAGGCAGAATTTGTGTAACTTCAGGAGTGACGGCAGAGTCAACAGGCATGACCCTGGGGATTGTCTCAAAGGCTTGACAGGGAGTCTCAAAGAATTCACCTTCCACTTCAAGGTATCGGAATGACTGTAGATGACTGACCATATATTCTTCTTCACCACATACTGTAACAACCTTCCCTTTCATCGGATACTTGACTTGTAAGGTAGAGGTAAATGCCCCATGTATCCAAGGCGCCCAAGCAAGAGTAAGTGGACGGATGTCCATGACAAAGAAAGTAGAGTCAAAAGTCTGGGAACCGACTTTAACAGGCAGAATGAGCTCTCCAAGTACTGTTCGCTTAGAAACATCAAAAGCTCTCACAATTATGTCACTGGGTCTCAAAACCAACCCTTCAACATCAAGTCGATCAAAAGCGCCTTTGGTAGGATATTTAGAGCGAACCGGTATCCACCAAAACATGAGACAATGTAACGCCTTGCATTCAACAGATGCAAGGCTTTGTTGTGTTTCTTCCCAAGAAGAGTCAAATCAGAGAGAAGCCTAGGTCGTTGTTGGCAGGCTAGCAATACAAACTTCAAACCGGTCAAGAGTGGTGTCTTGCGGTACGTGAGCATTCTTCAGAAACTTCACCAAGGCGTTAGCATGAGCCTCAGAGCACAAGAGCAGAGCAAGCATGATGATTTTGGACGGAGTCTGCCCCAATTGTTCCCCAACATTGTAGTCACTCTTCTTGATAATCTTCAGAATTTCCTCCATTTCTTGTTTGGAGGTGTCTTTAGCAACTTCCTTTGGTACTTCTGGCTGAGCAGGATGAGTCACTGATTCTTTCCCTCTAGCTTGGGGAGTGGATTGAATAGATGGAATGCGAGCTGGAGTCGTAGTGTCTTTTGGAGGAGAGATATCTGGAGAGAAAAATCTTCCGGTTCTGGTCATCTTACTTGATCCGGTGATGTTGTCAATGTCAGGAATGGTAGCTTCAACCGTAAGATCTTCAATAGTCAGAGGGTCTTGCTTGACGCCATGATAATAGACATCAGATCCATAATTCCAAGGGATAACCTTGTTAGAGGAATATGGAACTGGTCTGGGAGAAGTAATAATGAGAGGTGCCACTCTAGGCACAGAATCAGCAGAGGAAATTCTTATTGTATTAACATCAACATAGTCTTCTGGGAAATCATCACCCCTACCGGTTGCTTTAACATCTTCGATAGGAATCTTGTAGCTTTCGGGAACAGTGTACTTCACCATGTAATCGTACTTTCCACTTGGCTGCCCCAAGGTATCCCACACAGATGGTGCAGTTTCATTCACATCTTCGATCTTCAACTTAGACATATCTTCACACAGCAGCTTCTGCACAGGTGGCTTCAGGAATAGTATCTCACGGTTATCCATCATGCACTGGACACGTCTTCTCAACCAAGCACAACCATCAGGTGCAGATGGGCACCAACGACAATTCTATGGGCATCCTGGGTTGACACTGACTTGTAGCAAATTCTTCTTAACAGTCATCAGAGGAATGGTCAAGTCATCTATGTTGAAAATGTAAGTATCCTTACCAACAGCATTAGAACTTTTGTCATGGTTAGGCATAGGTGCGTTAATCACATTCGGAGTCTCAACAGGAGGATCAAACTCAATCTGCTTAGCTTTAATCATATCTTGAATCTTGTTCTTCAGAGCCCAACAATCATCAGTGTTATGTCCTGGGCTATTGGAATGGTAAGCACACTTAGCATTAGGATTGTATCTCGGAGAAGAAGTGTTGATGTTTTGAGGAGGATCCCTCAAAGTAATCAGCTCTGCTTTCAACATGTGTTGCAAGGCTTGCGACAATGGCATGTTGATCTTCAGAATCGCCTTCATGGCGCTCGACCACGCGTTGTCTCGCTGAGGTTGTGATGATGCGGATCGAGATCACAACTTCCCCACGATTGAGCACGGTCGGTCTTGGCTCGGCTTTTCGACCATACACATTAGCTTCTTTCTTACCACCGAAAGATCTCTTTGCAAGATTGAAGATGTCTCTACCGAATCTTCCCACTCTTGATACCGCTTCATACGCTCTCCGTCAATATCAACTCGGTGAATCCTATGAAGAGTTTCCAATCGATGATTGAAGAATGGGCCTGGTGTCCCCATAAACATATCAACCAACTCCCTATCGAAAGCGGATGAACTCTGCTAGATCTCTCCATTTCGAGCATACTCCTTGAACTTTCGTCACGACCCATAGACATGCTTTATAGTTGAGTGGGTGTCAATTCAAAGATTGTACTCATCGTCTCAGAAAGCATCTGCCAAATCACTCCAAGTACGGATACGATCATTCTCTAGTTGATAATACCATTCCAATTGAGTTCCGGACAAACTCTCTTGAAAATAGTGCATCCACAACTTTCTGTCGTTAGTGTGGGGGTTGATCTTCTGGACATAGAACTTCAAATGCAGCTTTGGACAAGATATGCCATCATACTTGGCAAAAGTTGGAACTTTGAACTTGGGAGGAATCACAACACCAGGAACAAGACTCAGATCGTCAAAATTCAACCCCGACATCTTCAAGTTTTCCACAGCATTCAAACGGTCTCCAAGTTGCTTGTACTTGTCATCTTCATCATAGTCTTTTTCAGGCTCAGGTTGACTGCCTTCTGTTGCACCCCAAATTTTACCCTGCTATTTTTCTACTCGCATTTTGTTTATAAAAAAAAACAGTCATTCACTCATTGCATTCACATCATTACGTCGTATTTAAATTGACCAAAAGTTAGTTTAAATTGATGTTTGCATCGTTTTTAGTTGTAAAATACCTGTTATGTTACTTCATGCATTTTTACCTCTCTGTCTGTTTATTGCATTGATTTTTAAATTATTTATATGTCGATGATATCGATATTTCGATTTTATAAATAGACTGTTAAAAGCAATTCGATACTGTGCAAAAATTAGCGGGGAAAATATTTCAAGTTTTCATCTTTTACTCACTGTTTTATGAATCTACGTATCGCGTAAATCATAAAAATGTGTTTTCCCTAATTTTTCGGTACATTTCAAAGTCTCGTTTTTAACTGTAAGCATTTTAAAGTCGGGTATTTTTATTATCATTTTAACCATTTCCATAATTTTTCTTTAATTTATAAAACCCGTAGTTTATTTTAATGTAATCATTTTTATTTTTCGGATAATTTACTGTCCAAACTTTTACTATTTTTGACAATTTTAGGTGTCCTTTTTTATCTCAAAAAAAATCAAACAAAATATGTTTGGGCTTTTTATTTTTTACCCAACCCATTTGTGTGGCCCATTTCATGAAAAAGGATATTTTTGGTATTATTAAAATTTACCTAAACCTAATTTGTAGTATATATTGTAATGATTGGCACTGTTTACAGGGAGACCAAATTGGGACCAAACATAAAAACGGCTACAGAAAGAAACAAAAATCAAATTATAAGAAAAAACTCATTTTTCTTCTTCATCGAAACCCCCATCGTGCCAAACCACCCATTGTTTCCTCACTCTCGTTTCCGTTTTCTGTCTCGTTCAGCTCACACTTCACCGCTCCTTAACTCACAGCCGTCGCTTCCTTTCCGCCATACAGCTCATCATCTCCTTCCATCCGCCGGTCCCAACAGCTTCCGCCGCTCTCCTCAGCAAACCCACCTTCAATCTCACATCCTCCACTGTAGCCTTCACCGTGCCAACACCATAACCCCCTTCATTCCGATGCCCTTTGATCGGAAAAATAGCAAGTGTACTATTTTCGCCGATGTAGTTATAATGAGTTTCCCCAAGTATCGATCTCGAGGACTGCGTGGTAAATACTTATTCGTGCTCTTAATTCAATTGAACAAAAACAATGGTTGGGTTGATTTTAAAAGTTCCAATTACGCTTGTAACAAGTGACGACTGATGAAATATAATGATGATGATGCTAGGGTGAGTGGTTGATTTAACAAAACTATGATCCGAATTTCAGATTTCCTAATTGCATATGAAAACTATCAATTACCTATCTCTAGATTGTTCTTCCTTAAGTCCTTAATGAAGACACTATTAAAACCCTAATCCTTATTCAAATGTCCATTCGAACAACTCTTAGTTTTAACCATAAAAATATCAAGAATTTCGGTGATTAAAAGAGTTCCTAGTCCTAGGTGAGACTCCTAATAATCTAATTGTGTAGAAACCCTAACAACCACAATCCTGCCAATTGTTAGTCATAGGTATGCATGTATTTGTCCGATACATAATCATAAAAACACCACACAATTAAATTGAAATAGATAAACATGCATTAAGGAAATCAACAATCAGAATTCATACAATCATCAAACCAGGACCACACCCCTAGCATTGGGGGGTTTAGCCTCTCATAATATTAGAAGAAAACAACAAATAAGAGTTAAACATTACAAAGGAGAATGATGACTTTGATCTTCAATGGTGGCTGCCCTTGAATCTCGCCGTCTCCCAATTCCTCTCCGTAGCTTTCTTTTCTTCTAATATTTCTTTCGTGATTTCAAAAGTGTCTTCTCTTTTCCCCAAAACCTCATTCTAATAGTCTCAGCCACATCTCAATATTAGCCAAAGTCCAAAATACCCTTAATGACAAAGAAAAGATCCAAAACTCAAGAAATAAAGTTTCCTCACGCGTCCATCAACACGGGCCGTGTTGCTGAACACGGGTGCCCGTGTTGGTCTTCAAAATCCAAGGGAATTCTCCAGGTCAATCAACACGGGCCGTGTTGCTGAACACGGGTGCCTGTGTTGATCCACTGACTTGGGCTAATTTTCACTTTCCACTGGCTTTTTAACACGGGCCGTGTTGATTCACACGGGTGCCCGTGTTGATTCCTCTGTAGCCTCTTATATTCTGATTTTTTGCACTTCTTTTGTCCCGATTTGTTCTGTTTCATTCTTCTATCCCTGAAAATACTTAAACACATAACCAAAGCGTAAAATGCGATAAAAGACATATAACACTAGACAAATAAAAGAAACGATAACGAAACTCAATGCTAAATAACTGTGTAAAAACCACCGATCACCCTTCACCGAACAGAACCGCCGTAACCCTCTCGAACTCTCCCTGCCTCCATCGCTCGCAGCTATCCCAAACACCATTATCTCACAGCAACACTTCGCTGTCTACCCTCACAAACTCGCCGACCACCCTCACACTTCCGTTTTCCTCCTCATCGCCGTGACCACCATCCTTCCCTTCGCTGTCCGGAACTTCACAGCCGCTGTTCCAAACCCCTCATTCCACACAGCCACCGTACCTCGCAGCCGCCTCCATTCCGACATCTCGCAGCAACTTCAGTTTCGCCACAGTTCGGTAAACTTCAATACCTTCACTTTTATTTAGTTTCTTGTGATGCTGTACTGAGCTATGATGATAACATCATGATTTTTGATTCAATTTAATTAGAAATGTTTATGATTACAGTTATTACAAAGTGATTTTGAATTGAAAAGGTTGTTTTGTGTCAAGACTTTGAAAGTATTGTTTTATCCATGATAAGTCTCGTTGGACAATATTGATGGTTATGTTAGAAAAATCAATTTGGTATGTTATGCTGAAGTTTATGGAATATCTGTAAAAAAATAGTTGAGTTTATTAGTTTTAATTATGGATGTGAAAATGCAGCGGTAAATTTTGAAATAAAACTATTTGATTGTGATTATAATGTTTCTATTTGCAATAAATCATGTCAATTTTGAATGATATAGTTTGGTTTCGATGAAGGTGATGTTGTTTCCGCGTTTATTCGCGTAGAAACTAACCGAGAAACCATTTGGCATTTATTTGTTTTGTTTCAATGACGGTTAGATGATTATACCGCGTTATTCGCGTGTAAATCTAACCGAGAAACATGTTGGGACACCGCGTTATCATCATTCTTTTTTTTTTATTTCAATTAAAGTGGTAATCGATATTTATTTTGTTTAGTTTCAATGATGGTTTATGTTATTTCTGCGTCTACTCGCGTGAGAATCTAACCGAGAAACACGTTAGAACACCATATTTTTGTGTTATTATCATTTTAATTTTTGATTGAAGATTATAGTCGGTTGACATTCAAATTTAGCTTCGATGATGGTTTGACAATGATACCGCATTTTTCTTGTGTGTGAATTTAACCGAGAAGCTCATGGGACAGCATGTTTTTCTTAAAATGACCGATAGCATAGTGGCTGCCCGGTGTTGTCTTGCTTAATGTTAGTTTGCTTTGTAATTAATTCTCAATGTTTCGATTTTATTATAACTTGAAATTTCTTCGATTTTAAGTCATTTGTGTATTGAAATGTTCGAATGACCGTTTGTTTAATTCTTCATTTCATTCATGTACATTATACTAACTTTGTCTGATTCTATTACTAATCATATTCTAATTTATGTTGTAATTGTATTTCATTTCGATTTTTATTCCACTCATACTACTAATATGTTTGCTATTTGTGTAGACATTCGAGGATTATTCAAAAAAAAAAACATTCATTTTCTTTTAATGTTGACATTGCTGTTTTTTATCTAACATTTAATATTTAGTAATGTATGTATAGATATACTTAGTATTTTTATGCTTTATATTTTATACTGTAAATATAATTATACATGTTTTTTTATTTCTTATATTTATTATTGTAAATATACATATTATTTTTATTTCTTATATTTAGTATTGTAAATATATACTATACATAGATTATTTTTATTATTATACTTTATCTATTCATTTCGTAAATAGATTCGAATTATATTATACTAACCTTCATCGTATATCAATTTCTTAGAATTAATTTCTATAGTTTATTCTAATTAATCTTTTAAAATACAAATGATGCAATAATTAATATTTAAGTTTCATTGCATTTAGTTTCCGTTTGTATGCTTTAAACATAATCAATTTACTGTTTTCTCTTTAATTCAATTCATCCCCCATTCGGAAAAATGTATCCCAATCCCCTTGTTGCGTTGTAATTAATTAACCGCTTTCTGTTTTATTTACCGTTTAATCCCCATTTATAATTCATGTATCCCTCTCCCAAAAAAAAATTCTTGTAATAATTTAGTGCACATTTATTTAATTTAATTTAACTGTCACTTACACAAAACTAAAAAAATCTTTTTAAAACTAATATTTGTAAGTCATTTTTAAACCCGTAAGTCGACAAAGCTACGAAGCGTCGCGATGACCACACATGCACACATGTACGCTTGATCCTGGGCCTTCTTACAGTGAGCCTATTTCGATCAATTGTCCCAATTGGTCGTCTTAGTAGACTAGCCCACTTTGCTAGTACACATGTAATTTAATTATTTTATACTTAGGTTGGCCACCATGTATGGGCTTTGTCGATTTTACTTGTGATTTACAATTATCTCGATCCTATTCTTTCGTCATTCACTAAGCATTTAAAACACTTTCAAGTCAAAAATAATTAATTGAACTTGTTCTTTCAAAAATCAATTTTTCTACAAAACAAAAAAAACATGGTGCTATGGTATTTAATTGAATCGTTAGAGGATAGCCCGACGATTTAATTAAAATGTAAAGTATTTGGGCCATTAGAGGGTAACCCAATGACTTAAATACTTTATTCCATACACTTAATAAAAGTGAACTTTGTTTCACCTCATTCTTTTCATAATAAAGATTTTGGATGAGAGATGATCGGTTGACCTCAATCACCAATCTCGAGTATTGAATCGTTAGAGGATAGCCCAAGGTTTTGGTACTTGTCATCCACAATTTAAAATCAATTCTAACACATTCAACATATTTTGTGCGCTCCAAGCACCGTTTACCTTTAAACCCTTTTCAAGATTAGACATGATTCATTTATAATTGAGATGCTTCTTCCTCTATTCCCAAGGTTTTTGACTTCTCCACTTGAGTACTAGAGGTGTTCTCAAACCCTCCCTCATGTTGGTGCGTAGTCCTTTATTCTTTATCACACCTTGTGGACGTTAGACGAGTCTTCTCCTTTAAAAATGACGACTTGTCTTTTCATTTAAAATCAATCAACAAACAATCATTTTCTAGAGGAACTACGGAGTTTTGACTTTCCCATTGCACAAGGGAATACGTAGGCACACGGTTTTGAAACCGTGACAAACTCAAAAATAATAAAAACATTTCTCCTCTCTTTCTTTCTCATTTCAAAACTTAGAAGATCATAAAATTTTCACACTAACACACAACCACACTTTGAACTAAATGGGTACCATCGAGTACGATGGATGTAAGGGGTGCTAATACCTTCCCCTTGCATAACCAACTCTCGAACCTATATCTCTTTAATTTCGTAGACCGTCTTATCCTTTTCTTTCGTGGGTTTTATCTATATTTTCCCTTCTTCTTTTAGAACAAATAAAATTAGGTGGCGATTTCACTGTTTTTTTTGAAAATTTAATTTAAATGATTTTTGAAAATCAAGTTGCTTCACCTTCGTCATCACCTTTGACACTCCGCTCATTCTTAACACTTCCTTCTGAGAGTTCTATCCGGCTGACCACCTTAGGACCACCTTTGTAGCGTCTGCCCATGTTGAGAACACCAACAACCTTCTTCTTTCTGTTGATGAGCTTCTTCAGATCCTCTTGGCCTTGGACCAAGCTGGTGAACATCTGTTGGAACTGAGCATTCTGAGCCTGAAGATCTTTGACAGTCTGTTCAAGAGACATTTCTGCTAAAATAAATAGCAAGCAAATGAGAAAACCAATCTTCAAAGTACCTGTGATGCAATGTTATGCTATGATATGCAATGTTTATGCGAATGCAATGCAATGCAATGTTTTCAAGGACCTTAGAGATTTAAATTTGTTAAACAAGCGCGAACAAACATTTATTAGTTCTCTTTTTATTATTTTTCTTTTTAAGTACAAGAGACAGTTCAAAACAATAAAAGAAAAGCATAAAAAATCCTAAAGCTCTAGGTCTCCCATGGGCGCTTCCTTTTGGTTCCGAGGTAGGCGTTGATGCTTCGCTCCTCATGAAGTAGCTTGGTCAACTCTAGCACTTTCTTCTCACTTGCGTAGCACTGAGCCTCAAAGGTATCCCTTTCTTCTTTAAGTTGAATCCAGGATCTCTTCAAGTCTTCAAAATTAGTAGGCATGTCGGGATGGAGAACAGTATAGGGTACATCACCTATAGCAACAGGTTCCATAATTACTGGTAAAACAGGCGTGAATGGCATCATGAGGTTTTGAGCTCGAGCTCGCACCCATTTGAGGTAAGGTTCCCAAGGAATGGAGTTTTGGTGTCCCAAAGTCTTGGTATCAGTCTTCTTTACCATGCCCCAAGCGTGTATGAACCTTCGTCGGTAATTCTGGAGATCGTGGTTGTAATCGAACACAACATCTTGGAGAAGCATATCATGAGGACCATCTCTTTGAGCAAAACCAAACTGACGTAGAGCTAGAGAAGGGTTGTAGGTAATACCTCCCCTTATACCAAGGAGTGGTACATTAGGGAATTCTCCACAACGCTCAATGAATGTGAAGTACTTTTGAGAGAAAAGATTCCAACGGATATCTGAATGAGAGAGTGACATTAGTCTTTGAGACCACTTCAATCTTTGCTCGTTCTTCAAAACTGATGGAGAGAGGTGCGAAATAAACCACCTAGAAAGTAACGGTATGCAACACATGAGAGTTCCTTGTCTCTTGATAGTACGAGTGTGGAGAGAATGTAGAATATCTCCAAGTAAAGTAGGCACAGGATTGCGGGCAAGAAACAACTTGATGGCGTTGACATCTATGAATTGATCCGAGTTAGGAAATAGAACCAAACCATAGATTAACAAGGCCACAATGTCTTCAAATGCATGGAAACTCATAACTTTGAGGAATTCTCGGGCTTTCTTAATTAGGAACTTAGCAAGTAAACCCTTAACTCCACTTCTTGTTTCCCAATTAGCTTCAATGTCTGAGCGCTTTAGGTGTAAAGCGGATGCAATGTCTTCGTACCTAGGAACCTTTTCTAAACCGGTGAATGGCATTTGGTCAAGAATAGGTATCCCAAGTAGCTTAGAGAACTCTTCCACGGTAGGAACCAACTGATAATCTGGGAATGTAAAGCAATGGTGTTTCGGATCAAAGAACTGGAATAGGACATGCATCATATCTTTTTCAAAACCGGAGATAACTAAGTCAAGTAGATAACCATGCCTTTTGATGAACTGAGCATGGTCGGGAATTTCTGAAACCAATTCTTTGAGCTGAGAAGGTATACCCATGAAGTTGATTCGGATAGTCTTTCTAGAAGCCATAATTCCCTACAAAACAGAGCAAAGACAAATCCCTAGGTCCTTGAAGTAGTTAGAAATGATATACAATGCGAATGATGTCATGATGTCATGTTTAGCATACACAAACAAATCACACAATGAGCCTAGGTTTAAGGCTTGCAAGAGGTATAGGTGATTACCCCACCAAAAGTTTGAGTTGGTTCATCCTGTCCTATAATAGTAACCGGGTTCTAGGAATCTCATATCATTGATCTTTCTCGTAGGCGTTTATTTCAATACGACTACCAAGTGGTCGACCGAAAGTATCCCAAAAGTCTGATCTTAATGAGCGTAGTATCGAGTATCAGCCAACCTTAGTCTGCACCAAAGCCGGCCATCTCACTACCTTCTAATGGCCAAGATGGGTCAATTAAGGTTCTAAAAGCTTAGTTAGTGCTTGATGACACCACACAGAAGCCAAATACTATCCTCAACTTGGGAATGAAGAGTATCAGGACATCCAAAGTGTCACACTAACGTAGCCATCATGTTGACCATTTTGATATACGTCTAACAGTCGCGACGATTTATTGCTACTTACCTAAAAGGAAACCCGGATCCGGGTGTAGGATCCCCCACAAATATAATACCCGAGCAACCCTTAAAGAATAAAGCATACAAATCAAACAAAAAGCAATAAAGGTGATCTAAAAATCCCTAAGGCATTCTCTCTTTAGGGTGTCTCCCCGGCAGAGTCGCCAGTTCTGTAATACGGTGAACTGACTTTGTAGGTTTTTGTATCGCAAATGTGCGGATAGCAAGAGTCGCCATCGACTTTTCTTTTATCCAATTAAGGGAAGGTGAAAAGAACAGGAAAAGACCTTCGTTAGATTCTGAGTAAGGGAGAAGGTTATGAAAAGGGAAGGTATTAGCACCCCTTTCCATCCGTAGTTATCTATGGGCTCTTAGTTGCTCTTAGATCACTTTAAAATTGTGCTTTCTGTGTGTTTGAAGAAATGTTTTGAAAAGGCATTTCGCTTTGACTTTGTAATGATTCATGTAGGAATGTATACAAAGTGTTCGGAAATGTTTCGTTTTTGAAAAGAGTTTGAACTTTGACAAAAGTGTGAGGTGTGAAAAGTATTTTGATAGAGCAAGCAACTAAAAGTCTTTATTACCTACTCAGAATGGTCGTTTTCGTGTTATTTTTCGTTCCTTTTGAATAGTGCTATCCATACCATTAGTTGGTAGGTAACCCTATTCGTTGGATGTAAGCGGGACATTCGAAGGGACATCGGATGGTCATAGAAAGCAACTTGTAGGAAGTATCCTAGCACATTCGAAGGGACTATCATCATTTTTCGTAGGCGACAATCGAGGGTCAAGATCATGTATTCGGAGGCGACATCGTGGGTCTTATGATCTTTGTATCGAAGGGACTATGATGATTTGTTTTGAAGGCATCAGTGCTAGAATATCTCTACATTCGAGGGACATGACCATTTGAATTCGTAAAGGCAACGAGAGAGAATTACCCTAAGGGGTGCATGTGTGAAAAGAGTGTGTTGATTTCAGGTATTTTATCTTGGAATTATAAGTGAACTATGTTCAATTTTATCTTTCCATACACGCCTAGTCTAGCAGTTTATAGGGTGCGGAAATTAAATTGCAGAAATATAAAGTGCGGAAGGATAAATCCTACGCTATTACATGGCTTTGGGGCAGATACATAATTTAAAAGTGCGGAAAATAAAAGTCCTAATTAAACTATTACATCCCATAGGCAATTATATAATATGAAAAGAAAGCGATAAAAATTGTCCGAAACGGTATAACCTGTGAACAGATGAAAAATCGGGAAATACGAGAAAATTGAATAAGATGAAAATGTTAGTAAAAACAATAATTTTGAATGAGAAAAGTTTTCATGCTAGAAATAACATTAATATGCTAAAATAATTTTTGGGAATTTTGGAGTTAATTTGATAATTAAAATCAATTAAAAGCTATTTAAATGATAAAATAGAAATTAAATTAAATATGCATGCAAAAATAATATTTTAATTTTATAAATTAAATAAACATTTTTCTGACATGTATGCAAAAAATAAATATTTTGGTATTTTTTAAATGCATGATAAAAATTATGAAAGATAAATTAAATTGTATGAAAAATATTAAAAGAAAATATGAAAATAGTAAAATATGCAAACTTGTAAAAATGCTTTGCCATGGTGGATTCGAACTCGTGTCCCCTGGTGAAAAGCGCTAGCCTTGCTAATCGAGCCAGCGTGTACACGTGTTATAGAAACAGAGCGAATGGCTTGTAAACGAGTGTCACCCCCTGATTGCCCAGAATCACGCGCCAAGCTTCATCTTCTTCGTTTTGAATTTTTGAAAAGATAGCGTCGGCCTCAGTGCGACGCTATAGTCCCTGCAATTTCCAAAATCAAACACAAGCAATATAAATGACATTCAAGGACATGGATCGACTGGAAACATCGTTCTGAACACGATGGTGGTGGTCTTTTGGTCCAATTTTTCCGTTTTAAGGAAACCCTAATTCGAAACCGAAAACCCTAGCAATGGTAATTCGTGTTTTAGGCCATGGAAATTCAATCAAACTACCCAGAAAGCTTCCAAGCTTCGTTCTAAACACAAAAACAACAACAAAACATGTTAAAAATGCATGAATAATGGAAATCGATTTTGAGAAAAACATGAACAAACCAAATTCGGATTTCGTGATTCTTGATGCTTTTGGATGATGTAAAGGTCTGGAATCACTCCAGGGGTATCAAGGAACGTGTTTGAATCCTCAAAACCAATTGAAACAAGCTGGAACAAGGGCTGCTAGTTACTTGAAAGACACGGTTTTTTTGAATTAGGTTAGGGTTCCTCCAAGCAATTTTTCTGTTCTAATTCATGTGATATGCATTGTATATTTATAGTGGATGGAAATTGAGCTGATTTGAGGAACAAATAATGGTTAATCAATGCAAAGATTATTTGATTTTGTACAAAATCAAATTTTATCTTTTTTGATCAATTTCAATCAATTTCTTGCCAAATCCAATCAAATTTCAAATTTGCTTTCTTGGGTTACTTGGATCTCAAGGATGAGAGAAAAATCAATTTTGCAATTAATTTTGATTTTATACTTTATTTTTGAATTTAATTTGTATTTAAATGAATAAAATCCAAATTAAATAGAAAAATAAAATTAAAATTCGTGGCATTGGGCTTGGATGTTCCAAATTGTATAAGGAACAAGTTTGGATGAAGAAAAATTAGGCCCATTTGCAAAAATTTTGATTTTTACAAGTATCTCTCTTTGTGCACTTCTTCAAAATTGCCTAACTTGCACAAGGTGTCTTTTGCTCAATTTTCCACATTTTTGAGTGTTCTTGGACTTTTTGGAAAGCTCTAAGAGTCCTCTAACCAACCTCTTTGGTTTCATCTCAATTGGAGTTTCCATGCTCAATATATCCCAAAACAAAATGTTGACTTTTTGTTGACTTTGAAAAGGACCTGTAATGTTTTGATCCATACTTTCCAAATGAAGCATTTTTTGAACATTCTTGTGAGACATGAAGTTGTAGAGAATTGAATTTCCTTCAAAACAAGAGGCGGTGGAAAAATTTCTGAGAAAGTATGGAAAAATTTTTGGTTGACTTTTCTCTGAGAAAATATGAAGAAGTTATGATCAGTCAAAGTTCAGTTGACTTTTCACCTAGAAACCCTAATTTAGAAAGTTTGCCTTTTGAGCAAATCTTGAGTTTTCTTGATGAATCATGATCAACCCTTGATCAAATGATGAATGTAACTTCAAAATGAGGATGTTGACCAAAAATCATGAAGTTTGACTGTATGTTGACCACAGTTGACTTTTTGTCCAATACAACTGATTTTCAACCATCTGAGCAATTGTCTGAGGAAACTTGACTTGTGAGGCTTGAAACTTGACATGGAGAATCTTTGAAGCATATGAGGAGGCATGATGAACATTGGAGATGTTGGAAGTCCATCTAGATATGAGGATAGCCAAACCCTAGTTTGGGTTGATTGTCTAGGAGAGGGTTTGTCTGATCAACCCTTGAGGAACCCTTGAGCATGGATGTATGAAATGTCTTGAGCAGTAGGAGGGCAAATTTTGGGGTATGACAATATGGTACCATTGGGAACAATTTGTTCTCCTTGCTTCCGATTCATTAACTTAAAACCAAACCACGCTTCCGATCCGGACAAGACCAAATCCACCATTGTGAACCAACCGTTTCACCACTACTTATCCATTCAAGAATCGAGCCGAATGCGAACCCAAAGTTTCAGCACCTCAATTTTCAAGGTCAACCATGTATGCATGTGCAATTCATCAAGTAACATATGCAAATTAAGATTATCCACCAACCTCAATTATTCAAGCATATCACCATAATTCAACTCATGTGAATTATCCACAAATTGCACAATATCAGGTTTCATCAACAACGAGTAATGCACATAGCATATAATATCATCACACATCACAAATAACATATAGTATTCAAGCCAACACATGTTATTCTCAACAATCCATCTAAAACATAACATACATACACTAATTCAAGTAGCATGTAATCAACGGAACCGCATCCAAACATGATCCAAAACTCATCAATACAATTATTAGAAATCATGTAAATTAATGATAAATCATAAGCAAGCAAACACCTAATCCAAAATATGAAAAATAAGAATATTTATTTTGCTACATACATGTGACCATGCTCAGCGCCACCCCGCGCGCTCAGCACCCTTCACGTTATGCAGAAATATTTGCTACGTGATAACACTGCTGAAATCACCCTGCTGAGCATCGACTGATGGGATGTATCAATGGAGTCGCCATCGAACATTTTTTATCTCGCGGGAGAGAAAGGAAAACATCGAGTAAACCTGAGAGGAAAGAAACCACGGTCTTACGACCGTGAGATCTGGGTAAGAGAGTCTGTTACGCGAGGGGAAAGGATTAGCACCCCACACGCCCGTAGTAATATACGATATCCACTTTTATTTTCTATCTAAGGAGTGTGTTATATTTATCTATTGCTTAATCGCTACAATGCATGAGAAAGAAAAGGAAAATAAAGAAACCATGGGGAAAAGAAGGACGTTTTTACAAAGTTTTGCTCGATCGAGCCCCGTGACAAGATGCCTACGTATTCCCTCGTGCAATGGGAAAGTTAGAGCATCGTAGCTCGACTCACTTGTTTTGGTGGATTTTGTGTTTTTTACTTATGAAAAAGGTTTTAAACACAAAAAGAAAATGCACCCGTAAGCGAAAAAGATTTCGTCTTGGTTGGTTGTTTTTACCTTTAAGAAAGGAGTTTTGAACCATTATTAGGTGTTTTAGTTTTCAAAAGAAAAATAAAGCAAGTTTTAGTTTTAATTACATGCAAGGATGCAAAAAGAAACAAGCAAAACAAAATGGAGACTAACTAGTACCAACCTTAATGTTGTCATGCAAAGATTGGACCTGTGGTTGAAGATGTAAGGGAATATCTACCTATGTTAACATGTCAAGGATGTAAATCCTAATGTCTAGGCTCGAGAGCTATCCTAACCGAGCGGTCCTAAGGGGAGGCTATCCTATATCCGTCTTGGTTGTGAAACCAAGGGATGTAGGGGAATGAAGCAATCAAGTTCTTTGGCAGAAACACACAAGCAATGCAATGCACAAACAAATGTCATAAAAGCGCAGGAAAAAGGAGGATGTCCCATAGCCTACAACAGCAAGCCGAGGTCCGGAAGCAACCAGGAACCAAAACATTCTTATTCCCGTGAGTGGTATCACCGCATGACATGAATTGTCAAGTGTGAAGAGCAAATGATGTGAGTTCAACAATAAATGCGAACCCCAGGAAAGCATGGAGAGTCAGAATAGGGAACTCTTGCCACTTTATTATTGTTGACTCGATAAAGGAATCAACACGATTCGCGTGTGCTGAGTGTGCTGAGCTGACACGGACTAGAACTGTGCGAGGGTTGATTGCAGACCCTTTCCGCGTGCCCATTATATCATCGTCATATAGCAGGAAATATAAAAAGCAGGACTTTTCTTGGTGGTGCTATGTCAGGTTGCCTAACCACTCTTGACCTATGCAAGCACAAATGTAAACACTTACTGAGAATTACCTCCCTATGCACGGTGGCGGATTTTAAACAGACCAAACACAATTTGTGGAATGCCTAGCTACAGGTCTTTAAACAGCGACTTTGAGCCTAACGCTCCTATCCTAATCATGGCCAAGAAAACGGTAAACCCCTACTTCTCATGATATCTAGGAAAGTTCTAAAAGAATGCGATAAACAAGGGATAGTTAGTACCAAACGGATAACCAATCCGAAGAGCACTGCGAGCTAAAAATACTCCGAAAAACTTCAAGTACTGCATCCAAGCAATAAGAGTAAACTGGTGAGAAATGCACAGAGGCATCAAAGCATATGTGGAGTGCGTGTTCGTACGCATCCGAAACAATAAACATGTAAGAGATAACAATCCAAAAAAAACAGCCAAAGCATTGTGTGTCCGTACGCAAACAAAAATATCAATTTGTGAGTTCGTACACAAATGATACACAAGCACCTGTGTAACACCCCAATATTACCCAAAGTTTAATATGCAAAAATCAGAGTAATTTTAAAATTTCATAAATTAAATACTGAGGCGTCACACCATAAAAAACAACTCACTTTAAACGGTTTGCTTTAAAGTGTAAATCTCAGATACATAGCATCGACGGAAAACATAAAGTGATTCATAAAAATCAAAACATCTTCTTTATTAAACTTCCTTAACCAATCATATTTTCATAAAGTATGATTCTTCTTTACAAAAGGAAAGCAACAAAAGAACAACAACAATGACAACATAAATATTTCCCCCGAGTGCTACGTATCAGAGCGGCACCGACTCAACTAATAGCAACTATAATCTCCGTCTTCAAAACCTGCACGTTACCAATATAAAGGTAACGGCGAAACAAGTAAAGGGTGAGATACTCCAAAATATATAATTAAAGGCATGATAATATATATATATATATATATATATGTATATATATAGTTTCGAATTTATAAAGGGTATAGATTAATAAGTGTAATACCAACACATATCCAAAACTCACTTACTTTAATCGTCATTCTAATATGTATAATCTACATTTTATCTCCATAACCTCATTGGCCTAAACCATCATAACAACGCATAAACGTTCCTCACCACAAAATCGTCACAAGTTAATACTTTACTAATTAACACGACAATCATAAACAATAACATTAAACAACAACATCAAACAATGCTAATACATAAGCAACATAAATGAAATCATCACAGTTGGCTAAAACCCATCATCGCTTTTCGGCATAAAATCCCATCGTCACAAACATCATCACATCATATTTGCATTAAGCATTTCATCAAAGTTAAATCATCGCAATTCAACATCATCCAATAATTAAACCCAACGCCAAACAAATCAAACACAAACATAACCGACTCCATCAGACACGACTATGTTATGCATGTGGTACCCGTCGCTTTGTTCATGATTAGGAACACTTGGCATAAAGCCCATCGTCGCTTGGCATAAAAGCCCCATCGTCGCCAATGCAATGTATGTGACTGGACAATAAACAACACAACACAAAAACATCATCATCGCTCATCATAATTGGCATAAAGCCCACATCGCCATAATTTACCCAAAACAAGATAATTATATCATCGCATCACATTTGCATTATGCAAAACATCACTAATAATTCATCATCATCAAAATCATGCATTCACAAATCGGAAGCATTTATTAACAACATCAATATAATCATCATGTACAAGGACATATATCATCGCATTACATATTAACAAGTATTCATTAATAAATACATCGTCGCAAACGCTAGGTTTATTCACACCGCATCATTATCAATTAATTCGTTCAATTCCAAAAACGGAAAAATATTCAAAACATCAATAATCGTCGCGAAAGCCATTCCTAATAACCGACATTAATCATAATCACCAACATCGAAATCGGATTGTCCATATGTGCCTTAAATCCACTAAAACGTAATCCGATTCAATTAAACCGTAAATTGGCCTATTTCGGGACATCTCGTAAAAACTCTTAATTTCTAAAAACTAATCTCACCACTACGTTCTACATATCGAACTTAGCTAGCATGTCAATTTTCGTTGAATTTGGAGCAACTTGCTCCGTCGTCGAATTTACCGAAATCGGAAAATCGGAACATAATCGGGTTCCAAATTTAATCGGCTAACTTATGTCATAATTATATTTTATTAATACCAACTAGTAGTATATGGAATGGAGATAATTGAAACACACAAAGGCTAGAAATCAAAATTATGCAGAAACATAATTATGCAGAAAACAACATTTTCCAACATACAGAAAAAACGCAAAAACAACAAATCCATTGCCTTCCCTACAATGGTGGGACGCACGTCGCTGGCCCCATATGCTAATGGAGGCGTGGGCCTCAGGATAGGGGGTGGCCGCCCCACACATGGAGGTGGGAGCCTCCCCCCCTTAAACTCCTTCCATCAAATTCTCCTCCTTCCCTGCGCATTGTCTGTATATTACAGTTTCTCATTTTTCTGTTCTTTTTATTTTACTGATAAGCTTTTTTTTTTTTTTTCCATTTCCATTTCTACTTCCATTTTATAAATCACATATTACAATACTAATAACATCATACCCATAATCTCTACACCTAATTCAACTTCTCTAAACATTTTCAACAATCAACCAACCAAACCCTATAAACCAACTATCAAATTTTCCCCAAATCCAAAATACAACTATCAAACCCTAACCATATGAGATAGAGAAATCAAACCCCTTACCATGGAATATTTGATTGATCTTGATGATTCTACAAACCCAACTTTAAGCTCTAGCTCTCCTCTTGTTCTTCTCATGCCAAAACCCTCTCATTTCCTCTATGTTTCTATTCTTGGCTTTGTTTTCCAAATGGGAAGAAAATGAGGAAATGTGGTTTTATAATGTTGTTTTCTTACTAGTTATCCAAATTTATATTTTTGGTTTTGGTATGTATGAATGGAAGGAAAATGAGGAGAAAGGTTTATAAGGGTATTTTCCTTACTAGTAAGCCAAGGGTGAAAACCCAAGTCCAACAAAATGCTCCCCACACCCCTATCTAATTATATCATTAATTCAATCAATTAAAATAATTCCAGGGAATTAAATATCGGATCCGAATAATATTTTACCGGACCGAACGGAACGTCGCCAAATATATTATCAGATATAACGATTAATATAAATATTCTCGTCGTAGAATAAATATCGATCGGAAATTCGAAAATATTAATATAATATAATATTAATAAAAACGGGCGTTACAACTCTCCCCCACTTATAAACTTTTCGTCCTCGAAATTTCGACCAAAACGAATAATTTAGGACATGCCTACGCATTCGGCCACTCAATCCTCGCGTCAATTAAACCACATACAAAATACACCAAACACAAGGGTATCTCCCTAACCACAACGTCCAAACCAAACAAGAACATCCATGCCGAGATGCAAAGCCCATACAATGCACTCGGAAACCAAATAACACCCAACAACTAAACAAGTCGCAGACACACCGGTTCACTCGAGAACCAAACAAACAAGATCGCTACTATCCTAACGTCTCAACCATGGAATTAGTCACACACTCGAACCGACACCTTGGAAACGAGTCACCAAAGATAGGAACATAAAGTCCTACAACACAACACCGACACCATCGCTAAATCGAAAACAACAAAATGGTTATACAAACCAAAACGGAAACAATCAGAATATGATAGAACCACGCGTGCTACAGAAACATGAAAAGATGCCTTCATTCACGCATAAGCACGAACTCAAGGATTACACTTGCAGTTACCGCTCTCATTCCAGCCAATCACAAGGTCACATCATCCTTGTAGATTACCAACGTACCACCCTTGAACAATAACAAGTTACCCAAACATAACTGAACTGCGATACACCACTCATCCTAGGGCGTATACTGAAGACTTGCGACTATAACTCACTAGCCCAAATCCAACAATCCCGCATACTCGCTAAAACTCAATGCTCGATATCTAAACCATGATGCGTCACTTTAATGCATAAGATGCCAACCGTAAGACAACTTGGTTAATCCTCAACTTCTCAATTACTCAAAATGGATACGTTCAAAGCGTACACCCATCAAGACACCTCGCAACATCAGCTTCATCAACTCGAAGAATCAATCTTTCATGCTTGATTGATCAACGTCCATTGGTCCTCTAAATACATGACATAGTTTGACCTTTTCAAATATTGTCCAATATCCACTTGTGAAACTTCGACGTATATACTTGACTTCAACGAAGTTCTCCCTCATACCAAATCAATTCCTAGCATTTGTAATAAGTAATCACCATCATCGCATCGTCGCAACAATCAATACACAGGTTTCTTATTCGAAACACCTTTCACAACTTTCAACCTTCCGAAGTGGAAATTCAAATCAAAACACTGTCTCAAGAACTCAACCCATCAACGTCGTCTCATACTCCTGACCTACAACCCAGGTCGGACTTAGAACCATAACATCAATTTCTATGGAACCCAACAAGAACACCGTCGCGATCGACTTCAGTCCCAAATAGAATACTTTCTTTTATAAAACATCAATCATCTTAAGGTACCTGTGGCTACCAACCCGTCACAAAATTCTTTACCGCCAAGACTTATCTTAGCCGTAATCTAATAATCCACCGCGACTATTAGTATCCAACAAAATCCATATGTTAGTAGTGAACAAATCCCTAATAACCTTCTGGACTTAATCTCAACAATTGTCCCAAAACAAACATGCAACATTCCTCAAAATAACCAATCCCAAATCAGATATTCTGGGGTTACCGCGATATCCACATACTAAACTCAACCACAGACGGAGTCTCTTTATAGATCACACTCAAACTTGAATTGTCTTCAACAATTCCAATCTCCTCGTTGTTAACATCTGCACCTTTAAAATTTCAAATGAGCACAACTGCATTAAACTCTAACTCATGTCTCAGACAATTTTTCCTTATGAAAATAAATCGTTCCAAGGTAGTAATACACTTTCCAACTCTATGTCGAAATACATCTTAAGTCCAAAATGAAATATCACCATACGCCGCACAAGGTTCTCTAGTACAAAACAAGACTAAAATCAAAGCATTCGCTAAACTTTCTACTAGCTCAAACAAATTCGCTTCCCATTGCGAAATCCCAAATAATGACTCGACCATCTCAAGTCAAAGTACCCACGATCAACACCATCTTATAAAAAGATCTTCCATCAAACTCACAAAGTCAACCATCCAAAATAAGGAACTTCTAAGCTCTGAAATAACCCCCTTGAAGTCTTCTACAAGACACAAAATAAATCTTCGCGGAATTGTCCAAAATACCACCGTCTAAGTTGCTTACTTAAGGCACTCACGTCCAACAAATTCTATCTTTAAAATACCGATGCACCGGTTAACTTCACTACCAACAACGCAAAGCTCAGATGCTTTCTACAATTCCTTAACTTGATGTGAACCAAATAATATACATGAACACGAAAATAACTCTTACAGCTACTCATGAGAGTACTGTCCGGACATCCCAAAATCATACCTGACACATTAGTCACACTAATGACATCAACAATTACTCTCCATGACTATACACTATCTTGAAAAGCATTGTCTAAGCATCTTCCGACTAACTGCAACGGACTTCACATCGATATCACTAAACACATAAACTCCAAATGACTGATTCATCGAAATATCAATCCTCGGAAGTAGACACTTGTCCTCAATATCCACTTCGTTCCTTTGTCCGAAAACGAAACATCAACTTAAGTGACCTTTGCTCTTCTCGAACAACACAGCGGTAGCACTCCACGGTGACCCGCTTGAATAAACAAACTCTGCTCAAACCAATCCTCCAGTTGACTCTTCCACTCTAATTCAGAAGCAAACATCCTTGTGTATGAAGCAGATGAGTTAGCACAAGGAGGTGCATGGTTATTTGAGTTGTGGGTGAATTTGGATTTTTGTGAGAAACAAGATTTTAGCAAGCGAACTTCTTGTTGTGATTCTTCCAAAGCATATTATGAAGATGTGAGTGAATTACCGCCATAGTGCGAAGTAAAGTTTTGATGGATTTAGTTTCTGGAGCTAGTTGTGATTCGAAGTATCCTTAAGGGATGTTTGTTTCTGAGTTAGAGTTGAAGATTCAACTTGAGGATTGGTTTGAGCAGAGTTTGTTTATTCGAGCGGTTTGCCGTGGAGTGCGCCAGTTGTATTGTCCGAGAAGAACAAAGGTTGCCCGAGTTGGTGTGTCGTTTGTAGTCAAGGAACGAAGTGGATATTGAGGACAATGTCTACTTCCGAGGATTGATATTTGGATGAATCAGTCATTTGGAGCTTATGTGTTTAGTGAGATCGATGTGAAGTCTGGCTGCCTACGGTTTAGTGTGAGAGTCGGAGATGTTTAGACAATGCTTTTCAAGATAGTGTATGGTCCTGGAGAGTATTTTTCGATGTCATTAGGGTGATTAATGCGTCAGGTATGACTTTGGAATGTTCAGACAGTACTCTCATGAGTAGCTGTAAGAGTTATTTCGTGTTCATGAATATTATTTGGTTCACATCAAGTTAAGGAAATTGTAACAATTATCCGAGCTTTGCGTTATCAGTAGTGAAGTTAGACCAGTGCATGTCGAGTATTCTAAAGATAGAGTTTTGAACTGTTGGACGTGAGTGCCTTAAGTAAGCGACTTGGACGGTGATATTTTGGACAGTTCTGCGAGGATTTATTTTGTATCTTGTAGAAGACTTCAAGGGGTTATTTCAGAGCTTAGAAGGTCTTTTGTTTTCGATGGTTAGCTTTGTGAGTTTGATGGAAGATATTTTTATAAGTTGGTATTGATCGTGGGTACTTTGATTTGAGAAGGTTGAGTCGCTATTTGGACTTCGCAATGGGAAGCGAATTTGTTTGAGCCAGTGGAAATTTTAGCGAATGCTTCGATTTTGGTCTTGTTTAGTACTGAAGAACCTTGTGCAGTGTAATATGATATTTCATTTTGGACTTAAGATGTATTTCGACATAGAGTTGGAAAAGTGTATTGCTTCCTTGGAATGATTTGATTTTCATAAGGAAAAATTGTCGGATGCGTGAGTTAGAGTTTGATGCGGTTGTGCTAATTTGAAATTTTAAAGGTGCAGATGTTAACGACGACAAGATTAGAATTGTTGAAGACAATTCAAGTTTGAGTACGATCTATAAAGAGACTTCGTCTGGGGCTCAGTTTAGTATGTTGATATCGCGGTTAACCCAAGAATATCTGATTTGGGATTTGTTATTTTGAAGAATGTTGCATGTTTGTTTTGTGACACTTGTTGAGATTAAGCTCAGAAGGTTATTAAGGATTTGTTCACTACTAACATATGGATTTCGTCGGATACTAATGGTCGCGGTGGATTATTAGATTACGACTAAGATAAGTCTTGACGGTAATGAATTTTGAGATGGTTTGGTAGCCACATGTACCTTAAGATGATTGATGTTTTATAAAGGAAGATGTTCTATTTGTGACTGATGTCGGTTGTGACGGTGTCCATGTTGGATTCCATAAAATTTATGTTCTGGTTCTAAGTCCAACCTGTTTTGTAATTTCTGTAGTATGAGACGACGTTGATGGGTAGAGTTCTTGAGAGAGTGTTTTGGTTTGAATTACCACTTTGGAAGATTGAAAGTTATGAAAGGTGTTTCGAATAAGAAACCTGTGTATTGATCGTTGCGATGGTGCGAGGATGGTGATTACTTAATACAAATTTTGGGAATTGAATTGTTATAAGGGAAGACTTCGTTGAAGTCAAGTGTATACGTCGAAGTTTCACAAGTGAATATTTGAACAATATTTGAAAGGGTCAAACTATGTCGTTTATTTTAGGGGATCAATGGAAGTTGATCAATAAAGAATGAAAGAGTGATTTTTCGAGTTGATAAGACTGATGTTACGAGGTGTCCTGATAGGTGTACGCTTTGAACATATCCATTCTGGGTAATTGTGAAGTTGAGGATTAACCAAGTTGTTTTACGGTTGGCATCATATGCGTAAAAGTGAAGCAGCATGGTTTAGATGGGGAGCATTGAATTTTTAGCGAGTATGCGAGATTGTTGGATTTGGACTAGTGAGTTATAGTCGCAAGTCGTCAATTTATGCCCTAGAATGCGTAGTGTATCGTAGTTCGGTTATGTTTAAGTAACTTGTTCTTGTTCAAGGGTTGTACGTTGGTAATCTACAAGGATGATGTGACCTTGTGATTTTCTGGAATGAAAGCGACAACTACAAGTGTAATTTTTAAGTTTGTACTTATGCGTGAATGAAGGCATCTTTTTCGTGTTTGCGTAGCACGCGTGGTACTATCCTATTCTGATTGTTTCAATTTTGGTTTGTATAACCATTTTGTTGTTTTCGTTTTAGCGATGGTGTCGGTGTTGTGTCGTAGGACTTTATGTTCCTATTTGTGGTGACTCGTGTCCGAGGTGTCGGTTCGAGTGTGTGACTAATTCCATGGTTAAGGCGTTAGGATGGTATCGATCTTGTTTGTTTAGTTCTCGAGCGAACCAGTGTGTTTGCAACTTGTTTGGTTGTTGGGTGTTAGTTTGTTTTCGAGTGCATTGTATGGGCTTTGCATCTCGGCATGGTTGTTCTTGATTGGACATTGTGGTTAGGGAGATGCCCTTTTTTGGTGTCTTTTGTGTGTTGTTTAATTGACGCGAGGATTGAGTGGACGAATGCTTAGGCATGTCTAGAATTTTTCGTTTTGGTCGAAATTTCAAGGACGAAAAGTTTATAAGTGGGGGACAGTTGTAACGCCCCGTTTTAATTAATATTATATTATATTAATATTTTCGAGTTACCGATCGATATTTATTTTGCGACGAGAATATTTATATTAATCAATATATCTGATAATATATTTGGCGACGTTTCGATTCGGTCTGGTTTTTATTCCGTTCGGTTCGGTAAAATATTATTCGGACCGATATTTAATTCCCCAGAATTATTTTAATTAATTGAGTTAATAATATTATTAGATATTATTAAGGTGTTAATTAATTAATTAAGTTAGGGGTGTGGGGACAAATTTTGTAGGATTGGGTTTACACCATTAACCTTACTAGTAAGAACATACCATTATAAATCATTTTCCTCATTCTTTCCATTTCAAACACAAAGCCAACATAGTAACCTAGAGAGAAAGAAATAGGGTTACACAAAGCCAACATAGTAACCTAGAGAGAAAGAAATAGGGTTTTGGGAAGGAGAAGAAGGAGAGCAAGAGCAAGAGCTTGAGGTTGGAGTTGTGGAATCATCAAGGATCATCCAATCTCTAGAGGTAAGGGGTTTGATTTCCTTTCCATATAGTTAGGGTTTGATAAATATATTTAGGATTTGGGGAAAAATTGATAGGTTGATTTATGAGTTTGGTTGGTGGATTGTTGAAATAGCTTAGAAAGGTTGAGTTAGGAGTATGGATTATTGGGTGTTTCATTGTTAGTTTATAGGTACTAGAAGTATAAAATGGAAATGGAAAAACTGTGAAAAACCAGAAAAAGAATAACTGTCTGTTATAGAAAAAAACGCAGGGAAGAAGAAAAGAAATTCATGGGAGGTGATACAATGGGGGAGGCGCCCACCTCTGGATGTGGGGCGGCCGTCCCCCTCCCTGAGGCCCCCGCATCCTTTCCTAATTAAGCCAGGGATGATCGTCCCTTAGTGGTAGGGAGGATGCAACGAAATTCTGTTTTCTGCGTTTTCTGTATATTCTGCTTAATTTTTCTGTTTTCTGCAGAAGTTATTTTTCTGCATAATTGGCTTCTGTTTCCTTCAATTCACTTAATTCCATATACTACTAGTTGGTATTAATAAAATATAATTAGGACATAAGTTAGCCGATTAAATTTAGAACCCGATTATGTTCTGATTTTCTGATTTCGGTAAATTCGACGACGGAGCAAGTTGCTCCGAATTCAACGAAAATTGACGTGTGCTAGCTAAGTTCGACGTGTAGAACGTAGTGGTGAGGTTAGTTTTTCGAAATTACGAGTTTTTACGAAACGACCCGAAATAGGCCAAATTACGGTTAAATTGAATCGGATTGCGTTTTAGTAGATTTAAGGCACGTATGGACAACCCGATTGCGATGTTGACGATTATGATTAATGCCGGTTATTAGGAATGGATTTCGCGACGATTATAGGTATTTGACTATTTTTCCGTATTTGGAATATAGTGAATGAATTGATAATTATGTGGTGTGATTAAACATGATGTTTGCGACGATGTATTTATTGATGAATACTTGATGATATGTGATGCGATGATATATGTCTTTGTACATGATGATGTGATGATTATATTGATGTCGTTAATAAATGCTTCTGATTTGTGAATGCATGATTTTTGATGATGATGAATTATTAGTGATGTTTTGCATAATGCAAATATGATGCGAGGATATATTTATCTTCATGTGGATATATTTATCTTCATGTGGATAAATTATGGATGAGTCGATTATGTTTATGTGTGAGTTGTTTGACGTGGGTTTTAATTGATGGATGATGTTGAATTGCGATGAATATGAATGATGAGTTTTGCGATGATTTAACTTGATGAAATGCTTAATGCAAATATGATGTGATGATGTTTGTGACGATGGGCTTTTATGCCAAAAGCGACGATGGGCTTTAGCCAATTTGTGATGATTTTATTTATGTTGCTTATGTTATTAGCATTGTTTGATGTTGTCGTTTATGATTGCCGTGTTGATTAGTGACGTATTAACTTGCGATGATTTCATGGTGATGGAAGTTTATGTGTTGTTGTGATGATTTATGCCGATGAGGTTATGGCGATAAAGTGTAGATTATACACATTAGAATGACGATAAGAGTATGCGAGTTTTGGATATGTGTTGGAATTGCACTTATTAATCTATACCCTTTATAATTTGAAACTATATATATATATATATATATATATATATATATATATATATATATATATATATATATATATATATATATATTTTATCATGCCTTTAATTATATGTTTTGGAGTATCTCACCTTTACTTGTTTCATGTTACCTTTATATTGGTAACGCAGGTTATGAAGACGGAGTTTATAGCTGCTGTTAGTCGAGTCGGTGTCGCTCTGATACGTAGCACTCGGGGGGATTATTTATGTTGTCTTGTTATTGTTCTTTAGTTGTTATTCCTTTTATGAATAAGAATCATACTTTATAAAAATATGATTTGATAAGGAAATTTAATTAAGAAGATGTTTTGATTTTTAAGAATCAATTATGATTTCCGACGATGCTATGTATCCGAGATTTATACTTTAAAGCAAACTGTTTAAAGTGATTTGGTTTTGAAGGTGTGACGCCTCAGTATTTAATTTATGAAATTTTAAATTACTCTGATTTTTGCATATAAAACCTTGGGTAATATTGGGGTGTTACAGCGCTCAGCGGCCTCTCCTGAGCAAAACTGGTCTTTTATTCATCAAAATTGCGTCTTCAGAGCCGTGTCTTCAACAATTTATTCCTCGGTGCTCCAACACGCACAAATACCTACAAAAATATATTAAAACTAATCAAACGGTACATTATGTACACAAAACACAATAAAACGTATTTACCACAAAAATGGGGTTATTCAACAATTATTAACATACAAGAACGAATAAGTGCCACAAAACATATATACAAAATAACTACATTTTGGAACTTATCAGTTACCATCCTTGTGCTTGGACTTGATCTTTGGACTTAGGATTATAACCTCTACCTCAGCTTGGAGATTTTGGGCCCTTGGCGTTATTTTGTCTTGTCTGATTATTATCTTTTTATGCAGGTTATTCCGTTATAATGGATTAAGAGTGGATTTCCTACAAATACAATCGTTACTCTGCTCGTTTTTCTCAAGACAAGAGTTCACCTAAAAGCATTGATTTATTTGAAGCGTGGTTTTTTTTTGTCTGGTTATTTGATTCTTATGTGGTAATCCAAAGGCTGGGATATGGTATTGGCTCTTGATGTCAAATACTAATCTTCTCACCCAGTGAGATCTTTCTTTACCCTTACCTTTTACTTTATGCACTTAGGTTAGCCTCTTCATCTCCTCCCCATTCTTTAATTTTCAAAATCTTCCCTCTTTTTCAAAGGATTCTTGTTTTCAAAACTTTAACCGCTTTCATAAAAAACTTTGATTTAGGTCCACTAATTTTCAACCTTTGTTTTTCTTAATAAACTTTCAATCCATCTAATAATACTTTGACTTTTCTTTTTCATAAGACTAAAAAACACCTAACCTCATTCAAAAATTTTGAGCTCTTTGTGCCTTTTCTAAACTAACATTTTTCTTAAAATCAACCAACTCACAACTTTGGTCTCTTTTAGTCGAACTACTTGGTTTTGATTTCAATATTGCACATTGTTGGTATGTAGGCCTGGAACTCATTGGAAGTTCTATCAAACCAAAAATTATAAAAAATACTTCTTTTCTCCCCCCACCACCCATTTTGTACATATACTCTCTTTTAGCACACATATACAAATTTTCAAAAAGGTTCCTGCGGAGTACCGTAGATGCTTTGGGTGGCTAACATCTTCCTTTTGCATACCTAACCCCCGGTCCCAGATCTCTGATCATTTTATTTAGGATTTTATGCGCTCTTTTTCCTAGTCCTTTGGATAAAATTAAAGTGTAGTGGCGACTCTTTTATTACTTTTTTGAGTTAAGTCAATTCAATGGCTTATACTAGCAGTTTTTGCGGCTACAACAATCTCTCTCATTTATTGAGAAAGTAAGGGTATAATTGACAAATTATGACATTAAACTATAAAAACGACACTTAAATAGAAACAAATAAAATCTTCTAAAACGACACTTAAATGGAACTGAGGGAGTAATATTTAACAAGTATGAATTTAATGTATCTTTTGCACTAGGTCAATGTATCTTTTGCAAATTTTATAAAGGCTGCACACTATCAATATACAGTATTCGATTACCAAATATAAAATTTGCAAAAGATACATTAAATTCATACTTGTTAAATATTAATATAAATTATGAGAATTATTTTTCATCAATATACATTGACCTAGATTCGCCGATGGGGAGGCGCGGACGACCACTAAAGGGGGTGTCAACGCCGTCGTCATCCAACAATAATCAAGAGGAAAATCACCAATGGGAGACTTCAAATTCGTTTGCAAGCCAGGAAAAGTAGGGTCATAATGAGGTAAAACTGATAGAAGAGGATGGGCATGAACTGGAATTCACATAATCGGCAACCCTAGATTCATAAAAAAAATATATACATTGACCTAGTGATTAGAAAGGAAAGAATAGGTTTTTGGAGAAACTGCTTCACGTAGAATTGGAGAGAAGAGGAAAAGAGAGGAAAGCTGACGCCGAGAGAAATCGAAGAATCATCGCGAGGTAAGGGGTGGTTTCGATCGATTAATATGCTTTATGGGTTTTGGGAATCATAGGGATAATTGGGTATGTTAGAGAATTTGAATTATGATGATTATGAGTTATAGGAATAAACCCTAATTGTGTCGGTGTTGGAATTAGGAATCATAAGTATGTCAGATAATTGATAGGGATGAATAAACCATGTTGTTTGATGTTATAATGGTGTGAAATGATGATGAAATGGTGTTACTGATGTACCAATTCGTATTGGAAAGTGTGGTAATGATAAAGGATGGAAAATGCTGTCAAAAAGTAGCAGAAATGCTGTCACAGGTCGTGGGAACCGGTTCCTGGGAGGAACCGAGTCCCAGTGTTAAAATTGGCAACCGGGACTTTTACACTCGAGAACCGTTCTGATAGGTAGGAACCGGGTTCCCATTCAAAAACCAGGGGCGAGGTATTTTTAACTTTCAGGAACCGGTTCCTGTATAGGTAGGAACCGGGTTCCATGTGTATTTTTCCAAAAACTTCTAAAATTTTAAAACTTCATATTTTCTAAACCGTAACTCCGATTCGAGTGCCGTTTTCGGCGTTATTTTCTAAATTTAAAATACTACCTTTTGAAAAGAGAAAAATACTATTTTGCTAAAATTATTTCAAAAATGATCTAGCTCCCGATTTTTGAAAAGAGTGAGTAGTTAATGATATTGGAGAAATATTACCATTGGTCTAAGTTACCGGATGAAATATTAATGCTTCCTATATTGTATCTTGATATTCATTATGGTTGAATGTGATACATTGATGAACTGACATTGTGTGATATATGTTGATATCATGATTTGAGAATTAATGTTGCATGCTTTTGATGACGCATGCATACGTATTTGTTGATTATGGTTCATTCCCATTGTGCGGAAGTGAACTGGTTGAGCCAATAGACTTACCCGGAGGTTGAGGTAGTGAGGCTGGATTCTTGACCCAATAGCTATGGGCGAATCATGAATTTACATCGTCTTTCCACATGTAAACGGAGCGTGTGTGTGAACTCGGTTCACGTTTGGTACCACATAGAGTCGCATTGCATATGAGATTGTAACATGCTAGGATGGATTCCAGTGTTGCAATTTCCATTGTTTGATTATGTACATGTTCATTGTGTGAACTGCTTTGTGATTTGATTATGACTTGTGCTTGGTTAATGGATTAATGTATCTGTTTATTCTATTGTATTCTAAAAACGTATAATGCATGTTATATTGAATTGAGATCTCACCCTTACTCAACATTTTCAGATCCGAAGTGATTAGCTGCTTGGAGTTGGTGAGGATAGCTCTAGTATTGAGTCAGTCAGTTAGTCCGCGTGTCAGTGTCATGCTCTGGTAGATGTAACACTGGGGAAACGGTTGTTTGAATCCTTTAAACGGATATTTTCTTATTAGTTTGGAATTGTGAATTGACTAAATATCCTGGAATTACTTAAAGGTTTTGAATCATGTTTAGTTGATTATTCTGGAATACTGTGAATGTTGTATTCAGAATTTTTGGTTATGTTACATTTCCGCTGTTAAACATAACTTTTGCCTTATTCATTTAATTAAGTCTTCTTCAGTGAAAGCATGACAGCTGTATTGATTATTTTTATGATTTAAATTGTGACGCCTTCTTGATTATGATTAAATACTCTGATTATTATTTATAAAACGCGGGTAAATAGAAGGGGGTGTTACAATTAATGCATAAGATGTGACTTAAAGCTTCATGGGTTCGATTCTTTGTAGCAACAATTTTTGATATTTTTGAAGTTAAATTGGTTAAAAATAAAATTGAAATTAAAAATTAAAAATTAATTTAGTATTTAAAAAATGAAAAATATAACCAACGTGGGAATCCAGCCGCGGTTTAAATGTAAGAAAAAATTGATTTTAAAAAAATATTTACAGAGGGACGAAAATGACTCAATTAAATTTTGTAAGAGATTAAATCGAATTTTTTTTTTATCAAGAATTAATTTGAATTATGTCATTTTTGTTAAGAACCAAAATGGTTTTCCCTCTTTAAAAAATAAAGTGGAGATTCTATGGGTTAAATTTATACCTAATATGTAATAATAATTCCCAATTAATAAGATAAATGTATATTTCAAAACACAACCATTACAAAATAATTGCATGAATATTTTTGCAAAATAAACACAATCATAAAATTTCTCTAAAATATGCAATTATAAACATAAACACAATCGTAAAAATTTACTAAAATTCACTATAACATATTTACTATCAATGTTACATTTTTATCTAAATAATAATTTACACTACCAAAAATCTTTTATTGTAATTAACAAATATTAAAAAAAATATCTTACATTTTCTCTCCTTCATTATTTTTTTTCATTTGCCACCTCATTAATTTATATTATTTTAGTCAATTATATTCTAAATTTAATTTTTTTTTTTCAATTTTTTCCCATAATTTTGAAATTCAAATCTTTCATTTTCCCACACTTTTAAATTACCATTTAAGTATGAATTTGAAAATTTTTATTTTATTTTTTACGACGTATTTAATCAATTTTATTTATTTATTTATTATCACTTAAAATATTAATTAGTATTTTTTAAAATTTTAATAAAATTAACAATTTATTCTATCACAAAATTTATTTTATTTTATTGATATTGAATAGAAAATTTTGAATATTATATATTAATAAGAAATTTTTAAATAAAAATATTTTAATTCACGGATAACTACCGATACAATACATATTTTATTTTATTCAATTAAATTTATATGATCATGATTTATTTTACAATTAAGAAACTCATTTTAAAATTATATATGTATCTAAATATGTTTTATACTTTATCAAAATGAATTTATTCTCACAGGCACACAGATATCTTACTAATTATTTATAGAAATTTAATAAATACACATTGCTTTTTCTCTCTTTTTTTTGTGTGTTATGTATGGCTGTTTTTAGTGGTTTTATTTCTTTCTATTTTACTTTGTTTAATTTATTTGTATATTTGCTGTTTTTGTTGTTGGCCATGATACCATCTTGTGAGCTGTTGATCGTTGTATCAGGGTTTTCACCTCTTTTCTAGTTGTATATTATTTGAACATATAAAAAATAAAAATAAATAAAATGTGTATTAAAGTTTATTAAAAATAATACCATCTCCCATTGAACAATGCCTCTATAAATTCGTTATATATTTGATCCTAAACTAAAAAAAGATAAAGGAAATCAGATCCATTAGTAGTTACTTTTTGTTTCGGAAAGATGATCAGTATCTTGTTACTTTGCTTGTGTATTGCAACCAAAAACTATGAAGTATATGGATCAATGCCAAATTTATCTAAAATTGAAGATTTGGCTTTGGAGGAATACTTGAAGTCCATCAACAAACCTTCTATTAAAACTATTCAAGTATTATTATCATTTTAAATTTTTTATATCAATGTTTCATCTTACATTATTTCATTCTTATTCTTATAATTTTATATATTATTTTTATTCGGTAATGGTTTATGCAGACAGATTATGGAAGAATAATTGATTGTATTGATATTAATAAACAATTAGCTTTTGACCATCCTCAACTAAAGAATCATAAGATACAGGTACTTCATCCTCAATCGAATTAATTTATTGAATATTTTTTTATTAATTTCCATGGCCATTGTTTATACGAATAGTGTGTTGTTTGATATATATTTATTGTTATTATTTGGTTTAATTGCAGCTAAAATCTAGTTTTCAAGATACAAAAACTGAAGCAATGAAACGTGATAGATCAACAAGATATTCAAAAATTGGACTTGATGAGAAGGATTCATGTCCTAAAGGAACAATTCCAGTCCAGAGAACAACCAAAGAAGATATCATTCGTGCAAATAATATTGGTCCCCTCGCTCAGTTTGACCGCGGCAGTCATGTATGTTCTGTATAGGATTCTTTGTTTTTCTATAAAAGAAATTTCTATTAAATAGAATATAAGAGATACTTCAATTCATAGTTTTAAATTGCGGCCGTGGATATTGCCATGTGTATTGTGGCGGTTGCATTGTCAATTTTTATAGTTAGATTTTTAAAATATTAAAAACACTTTATGTTATGTTTTTTATTATATAAGAATTAAATTATGTTTTAGGAATTTAATATAAATACTTAAATAAATTTGTATGATGTGGTTCATAATATAGTCGGAAGTGTGTTTTAAAAACACACAGTAATTACGGTCCAATGCGGTTACCGCATTCCCAATATTAGTGGCGCAATTGCGGTTGCAGCTGGCAATTTAAAATCATGTTGAACCCAATAAATTTATAATAAATGTAGTGTATTTTTGTTGATTTTTCAGTTTGCAGGATTGGTTATGAAACAGAGAATTTTCTTCGGAATTGTGGGAACTATTGATGTATATAATCCACCTGTTACGGACGACCAAATGAGTTCTGCTTATATATGGGTGTCCTCAGGAGTAATTAATAGTTCCATGCCTAACTACGTGGTTATACATGCAGGATGGCAGGTTTTTCTTTAATTTAAATTATTTATTTATATAAGTTGGAAAAAAAATATAAATTAAAAAATCTCTAATCTCTTCCACAGGTATATCCAGGTATGTCTGGAGATAACCTAACTCATTTTTTCATATCATGGGTAAGATATACATATACATTCATGTAAGGGTAAAGTTAGGGGTGTGCAAAATATCCGGTTGTAAAACTTAAATCCATAATTAAATCTAAATCTATTTTAAATATTCAGATATAATTGAATGATTTTTAACCGGTTTAGTGTTTAATGGTTTGGTTATCCATTTATATAATCCGGATATAATTAAATGGTTATTAATCTGTTAAATTTTTTTGGATTCGATTATAATCCGGTTATTATCCAATTATTTTAGATTAAATTATTTTTTTGGATTTGGCAGTTGAGTTAGAATTTGCAAACGATGTGTGTTTTATTTTATCTCTTGATAGTTTCAATATGAAGGTTATTTTGATTAATAAATGCAGGAAAATAGTATCCAACATACAGGCTGCACCAATATGTTATGTCCTGGTTTTGTGCAAACTAGTCAAAGCATTTTTATTGGCGCACCAGTCAAGAATGTATCTACCTATGGTGAAGCACAATATTCCATGAGCCTTAACCTTACACAGGTATGGTAAACAAAGTCGTATAATAATTACTAGAAATTCACACATACAACCTAAAGTATTAGAGTTCAAATCCTAATGATACTGTCAAACCTAAAAATATCGATTTCTGTTAGTTAAGATAGAAAGTACGTACTAACAACTCAGTGTGATGATAATACTTTTATTTTACTTTTGTGATTCAGGATCCAAATACTAAAAACTGGTGGCTAACAGCACAAGATATGGATATTGGATATTTTCCAGCAGCATTATTTTCTAATAAGCTTGATTTTGCAATGAGAGTTGGATGGACCGGTCATACAAAAGTTTTTGTTGGTGAGACAAGTCCTGAAATGGGTTCAGGACACATTCCAGATGGAAATCCTCGCCATTCATGCTACATTTCAAAGCTTTATTATAAGGATAGATTCCGAGATGATCATATCCCCCTTAAAGATAGTGTTAGAGTGTATGCTGATAATCCTAATTGTTATAATGCCAATTATTATGGTTATGTTGACGATATATTGCAACATGTTATGATGTTTGGAGGACCCGGTGGAAATTGTGGTCTTTGAAACTCTTTCTCCTACTCAATAATGAATAAATACGTTTTTTTATTTATTTATCTCGTACCCACACCCATGTGAATAAGTCCATGTGTATAATTATAATTATAATAATAATAATAATAATAATAATAATAATAATAATAATAATAATAATAATTATTATTATTATTAATAAGATACATTTGCGGGATAAAATTTATTTATATATAAATGTAAATTTAAAATGTATTATTTGATTGTAAAATAAATTTAATTGAGTAAAATTAGATGAAAGATATTCTTACTCTAAAAATTAGTTATTAAGATTTATTCCACATCTTCATCATTAATTCTTTTTAATTAAATGATTAGAAACAATAAGTAATTAAATGTACAGAGAGAAAATTATTACTCATTTTCTAACCATTACATTGAAAATAGTTAATGATAAGATGTAAAATAAATCTTAATAAATTAATATTCAAAAATAAGATTTTTTTTCTTAAATAAAAAATTATTAATTTAAATTAAACAGATTATACTGTATTGACCGGTAAAATAAAAAAAAATTATTTGTTAGCACAAATTAAAATATAGATGCCAATAATAATTTTAATAAAGTAAAGTTACACAAAAATGCCAATAATATAAATGTCAACAATAATTATAATGTTTTATCCCGTGTCTTAAACTGAATTAGTAGCAAAGATACTATAAATAACAATATTTTTCCCATTGACTTGACAATGCTTTAAAATAAAATCAAAGATAAATGCATTTTGATCCTCCTATATTAATTTTTTTTAATATTTTAATCTATTTATAAAAAAAATTAATAATTAGGTCCTCTAATATGATAATTTTATTTTTTAGTGGTCCTCATGATAAAAAGTCTAATTTGCATAGATGATATTGAAATTATGAAGTGACATTTTTTTAATTGATGACACATCATTATAAATATTTAAAATATATTATTATTATTTTTTTAAATTTTCTTTATAATAATTAAACATTTTTAATTATTTTAGTTATTTTTTTTATAAATATTTATTTAGAAATTACATATTATAAATTTTAATTTTAAAAAATATATTTTTGAGTCTATTTTTAATGACGTGACAACAATTAAAAAATGTCACCTCATAATTTCAATGTCATATATGCAAATTAGATTATTTTGTCATGGGGACCTTAAAAGGAACATGAAATACGATATTGGAGAACTTAATAGTTTATTTTTTTATAGAGAGACTAAAATATTTAAAAAATTAATATAGGGTGACCAAAAATACATTTAAACTTTATTTAATTTATGATTAATTCTAACTTATATCCTAACAGTTCTAGTTAAGAGATAAATATATAAAATGTTTAAAAATCAAATGAATAAAATATATTTATTTTAATTAAAATTAAATTATAGAAGAAAAAAAACCATTCTAAAAAATGTTTTATTTCGAAATAAATAATAAAATGGAGATGAAATTAATAATTCAAAATAATTTTATTAAAAAAGAAACATCATATTTATTAAATTTTATTAAATTTAATAATTATTTATGTCACACATATATAATAATCGCTTATAATTACTCCAAATTAGTAAATTTATCCACCAAAGTATCACATGGATAATTCCAATTAATGAACTAGCATAAGATTGAGATTGAGTTTCTACACTAAAATCCTCGCTAAAACACAGACTTCTATATCATGAATCAAACAGCGTGCATGATACTCGGTGTCAAAAAATGGCTTATTGAAAAACGATGATTCTCAGCTGACTACAACTAGAAATATCCATCGTCACAGGATTCAAAAGAGAAATATCTCCATATTAATATGGTCAACGTCTTCACCTAAAACAAACCTTTAAGAAACCACTGTAACGAAAAACAAAGGCAACCTTTTACCAAATAGAATTAGTGAAAATATAACACATAAAATTAGTGAGCATACCCTATCTGAAACCTTAATCATATTATGTGAAAACTTGTTTGTAACCTTTTCAAGTATTATTATGCGAAACCATTTAGCTTATGTATTAGGAAAAACACTATCTCTAACTATTTTCAATTGCCATATTAGAGCCTCCGCAACATGAGTTGTTAGGCTTAACATCAGCCCTATATGCAGAATGATGCTAGAACCCACACACATAAAATTAGACCAACACATAACAACCCGATAATAAACCTAGACCAAGGTAAGCCGTCCATGATGCAAAACTGAATCGATCAAATAGAGCCAAGCAATATGTTAGGCACACAACTAATATCCATGTAGAGATCCTTAAGCCTTAATTCGATCGAAACAATTGGATACTTTTGTTGCAACCAAATATTTGTCCTCCTATTTATAACCTCTAATTGGCTTACACTTCTTACATCATCCATATACATACCCCTATTAGGTCATCTAATATTGCATACATTCATCTAACACCAAGGATGAAAGGTCAAAAGTATCAACGCTTCCCTTTGGATTAGGGCTTTCTCATCTTGGTAGGGTTTGGTCTCAACTAAAGCTCAAAGAGTAAATGGTCAGTATTAGGGATTTGTCCCTTACACTCAAGCTCGCTTGTTAAAGGCTCAAGGCTCGAATACACATCATTTAAACCTCACCTTATCAATATTCTTTAGATTCGTTCAAATGATGAGGTGATTATCGTGGCTTGCGAAACATGTTACTCTACAAAGTCACTGAGGAAGCCGTGAACCAGGGAATGGAGGCTTCACAAGTTACATCTTCCTGTGCTCACAGTTGTCCTTTGATTAGGATTTATTTCCCTAAATCATACATCATTCATAATAAGTTTTCATTGTGAAATTGTGATCATCAAGCCAGGCTATCATTAGAGGATGTCATTAATGGAAGTCAGGCTACCATTTCAAGCCTTATCATCCATCTCAAAGAGTTATGTAAGGAATTTCTATTGTGTGCTCCCCTAGTCAATATATCTTTGAGGATGGGGTGAAAATTACTGAGTTGGGGTACAAAAGATTAGGTGATGGATTCATGGTATTCAAGACATGGTTGTCATATCGATTACATGATCAATTACATGGATACAAAATCAAAAGAATATGAGAATTTCAAGTCCTAATTTGAAAGGGAGTTTTCCTTGAAAAATGGGACTTTCTCATAGAATTTACAAGATTACATGTACATTTAGCAGTCTAGAAAGTGGTAAAGGCCAATGCAATCATTCTCATCTAAGCCTATCATGAGATTTTACCAACAATATCAAAGGAACTCTAAAGTTCAAAATTCAATTCCGAATGAAAGAGAACGGTTACTTAAATTTTGTCATTGGAATCTTCTAATTATTAAAGGTTCTCAAAATTCAGGTCATTACACATTACAATTCATTACAAATTCATATAAAAATTACAAAAGAATCTACATTGTCCTAAATCTATGCTAAGCTTTAAGCTTCAATCAATTTCTCTCAAAACTTATGTTTCATGCCTATCCTAATCTCCACCAATATACTTCGATGAACTTTGAGTAATAAACTTTGAGCAGCCTTGCCTTCATATCAACATGATCTTAACCTTGTTTCCCTACCCCCTCATCATATTAGTTCTCTTTTCATGTGTCGGCCAAAATTGGTTCAAACTAGATCACAACAGTCCCGCACATACACGATCCACATCAATAAATAACAAAGGAAAAGAGTTATGTAGTTAGCAAGTTAATTGTTTAAACAAATAATAAAACCTTTTTATTTATATATACTTTGCATTCATGCATATTCCCTTAGCTTGTAAGATTTAGACATAGACACACCCTTTTGATTAGATAAAAAGAGTGGATCCCGTGGATTACCACGGAGGTGAGGGGTGCTAATACATTTCTCTTGCGTAATCGACTCCCGTACCCTTTCTCTTAATCGTGAGACCTTGACGAGTTCCCTTTTAGGTTTACACGATGTTTTCCTTTCCCTTCCCGTGAGATTAAAAATGTTCGATGGAGACTTCATTGCTTTGATAATTTTCAGCTAGTTGCTTCAATTTGAACCTGCACACAGGAAATAAAATCACAACATTTAAGGTGAAAGGAACACAAGAATGGGGGAGGGGTTGAATTAGGTTTCACAAAATAAAATTTCTCAAAACTCTAACATCAACTGTTAACATAAGAATAAAAATAAATGAGCACAATTATTTTTATCTTGGTTCATTGTTATCAAAGTTAATTCACTTCACCCACAAAGGTGATTTGGTACCTTCTCAATAAGGACTTAATCTACTATAACTAAACTGATTACAGAACCACAACAATACTAACCTGTCATTGTTACAAACCACAAAGACCAACCGTCAACATCTTCTTGAGAATCTTGACTAAATCCTAGCCTCTCGAGAACGAAAACCTCAAACACAAATTGTAACACCCTGTAACCCCACATCCCCGCAATAATTTGGCATAATTAGCATGCATATAAAAGATGGGTCTCACATGTATTTCCAAAAAAAAACACAATTACACCGGTCATGCTCATAACACACATTTAATATCACGTTTCATACATCAATACATATGCATATCACAACGGAATAATTCTCTTTTCAAAATGATGCCAATAAATGAAATCCCATAATAACAATTATATAATAAAACATTAGTGAAATTCCTGGCAGCAGATACTTGATGTCACAGAGAATGTTATGACACAGTATCTGACACTGTGTTAGCAATTCACACAGTAAATACAGAAAGCAGTAAATAACACAATAAGTTGTTCACCCAGTTCGGTTCAACAAACCTACATATGGGGACTACCAAGCCGGAGAAAGTTCACTATTTAGATCAATTGAAGACCCTACACCAACACACCGATGACCTTCTCACTTAATCACTACCCAATGATCCTTTTACCTAAGTCCTACTTAGATATGAGTTCCTACTCACTCCCCCTCAATCACCGCAGTGATATCAACCTATTGACTAATTGAATTGTGAAGACACACTTCAATAAAATATCTTGATCTTGCTTCAAAGCTTCAATCAAGAGACAAACACTGTGCTTTAAAGCTTTGAGTGATAAACTACCCTTACAAAGAAATCCTAGTCCAATGCACTTATCAATTGATAGTTGCTTGGCTCACAAGAGAAACTAGAATTACACAATACAAACTGTTACAAATCCTAACAAGACATTAAACACAAGCTGCTATCTCTTCAATACATTCAAAGGGCGCAGCTGTAGAGTAAGGGTTGAATTCTTTATATAGAAGCAGTCCTGAATCTTCAGTTTTGGGCTTCCAAAAAGATAGCTAGGTGAAGCAACTCGATTTTCAAAAATCTTTTAATTCTCGAAAACTAGTGAAATCGCCACCTAATTTTATTTGTTCTAAAAAGAACGGAAAATATAGATAAAACCCCAAACATGCGGATAAGGCGGTCTACGACCAAAAAGTGGGATCGGAGTCGCTATGTGGGAAGGTATTAGCACCCCTTACATCCATCGTACTCGATGGGACCCATTTAATTCTACGCGTTTGTGTGTGTGTTTACTAAGTTATGGATGTTAAAAAGAAAACAGAAATTGTTTCTTATTATTTTGAGTTTGACACGGTTTCGGAACCGTGTGCCTACATATTCCCTTGTGCAATGGGAAAGTCAAAACTCTGTAGTTCCTCTCGAAAAGGTTTTAAGTTTGTTGTATTGATTTTATAAGAAAAATCATGCGTTTAGACACTTCAAATACTTTGAACTAGGACTTGTTTTGTTTGTTTGAAAAGCTTAAGTCCTCGTTCGTATTTGACACGACTATTACACTCTCTTAATCCGAAAAGAGTTTTTTACGATCGCATATGAGCGATAAAAGAATTTGAATGAGTTGAATTGTTTTTTATGTGGATGAAAAAGTACCGAACAACGAGGCTAGCGTCTCACGATTCAAATACTAGAAACCCGAGGAACGAAAGTTCACCCAAGTCGTCTATCACCCAAAAATGTTTTCTTGAGAAAAAATGAAGTGAAATGAGTTCACGTTATTTAGGGGTCTTTAAGCCACGGGTCTAGCGTCCAACGACTTAAAGACTAAAGTTTATTTGGGGGACAAGTTTTTTAGCAACTAGTCTAGCGTCTAACGACTAAAAAACTTGTACTTTATTATGAAAAAGATTTCGAAAATGCACTCGACGTTGGATCGAGGTTTGAAACTTATTATGAAAGTGTTTTTTGCAATGCGAGTTATGGTTAATTGAATATATGGTCCTAAGGTGCGGTAATGGAAAAGAACACACAATAGTATACAAGCATTAAATAAAGCAAGTAAATAAATTAAAAGCCCATACAAGGTGGCTTGCGCAAATAAATGATTTACATTGTGTAGGTGCATATGAAATAAATTTAATCGATTAATTAAACAAAACTTAATCAAGTAATTAGTTTAATAAAATTAATTAGGTAAACTAATTAATTTTAAATAACCTAATTAGATAATTAAATAATGTTTAACCACTCAATCAAAGTTTCATTGTAAGCCCAAGAGTAAGCGGTGTGTGCATAAATGTGTGGCTGTGACGCTTCAAAGCTTTGTCAACTCGTGGTTAAAATGGCTCATTTAGTATTAGTTTGAAAAATATTTTTGGTTGTGCTTTGTGAATAATAAATAAATGATAAAGCAATAAGAATATTTACTAGCTATTACATCAAGTGGGGAATGGGGTACAAATTTACAAATGGGGAATGAATAGAAAATAAAATGCTAAAAATTTCCTAATAATAAAAATGAATAAAAAAAAAACTAACTAGCACTATTAATACTATTTTTTTTTTGTATTTTTGAGATATTACCAAATATTTTATTGGTTAAAAAGATAATAATAATTATTGTTAACTAAAGAGAATAAGAGCAATGACAAATAATAGTAATAGTAATAGTATAAATGTGAATAATAGTATGGTAATAATAATGTAACAGTAGTGATGTTAGTAATAATATGCGTATGATAGTAATGCTAATAATAATAATAATAAAAATAATAATAGTAATGATATGATAATATAATAGTAATAAAATAGAATTGGTAATAATAATATTATTAGTAAAAAAAAATAATGATAATAATGTTACTAATACAGCTAAAAAGAAAACAAAGTTAATAATAATGATAATCAAAACATAATAATAATGATAATGATATAATAATAATACTAGTAATAATATGATAATATAATTAAAAATAACAATAATGATTAGTAAAAGAAAATAGTTAGTAAAAGAAATAATAATAATTAGTATATAAAAAAAACAAAGAAAAAGTAATCCTAAAAGAACAAAATCGACTGTGATGTTCTTCGTCGTCAACCCTTACGGTGAAAACCCAGAATCCCAAACCCTTTCTCGCGACCTCTGGTTTTCTCTCGCCATGACCGCGACCCGCCGTTTCTCTCTTCTTCTCCGACGCGATCCTCTCTCTCTCTCACCGATCGTGACCTCTCTCTCTCTCTCACCGATCGTGACCTCTCTTCTCTCTTCTCACCATGGCCGCGATGATTTGCATGTTTGATTTCTGACTATGATTTTCGTTTTCTGATTGTTGGTTTGCAGACAGCTTACCGATTGGGAGCCTTGACGGTTTGGGAACTCCAAGTCAGCGATCCGAGTTCGGTTGCGTGTTCGGATGCGAGTGAGTTCCGGGTGAGATTACTCCGATTGCACTTCTTTTCCTCTCTTCTCTGAATCAGAACTAGCTTTCTGAACTTGATTTTTCTGAAGGGTTGTAGTTTTAGGAATATGATGTTAGGGTTTGGCTTATCGTGTTTCTTGGTCTTTTTGGTCTGTGGCTTTGGTTAGAACATGGTTTTTTGGCTTGTTAGTTAAGAACCGATGATATCTCTTTTCTGGTATATTTTTCTGGGTTTACAAGAACAGCTGCTTACTGATGCTTTGTTGGGTTTTTGGAACTTTGGTTAAGAACAGATGCCATTTTCTTTCTCTTTGTATTCTTGGCTGTTTGTTATACCTCTCCTAGTTTGTATGAACAGATACACACTTGATTATATTGAAAAATGCCTCTCTTTTTGCCTGAACAGAGATAACTTTTTTTTACCGTCCTCTGCTTTTCCTTTTGACCACAGATATAACTTAATCTTGGCTAGCTGCTGCCATTTTTCTGATTAATTGGGACAGACTTTTTGCCTTGTTCTTCTTGCTCAAAACTGTTTTTTATATCACTCTTGTGCAAACTATATCTGTCTCCCTTTTGGAATATGAACTGTGGTATTATGTTGCTTGTATTCAATGTAAATTTTCCTTTTCTGGCATCAGAGGCCTGCTGTGCTATTGCTGCTCTGTTTCCTCTTTATACATGCTGCTGCTGCTTGGGTAAAAACCAGTTACTTCATGCTGATAACCATGTATTTGTGGGGTAAAAATGGTTTCTGGTTTTACTCATTTGCTCTGCTGGTTGCCTGTTGGATTTAAATATATTGCTGCCTGTTGGAATTTTTTTTGTCTCTCTTGCATTGGGCTGAAGCAGAATTGTTTGGTTGGGCTGTTTTACTTGGAATAATGTTTCTGATTTCCAAAATGCACCTCTTTTGTGAACCAACAACGGAAGTTGTTGTGATTTGCAATAGAGGTGACAGTAACGGCCGATGAAGGAACTTCGGTTCCGAGGCTTTTGAAACAATTGACCTTTAAACCTGATTCCTTAACACAACCCTAGTGATGAGCCTGAAAAACATAATTCTCTTATTTTCGTATGAAAATTGCTCTGTTGCTATTAATTATGTTTCTTTCCAACGTTTCAGATGACAAGCGGACAGCATGGTGTGGAAGTGAAGAGGAATGCCCGGATGAAGAGAAATTCGAAGGAAGACAGCAGTTTACTCGAACAAACCTTAGAAGTTCATAGGATTAGAATAGAATTAAAGCAATTTTGTACTCTTTCTGTAAACATTTTAGAATATTTTGTAATATCGAATTGATAAAACAAAAAGTTCCAACCTTAAATTACAGTTACCACATTATGCAAAACTTTCTCCTTATCTTGTAACATCATCTTGATAAACAAAATTTCAAAATTCAACTTAAATCCAAGTTCCGTTATGACGAAATCTTTGCAAACAATATCTCTCTGCTACAAGTAAAATTCAAAATCGAGAACACATCCTCCATTGAGCTTAAGATCCACAAACCAACAAAGTATTCTCTTTTTTTAAAATTAAAACCCATGAAAATAAATAATTATTATATTTCCTGAATTAAAATTCCAAAAGGCGAATAATTTCTCTCAAAGCGAATAATTCTTACATCCTTTTGAACTAGATAACTCCAAGTCTCCGGACTACGAGCTAAAATCGAATCTTTCCTCCGAAGACAATGAATGGACGGATAAAACAAAGGGGAAATTTTGGGGTGCGACAGTTGCCCCTATTCAATCATCTTAAACCTGATAAGTGAGAAAGATTGACAACTTTCGAACGTTCAAGGTGGAAGAGGATTGAATACTAGAGAACCCCAAAAATTTGCCCGACGCGGGAAACCAATGCCACAAAAGAAAACAGATAACAAATCTTGACTACGGAGCCAAGAAAAATGCTTGAAGGGAAAACTTGCTAAGCATCAACGGAATGCTTTAACACAACAGCTGGGAGATTTTAACAACACTGGGGATAACCGTGTCACCGAAATGACTTTGACAACAATTTTTAATGAAAATGCTATGAGAAAAGAAACGAACTTCTCAAGCGAAAAGAAAAGCAATATATTAAGAAATTGACATGACTGAGAACTTAACAAAGAGTCCTCTGAAAACTAAGGAATACCTGGAAACCTTAAACATAATTGAAAATGACAAGACTGAGAACTTAACAAAGAGCTCTCTGATAACTAAGGAATACCTGGAAACCTTACACAAAATTGAAAAATTGACAAGACTGAGAACTTAACAAAGAGTTACTTGATTGAGTAAGGAATACCTGGAAACCTTACACAACATTGAAAAATGGACATGACTGAGAACTTAACAAAGAGTTCTCTGATAACGAAGGAATACCTGGAAACCTTTACACAAAATTTGAAAAATTGACACGATTGAGAACTTAACAAAGAGTTCTCTGAATTAAGGAATACCTGGAGACCTTAGACAAAATTTGAAATGACATGATTGAGAACTTAACAAAGAGTTCTCTGATTGACAAGACTGAGAACTTAACAAAGAGTTCTCTGATAACTAAGGAATACCTGGAGGCCTTAAACAAAATAGAAATGACATGGTTGAGAACTTAACAAAGAGTTCTCTGATTGACATGATTGAGAACTTAACAAAGAGTTCCCTGAATATATGGCTAGAACAATATCGGAATTGTTGGTGCACGAAAGTGCGAGGAGCCATGGCATGCTGAATGTCTTTAATCGTGTAACCTCTGAGTTACCCGCAGAACAAAATCAGTAGCGCACCCGAGAGCACAACTCTGGGGATAAACAAAACAATATCCAGCACACCGGCGTGATATAGATGTTTATGAAGTCGGTAAATCTTGCTTCCGACATTTCTGCTGATGAGAGATCTTACTGAACATGTACGGACATGTTGAACAACTTCTGAGTTGACAAGATCTTCAATTTGTGTGCAGATAGCTTTACCGTTGATAGAAGAATCAGATTCAGCCGGATCGAAAAACTTCTAGGGTAATGAGCCTCAATTTGCTGACATTGTATGGACAATGCGTTGCAGCAAGTGGATATGTAGATCAACTTCTGAGTTGGAGAAATATCTTGTGATTTGAATAAACATCCCGCCGGGTGGATATTTATTTGTTGAGTAGTTGATGACTTACTGGGGAAATAAACGCACCAGAAGTTCGATGTAGTTTTCCGAGAACGGCTCATAGGAGTAAATTGTGGAAGCCACTGCCAATAGCATTTGCTGAGAAGATTCTTGTCTGAAAGAAGTCTTTGAAAATACCAAGAATGATATTGTAGTAATCCTTTCTGAAGGAGACTCACTTGGGGAGTAAATTAAGCTTCGTTGGGGAAACTCCGTAAGAAAACCGTGTGGAGAATTCACTGGGGATTCCCGGTTGAATAATTTTGCTGACGTTTGAGTCCGTCTGAAAGAGACAACTGTTTCGCTGGGGAAGAAATCTCGATTGGAGAAACCATCAGTTATTGAGATCCAAACAAGTATATAACTTGTGCTTGTAGCAAAGAGGATAATTTGTCGTCTGAGAACTAATCCTTCCATTTGATCCTTACGAGGATATCTCAGCCAGCTTGAAAACCTGCAAAACAGATAGCCGAAGCTAATGCATGGGTATGATATGCATGATATGATTTTCTAATGCAAATGGTGTATGCTTTCCTGATACTGTTGAGAGAAGGAAGACATCACTGGGGAATCAAATTGAAGGATCTTGTTGTCATAAGAGTTCACTGGGGAATCCAATTTGAACGATCTTGTTGTCATAAGAGTTCACTGGGGAATCCAATTGATTCTCTGGGGAAGAGACTTCATTGGAGAACGACACTATGGTCGATTGTCTTTCACCCAAGCATTCTCCTGGCACTGGGGAGAAGAACTAAGTTTCCAATTGAGAAATAGTCTTCTGCTCGCACTTGACTTCATTCTCGAAAGATCCCGAGTCCTGACTGGGGTTTATGCATGAATATATTGTACATGATATGTCTGAGTAAAGCGACATGACTAATGCATGACGATGACTTATGTAATGATTTATGAATGCATGCATGTATCATTAGATGTGTGCCAAATAAAATTTGACCTTGAAGGAAAAATCGTCAGACGAGAACTGATTTTAAGTTAAACCACCAGACGGAAACTGGTGAAAATATTCTAACCACCAGACGGAAACTGGTGAAAACATCCTAACCACCAGACGGAAACTGGTGAAATGATTTTAATCAATCAGACGGAAACTGGTGGAAATATTATAATCAACCAGACGGAAACTGGTGAAATGATTTTAACCACCGGACGGAAACTGGTGAAAATATTCTAATCAACCAGACGGAAACTGGTTAAATGATTTTAACCACCGGACGGAAACTGGTGGAAATATTCTAATCAACCAGACGGAAACTGGTGAAATGATTTTAACCACCGGACGGAAACTGGTGGAAATATTCTAATCAACCAGACGGAAACTGGTGAAAACATCCTAATCAACCGAAAACCGGTGAAATGATTTTAATCACCGGACGAAACCGTGAAAATATTCTAATCAACCGAAAACCGGTGAAAATATTCTAATCAACCGACTAAACGGTGAAATAATTTTAATCAACCAGACGGAAACTGGTGGAATGATTTTTACCAACCAGACGGAAACTGGTCCAACGTACCAAACAAAGTCAGATTTTAAATGGCACAGGATGAGATGCATAATTGACAATGCATGAAGATGCTTTTACCGCTTGATCGGTTAAGACCAAGAAAGATTCTTGAAACAAATTTCCCATCCAAAGGAAGTTGTTAGCATGATTCCCTGCCACTCAAATTGAACGCAACAGCTGTTGACACTTGAGAGGAGAATTTCCGAGCAGCTTGAAGATACAGAACGAAATTGTCCGTGATATAGCAATCATAGCCCCAACTGCTGGTTATCCGAGATTTTCTTTGGGAGGATGCCGACCTACAAGAATCCGATATTTGAGATCTTGCCCGTAATCTTAAATTCCAATGCAAGATGCCCCTGATTGACAAATCCTTTGAGAGATATTACCGTATCTCGATGTGACTGCCCCAGATTGACTGAATCGTGAAGATTTGACTTCACTATGCTATAGAAATAAGTATGAACCAAAATGCTCCATGGAAAGACTCCAACGCTGAGGTGGCTCCCCGATTGATGTAATCTTGGAACGACATGCCCCAAACTAATCGCTTTGAGAAAGTCCAAATCACTTGTTGATTGCTTTTAAGGACTCGCCTCAGATTAGCGTAAATTGAGAAGTCAATTTCAATTCGATTGCCCCAAGTTAATGTAATCTTGAGAAAACAACTGTGACGCACAACAAAGTCCTTAAACATCCCGCCTTGATACAAATAATCGCTAACTCAATGTAATAATCAAGCTTCTTCTTTGGACAAAGTTAAACTCTTCACCGATGTTCATTATGAGAACTTCTTTAATGTCAAATAATTGTTTTACATGTAGAAGAATGTTTATTATGACAATTATCATGCAACATTTATGCGCCTTCAAGCTTTGTATGAAAAACATTATGATGATTTTTTTTTTTTTTTTGTGAGTGAAACACTTTAGAGTGCAACACCGAAAACCTTTTTTTTGAAAGATAAGACGGCATATGATACCAACACGTATACTTAACACAATCGTAGGAGTCGTAAACGCGATCTCTTTGTCGATGCTTTTGAGTTAACCCATGCTTCAATTAGGACTTTTGAGGGTTGTAACGTGGCTTGGTTCACGGGTTTTTTAGAAAAAGGATTTTTAGGTTCAAGACATTTGATGCCCGCCCATTCTCCATGATGTCCTTCAGTCCTAAGTTCAACTATCTTAATACGAGCACCCATCTCTCGAGAGGAGTTTATGATGGTTGAGGAACCAATACGAGGTTTCTTGGACAACAAATACTCACATTTTGTCTTTTGGTACTTGACCACACAACTTGTTCTTTGTTTAGAATTTCTTGGAAAATGCATTTCGGGATTTTTACTTTCCCAAATCTTGCCTGAATTTTACCTAAGCGACTTATTACTAAGCTTCGTCTTAGCGGGCTTTTTGTCTTTTTCTATTCATTTTTTTTAACAAGTCCTGGATTTATGCAATCGCCTTCGATTGTTGGAAGCATTTGTGATCGCCCGAGTCCTTAGGTCGATGAAGGGTAATCGTTGTAGTGTCGCCATCTGTTGACCTTCCGATGCGAGAGATAACCAATGGGGTATCATTCTCTTCTAATGCACAAAGTTGATAGATGAAGGTTGACTATTGTGGTTCGACCTTCCTCAACCTTTGAAGGATAACCATTGTTGTATCTTTGATGCACACTCTCTTGATGAGTTCAACGCCGATCGATTAATCAACACTACCCCCCGGGTTACAAAATGAGGGTTTTTCTAAATAGAAAGAAAAGAAACTCCTACTTCAAGGCTCAAAGGGGTTAACGAGGGTCTATCTCCTTATAACTCCGTGTTTAGGATTTGAAACAAGGCCTGACATCATCAACAAGGGTTTTACTCGAAAGCATACGACTAGAGACCAGGCTTTCAATTATCGTCATCCTCCCTCCAATCTTTGCCTAGGCGAAATGATTGGTAACGTTGGTATCAAAATGCTCGCAAATCATTTAAAGAGTGATAACGAATGGATCGAGTGACAACGAATGGATTACTTCAAGACAAGCATACTGCTGTATTAAGATTAATAAACAAACATGTTTCTACATGCAAACAACAGCTTTAAACAATTAAACAAGATACATATGAAAATGCAAGAAAGAAATAAAAGACCGTTGTTGAAGAGACTTGAGCTCGCCTTGACTTGTTGATTCAGATGACTTTAGAGTCTTGGTGCTCACTTGAGTACGGGTTTCCATTCACAAATGTAATACCTCCTCAAGAATCAAATACTTCGTCAATCGCTTGTTGAACTTTGGCTTTGTAAGGATTGCAATCCTCCGCTGAGTGTCCCACCGCATCAAAGATGGTATCCACATCGCGATTATGATCATATCGTATGGAATGACTTCGTGGCTTAATGAACTTGGGAACCACCAACGAGCTTTGAATCGATATGGCGTAAGTCGTAGGTCATCGGAATGGGATCAAGAGGAGCATTCCTTCTTTCCAAATTACTTAGATTTGCGTGGATTCCGACGCTGACTTTGATATCCACGGCCTTGAACTTGTTTCTTTGCATGAGGAGTGCCCCATGGTTGGGTATCGTGGACCGAGAAGCATCGTCGATATTGAACAAATGCATGTATGGAGGTTGACCATAAGGTATAGGAGGTGGAGCATGAGCTTCCCAAATTGCATTGGTTTCATAATCCTCCTCTTCCATTTGAGAACCTCTCAAGAATTCTTCCTCATCTTGGCTACCGAGGCATCTTGAGTTTTCCACTTTGAGACCGCTTTCAATGCTTCTCCCACCATCACTAAGTCGAGAAACTTGAAGATGTGCAACCTATCATTCTTTCAAGTATGAATTAGGTAAGGTATTCAAAACAAGTCAACCAACTCCCTATCAAGCATTGGTGGTTTAACTCGGCAGCCAACTCTCTCCATCTTTGAGCATACCCTTGAATGACTCGTTAATATTCGTAGAAAGATTCAGAATTGATGGTTGGAGCCATGGAAAGGTTGAACTCATTGTTTCGTGAATGAGGAAGATAAGTCTTCCAATTGTGAATATCCTTTTTCTCCAATCATGTACCAATCCGTAGATGCCCCACTAAGACCGCCTTGAAAACAATGGATGAGAAACTTTTCATCATGAGCATATGCGACATCTTGCGAACAAACATCTTCAAATGAGCCTCGACAACTAACACCTTTGTACTTCTCAAGTTTGGCATTTTAAACTTTGGTGGAATCACGACGCTCGACACTAAGCAAAGGTCGCAAAGATCTAGACCAATAGTATCGCTTCCATTCAATACCCTCAATTGTTCCTTCGCATCAAGACACATTCGTCTGCTTCAGATTCGAGGAGCTCGTGTTGACCATTGAACTGCCTCGAGGATTTTGCACGTAGTTGGCAAACCTAGGCTTCTTAGTTGGCTGAGGATGTGGGATACAACCTTCTTGGACAGTTGATTGCCTTTGGACCGTAGGGATTGTGTTAGATTGAACATTGAGCACCAATTGAGGTTGAATAGGATCATCCACATGCAGAGGAGAATCGTACATTGGATTATACATAACAGTAAATCCTGACGTGGAGTCCGTAGTAGTATCTTGGGCATTGTCCTCCGAAGAAGCTGTCATGGCTTCCAACATTTGATACACCTTGTCTTTCACACCTTCTAGGTCTTCTCTTATCACAACTTGATTATGTTCCAATTGGTCTATCATACTTGCCATGAGTGCAAGAAATCAGCTAACTGGCCAGGAACAAAAGGTGACATGAGCTTTTTGTAGTGGAGGAGAAAATGCATGCATGTTGATGAATGCAAATGCATTATTTTATTTCTATTTTTGAATGCAAATGATTTTTATATTTAGAATGCAATGCAATGCAATACAATGGCAATGCATATAAGAATGTAATGTGATGCGATACATATTGATGTTATGTGTAAAATTACGTAAAGTCAAACAAAAGGGTTTAAAAGGACGGTCGGACATGGTTTCGACGTCTATCCAACAATTCCCCAAACAAGGTTGGTTCTAGTGTTTTCATGCTAAATGCTTCTCGGAGTCTCAGATCCCCTTTTTTTGAAATATTATCCACACGCGATCGGCCTACGTGGGGATAATACTTCCAAAAGTATACTCCAAGAAGCGGCTCTTAAAGGGATACTCAAAATCCTTTGAGCGGTTGGTTTCGATTTTGGACATCCTAATACTTAGAGTTACAGGCCATTTGTCCAAGAATTATTATCCCGCACTATTGTACGGTGCAATAACTCCCTTAAAAAGACCAACTCTAAGTTGTGGTCTTCACGTCGATCCAAGGAACACGGATGTCCAATGGACCTAAGCTACTCAACCACTCTAAACTTATGTTTCCTAGAAGCCTGGGTATTGGGCTTATCTACGAATCATATCCAAAAACGCCCAAATATCAAAATATATCACATGATAGCATAAAGAAATAATAATAAACCTCAAAGCAATAAATGAACACACAAGCGAAGAATTAAATTAGGGTTGACTCGCTTAGTCAAAAACTTTTAAAAAGTATTCCCCAGTGAAGTCGCCAACTGAAGCAACTCGATTTTCAAAACTCTTTTAATTCTCGAAAACTAGTGAAATCGCCACCTAATTTTATTTGTTCTAAAAAGAACGGGAAAATATAGATAAAACCCCAAACATGCGGATAAGGCGGTCTACGCGACCAAAAAGTGGATCGAGTCGCTTATGTAAGGGGAAGGTATTAGCACCCCTTACATCCATCGTACTCGATGGGACCCATTTAATTCTACGCGTTTGTGTGTGTGTTTACTAAGTTATGGATGTTAAAAAGAAAACAGAAATTGTTTCTTATTATTTTGAGTTTGACACGGTTTCGGAACCGTGTGCCTACATATTCCCTTGTGCAATGGGAAAGTCAAAACTCTGTAGTTCCTCTCGAAAAGGTTTTAAGTTTGTTGTATTGATTTTATAAGAAAAATCATGCTTAGACACTTCAAATACTTTGAACTAGGACTTGTTTTGTTTGTTTGAAAAGCTTAAGTCCTCGTCAGATTTGACACGACTATTACACTCTCTTAATCCGAAAAGAGTTTTTACGATCGCATATGAGCGATAAAAGAATTTGAATGAGTTGAATTGTTTTTATGTGGATGAAAAGTACCGAACAACGAGGCTAGGCCTCACGATTCAAATACTAGAAACCCGAGGAACGAAAGTTCACCCAAGTCGCCTATCACCCAAAAATGTTTTCTTGAGAAAAATGAAGTGAAATGAGTTCACGTTTAGGGTCTTTAAGCCACGGGTCTAGCGTCCAACGACTTAAAGACTAAAGTTTATTTGGGGACAAGTTTTTAGCAACTAGTCTAGCGCCTAACGACTAAAAACTTGTACTTTATTATGAAAAGATTTCAAAATGCACTCGACGTTGGATCGAGGTTTGAAACTTATTATGAAAGTTTTTTTGCAATGCGAGTTATGGTTAATTGAATATATGGTCCTAAGGTGCGGTAATGGAAAAGAACACACAATAGTATACAAGCATTAAATAAAGCAAGTAAATAAATTAAAAGCCCATACAAGGTGGCTTGCGCAAATAAATGATTTACATTGTGTAGGTGCATGCGCGAAATAAATTTAATCGATTAATTAAACAAAACTTAATCAAGTAATTAGTTTAATAAAATTAATTAGGTAAACTAATTAATTTTAAATAACCTAATTAGATAATTAAATAATGTTTAACCACTCAATCAAAGTTTCATTGTAAGCCCAAGAGTAAGCGTGTGTGCATAAATGTGTGGCCGCCAGACGCTCAAAGCTTTGTCAACTCAGGGTTAAAAATGGCTCGCACGAGTATTAGTTTGAAAAATATTTTTGGTTGTGCTTTGTGAATAATAAATAAATGATAAAGCAATAAGAATATTTACTAGCTATTACATCAAGTGGGGAATGGGGTACAAATTTACAAATGGGGAATGAATAGAAAATAAAATGCTAAAAATTTCCTAATAATAAAAATGAATAAAAAAAAAAAACTAACTAGCACTATTAATACTATTTTTTTTTTGTATTTTTGAGATATTACCAAATATTTTATTGGTTAAAAAGATAATAATAATTATTGTTAACTAAAGAGAATAAGAGCAATGACAAATAATAGTAATAGTAATAGTATAAATGTGAATAATAGTATGGTAATAATAATGTAACAGTAGTGATGTTAGTAATAATATGCGTATGATAGTAATGCTAATAATAATAATAATAATAAAAATAATAATAGTAATGATATGATAATATAATAGTAATAAAATAGAATTGGTAATAATAATATTATTAGTAAAAAAAAATAATGATAATAATGTTACTAATACAGCTAAAAAGAAAATAAAGTTAATAATAATGATAATCAAAACATAATAATAATGATAATGATATAATAATAATACTAGTAATAATATGATAATATAATTAAAAATAACAATAATGATTAGTAAAAGAAAATAGTTAGTAAAAGAAATAATAATAATTAGTATATAAAAAAAACAAAGAAAAAGTAATCCTAAAAGAACAAAACCAGACTCTGCATGTTCTTCGTCGCTCAACCCTTACGGTGAAAACCCAGAATCCCAAACCCTTTCTCGCGACCTCTGATTTTCTCTCGCCATGACCGCGACCCGCCGTTTCTCTCTTCTTCTCCGACGCGATCCTCTCTCTCTCTCACCGATCGTGACCTCTCTCTCTCTCTCACCGATCGTGACCTCTCTTCTCTCTTCTCACCATGGCCGCGATGATTTGCATGTTTGATTTCTGACTATGATTTTCGTTTTCTGATTGTTGGTTTGCAGACAGCTTACCGATTGGGAGCCTTGACGGTTTGGGAACTCCAAGTCAGCGATCCGAGTTCGGTCATGTGTTCGTCATGAGTGAGTTCCGGGTGAGATTACTCCGATTGCACTTCTTTTCCTCTCTTCTCTGAATCAGAACTAGCTTTCTGAACTTGATTTTTCTGAAGGGTTGTAGTTTTAGGAATATGATGTTAGGGTTTGGCTTATCCTGTTTCTTGGTCTTTTTGGTCTGTGGCTTTGGTTAGAACATGGTTTTTTGGCTTGTTAGTTAAGAACCGATGATATCTCTTTTCTGGTATATTTTTCTGGGTTTACAAGAACAGCTGCTTACTGATGCTTTGTTGGGTTTTTGGAACTTTGGTTAAGAATAGATGCCATTTTCTTTCTCTTTGTATTCTTGGCTGTTTGTTATACCTCTCCTAGTTTGTATGAACAGATACACACTTGATTATATTGAAAAATGCCTCCTTTGCCTCGAATGAGATAACTTTTTACCCTCCTCTGCTTTTCCTTTTGACCACAGATATAACTTAATCTTGGCTAGCTGCTGCCATTTTTCTGATTAATTGGGACAGACTTTTTGCCTTGTTCTTCTTGCTCAAAACTGTTTTTTATATCACTCTTGTGCAAACTATATCTGTCTCCCTTTTGGAATATGAACTGTGGTATTATGTTGCTTGTATTCAATGTAAATTTTCCTTTTCCGCATCGTAGGCTCTGCTATTGTCGCCTGCTTCCTCTTTATACATGTCCGCTTGGGTAAAACCACATTTAATGTCGATAACCATGTATTTGTGGGGTAAAAATGGTTTCTGGTTTTACTCATTTGCTCTGCTGGTTGCCTGTTGGATTTAAATATATTGCTGCCTGTTGGAATTTTTTTTGTCTCTCTTGCATCTGAAGCAGAATTGTTTGGTTGGGCTGTTTTACTTGGAATAATGTTTCTGATTTCCAAAATGCACCTCTTTTGTGAACCAACAACGGAAGTTGTTGTGATTTGCAATAGAGGTGACAGTAACGGCCGATGAAGGAACTTCGGTTCCGAGGCTTTTGAAACAATTGACCTTTAAACCTGATTCCTTAACACAACCCTAGTGATGAGCCTGAAAAACATAATTCTCTTATTTTCGTATGAAAATTGCTCTATTAATTATGTTTCTTTCCAACGCGTATGACAAGCGGACAGATGGTGTGGAAGTGAAGAGGAATGCCTGATGAAGAGAAATTCAAGGAAGACAGCTTACTCGAACAAACCTTAGAAGTTCATAGGATTAGAATAGAATTAAAGCAATTTTGTACTTTTCTAGAACATTTTAGAATATTTTGTAATATCGAATTGATAAAACAAAAGTTCCAACCTTAAATTACAGCTACCTACATTATGCAAAACTTTCTCCTTATCTTGTAACATCATCTTGATAAACAAAATTTCAAAATTCAACTTAAATCCAAGTTCCGTTATGACGAAATCTTTGCAAACAATATCTCTCTGCTACAAGTAAAATTCAAAACCGAGAACACATCCTCCATTGAGCTTAAGATCCACAAACCAACAAAGTATTCTCTTTTTTTAAAATTAAAACCCATGAAAATAAATAATTATTATATTTCCGAATTAAAATTCCAAAAGAATAATCTCTCTCGCGAATAATTCCTTACGATCCTTTTGAACTAGATAACTCCAAGTCTCCGGACTACAGTTTGAGCTAAAATCGAATCTTTCCTCCGAAGACAATGAATGGACGGATAAAACAAAGGGGAAATTTTGGGGTGCGACACTAGGGTTCACTTAATTTTCTCCTAAAAACATGGTTTGTTCAACAACCAATTTAGGTTTAATTAAGATTAACCTAGCAGCCACGTGAGCATGCTTTCTAATAATGTAAAACATAAATAAAATGCTCAACAAACTTCCCGAAAATCTCAGAAAATCGATTCAGTATGAATGTCACATCGAATGTCATAACATCCGTATGACATCACTGCTTTCTCCTTCCAAGACCTTTAGCTTCCAGCTCGAGCTGTACTTTTACCATCCTTGTCCAGTAGGATTTATCTTCAATCTCTGAATGTCATGACATCTATCAAGACATTTCTAAAGCCTAGTTTTACCAAAATTGATGCCAACTTAAAACACTAACAATTAGGCACTAAAGGCCAATAATCACATAATCTCAATACATAATAAAATAAAGAGAGTATAAAAAACATCTCTTAAAAACAACACGAATTCAAACGTTTCCCCATGTTACATAACCAAAGCATGAATCACCACCTAAAGAAAATAAATGAAGAACTAGCTCCTCCGACTAAACCTTGCGAGAAAAATACTTCTACAAATTTGTACATGAGCGATGTCGTATAAACATCATTTAAACATAAGTGTGAGAATTCATATCATTATAGAAATATATAATAATAATAAGTAATGTATGACATACATACATCTATTGAATTCACCAAACTTCAAATATTCATGTATTCAACATCATCCACCCTATTCACATGATTACATATAAACTATTTCTCGACAATTCATGAATTCAAAGGTAAAACATCACAAATACCACTAATGTTGCACTCATATCAATATTACATAATATACACCAATTACATGTTTCACGTATACACATGTGACTTAAATGCAACTCAGCATAATGCAATATGCATGTGGTATCAATTATTATCCTTATATGGTTTTTACGTTTAAATCGGACCCATCTCCAAGACTGATAACCTCCAAAAAGCCTATCCTCTAAGCCTCAAACCCACCCTCTAGGTTTGGGGACAAGTCACTAGTCTCCACGAAACTAGCAAATATTTCCTCTTGACAAAAAATGATGCATGTGCAATCTTAACAGTATTATGCAATTAAGACTATCTCTCATCTTAATTATACAAGCATACAACACATAATTCATCATATTTTGAATTATCCCACAATTACACAACATATATAATTCATGTCATCATTCACATACAATGTAGTATCATAGCATTAATCAACTTAAGACACCACAATAACATATAGAAAGCAATGTCCAACAATGTTATTCTCATTCATCACTAATTCATAACATACATATTGTCATACCCCAAAATTTGCCCTCCAACTTCTCAAGACATTTCATACACCCATTGTGATACGGTGAACTGACTTTTTGTGTTTTGTATCGCAAATGTGCGGATAGCAAGAGTCGCCACCGACTTTTATTTTTATCCAATTAAGGGAAGGTAAAAGTACAGAAAAAGACCTTCGTTAGATTCTGAGTAAGGGAGAAGGTTATGAAAACGGAAGGTATTAGCACCCTTTTCATCCGTAGTTATCTACGGGCTCTTAGTTGCTCTTAGATCACTTTAAAATTGTGCTTTCTGTGTGTTTGACAAAAATGTTTTGAAAAAGGCATTTCACTTTGACTTTGTAATGATTTATGTAGGAATGTATACAAAGTGTTCGGAAATGTTTCGTTTTGAAAAGAGTTTGAACTTTGACAAAAGTGTGAGGTGTGAAAAGTATTTTGATAGAGAAAGCACCTAAAAGTCTTATTACCTACTCAGAATTGGTCGTTTTCGTGCATTATTTTACGTTCCTTTAGAATAGAGCTATCCATACCATTAGTTGGTAGGTAACTCTATTTGTTGGATGTAAGCGGGACATTCGAAGGGACATCGGATGGTCATAGAAAGCAACTTGTAGGAAGTATCCTAGCACATTCGAAGGGACTATTATCATTTTTCGTAGGCGACAATCGAGGGTCAAGATCATGTATTCGGAGGCGACATCATGGGTCTTATGATCTTTGTATCGAAGGGACTATGATGACTTGTTTTGAAGGCAACGGTGCTATAATACCTCTACGTTCGAGGGACTTGACCATTTGTATTCGTAAGGGGTGCATGTGTGAAAAGAGTGTGTTGATTCAGATATTTTATCTTGAAAATTAGTGAGCTATGTTAATTATTATCTTGCCATACACGCCTAGTTACTAGCAATTCATAGGGTGCGGAAATTAAAATGCGGAATGTAAAGATGCAGAAAGGTAAATGTCCTACGCTATTACATGGCTTCGGGGCAGATACATAATTTAAACTTGCGGAAAATTAAAACCTAATTTAAACTATTACATCCCATAAACAGTTACATTATTGGAAAAATGAAAACGGTAAAAGAAACCGTCTGAAACGGAATAACTTGTAAAAGAATGAGAAATCGGAAAATACGAGATGAATCGAATAAGAGAAAAAATGTTAGAAAAATGCAATTTTTTGAATGAGAAAAATATGACATGCTGGAAATAACATAAATATGCTAAAATAATTTTTTGGGATTTTTTGGATGCAATTTAATAATTAAAATACAATTAAGATTGATTTAAATGCAAAATTATGAATAAAAATAAATATGCATGCAAAATGATATTTTTTAATTTTATAAATTAAATAAACATTTTCAGAAAATAAATGCAAAAGGAAAAATATTTTTGATGATTTTTAATGCATGAAATAAAAATATGAAAAGAAATTTAAAATTGATGCAAAATATTAGAAAATATGAAAATAGAAAATAATTGAAAAAAATGCAAGTTTGGAAAAAGAATGCCAAAACCGGTCCTGGGGAGATTCGAACTGAGGACCTAGGAGGGCATCTACACACAGTCCACGCCTTAACCAACTGAGCCAAGTGTGCAAGCTGTTTGAAAACTGGAACGAGTGGGATCAAAACACGCGTCGCTCCCTGAACGCCTCCATCACGCGCCAAACTTCGTCTTCCTCCTTTTGAATTTTTAAAAACTCAGCGTCGACCATTGCTCGACGCAATGTCCTTGGCAAAATCAAAAACCCAACATACATAATATAAATAAGTTCTAAAGACATGGTTCGATTCCAGACATCATTCCGGATTCATTGGTACTAGTCTCGTGGTCCAATTTTTCCTATTTCGTGAAACCCTAAAACGGCATAGGAAACCCTCACAATGGTGATACGTGTTTCTGGCCATGGAAATTCAATCAAAGTGCTCAGAATGCTTGCAAACTCATCACTAATCACAAAAACAAACACAAAACATGTTAAAGATGCATGAATATGAGAAATCGATTTTGAATTATATTGGAACAAACCGAATTCGAATTTCTTGTTTCTGGATGGTTTTGATCAAAGTAAAGGTCTGGATCGACTCAAGAGGTATCAAGGAATGTGTTGGACACCTCAAAATCGATTGAAAACGGCTGGAAATAGGATTGCACTTTGCTTGTTTGCCACGGTTTTTTTGAGTTTGGAATAGGGTTCTTGAGTCAAAATTTCTACCCTAATTCGTGTGGTATGTATCATGTATATATAGTAGAAGGATTCAGAGTTGTTTTGGGAAAGATTTAATCAATGATCAATGCTAATCAAATTTGATTTTGTACAAAATCAAATCTTCAAATTTTGATCAATTTTCAATCCAATCTTGCCATATCCATCAAATTTCGAAAATTGCTGGCTTTTAATTAGTTGATTGATCCCAAGGAAAAATAAAAATCAAGTTTGCAATTAATTTTGATTTTATACTTTATTTTTAAATTTAATTTGTATTTAAATGAATAAATTCCAAATTAAATAGAAAAATAAAATAAAATTTGTGGCATTGGGCTTGGATATTCCTAATGGTGTGAGGAATAAGTTTGGATGAAGAAAAGTAGGCCCATTTGCAAAGTTTTTGATTTTTAGAAGTATTTCTCTTTGTGCACTTCTTCAAAATTGCCCAACTTGTGAATGGTGTATCTTGCTCAATTTTCCACATTTTTGAGTGTTCTTGGACTTTTTGGAAAGCTCTAAGAGTCCTCTAACCAACCTTTTTGGTCTCATCTCAATTGGAGTTTCCATGCTCAATATATCTTCAAAACAAAATGTTGACTTTCTGTTGACTTTGAAAATGACCTGTAATGTTTTGAGCCACACCTCTCAAATGAAGCATTTTTTGGACATTATTGTGAGACATGAAGTTGTAGAGAATTGAATTTCCTTCAAAATAAGAGGTGGTGGAAAATTTATTGAGAAATTATGAAGAAGTTATGATCAGTCAAAGTTCAGTTGACTTTTCATCTAGAAACCCTAATTTAGAAAGTTTGACTTTTGAGCAAATCTTGAGTTTTCTTGATGAATCATGATCAACCCTTTATCAAATGATGAATGTAACTTCAAAATGAGGATGTTGACCAAAAATCATGAAGTTTGATCAGATGTTGACCACAGCTGACTTTTTGTCCAATACAACTGATTTTCAACCATCTGAGCAATTGTCTGAGGAAATTTGACTTGTAAGGCTTGAAACTTGACATGGAGAATCTTTGAAGCATATGAGGAGGCATGAAGACCATTGGAGATGTTAGAAGTCCATCTTGATCTGAGAATCACCAAACCCTAGTTTGGGTTGATTGTCTAGGAGAGGGTTTGTCTGATCAACTCTTGAGGAATCCTTGAGTATGGATGTATGAAATATCTTGAGAAGATGGAGGGAAAATTTTGGGTATGACTGCCCCTGCTCAATCTTCTTGTATCGAAGGGTTAGATTGGCATGCGTGCCTTCGTGACTGGAGGTAGAAGATGATTGAACACTCGAGTACACCTGAAAATTTGCACTCGCCGTTGGTGGATGATGCGGGAATGGGCTTACAGATGCCATTTGGAGAAGGTAGAAACTTCGCTGGGGGATGAGTCGTATGCTAGACTCGAGGTTGCTGACATGAGAATTGACGGAGATGGGCTTGAGATGCCATCTGGAAAGGTCAATGCTGGGGAGTGAGCCGTATGCTAGGCTCTGTAGACGCTTCTGGAAGGAGCACGGAGATGGGCTTAAGATGCCATCCGGAGGGAGTCGTACGTTAGACTTCGTGCTCATCTTTGAATGAAGTTATTGATTTGCATTGATTTTTTAACCAAATATGCAGCATTCCAAAGGTGGAGGAACACTGATAAGTAGTCAGAGATGGGCTTAAGATGCCATCCAGGGCAACTGAGTCGTACGCTAGACTCTGTAGTTGCTGTTGATAATAAGAAGGGATCAGAATAAATCTTCGTGTTGATTACTCTGAGGGAGGTAGTAGTTGGAAAATGTGGATATCTTCCCTGCAGCATCGTGTTAATCCACCGTTATCGGAGGATAACTTATGATGATTCGATAGGGTTTCCGCCCAGCTTCGGTATTAATCCGGATCCGTTGTCGGAGGACAACGAGGGCGGTCGCTCGATAGTTTTCCACGAGATTCGGGCTTAATCCTCGACCACCGTCGGAGGACAACTAGGGCTTTCGATAGTTTTCCGCCAAGATTCGGGCTTAATCTCGACCCGCTTTGCGCAAGTGACTTTAACTGCTTTGGAGAAAACAAGAGAAATTTTGATAGCATATTTGTTAGTCTTATGCAAAGTATGATGCATGACGATGTGTATGAATGACATATGCATAAATTATGAGAAATGTATGAATGATAGATGTTGTGGTATTTCAAAACATATCCATCTTGAAGAAAATGTGGATGTTCTGCTTGAGGATTTCTGTCTTCTGCTTGGGGATTGAGTAGGTGAGAACCCCGCTTTTGAAGGAGAAGAAAGATATCCTGGATTCCTCCGATGCACTATCTGACCAAGTCTTGGGCCTAGATTTTGTTGAGGAAGGTAGAGATTGAGAAACTCGTTGTTGGAGATCGCATACATAGACCCTGCTGGGGAGAGTCTGGGAGGCAATTTGTTGGGGATCTTGCATGTAGATCCTGTTGGGAAGAATTAGGAGGCGCCCACGGGATGCTGAGTGCGGATCTCACCGAGAGCATTTGATGGTTGCCGGAGACCGGGTCAGCCCTGGAATCTCTCGATCGGGGAATAAAGATGTAGATTTTCTCCGGCACTATCCGACCAAGTCTCGAGTCCGGATACCGCGGAGAAAAAGGGAATTGTTGAGAGATATCCGCCGGGATAAACATCTTAGCCGGGATGAAGTGTTATTGATGTAACATTATTGAGTGGAATCACCGTCGTGGATTAACATATACTCCGCTGGGGAGGTTTAGTGGGTGACACCTCTCGGAGATTATGCTCTACGGGGAATGTTTTGGTGACCTTTGTTGTCATCTCAATTCTCGAGCCTCGTAGTAATTACTTTTGTTCGCTCACTTTTCGCATGTTTGTGATTAGATTCTTATTGTCAAATGCGATAGTCATTCAAAACAAACGTTGGACTTATTGCAAATGACAATAGTGAAAATTGTAAAGAAAGAATCAGATTTATTTGGAAGGTGATGGCCAAGTAGTTTATACACAAGAAAAGTAAAAGCTATGCGAAACAATCTCGTTAAGTTCCAACTATGCTAGTACTCATATATTTCAACCATCTCATCTCCTTGCTGAGAAAGTGAGTAGACCGATCTTCGCCATTTGAATCTTGAATGTTGATAGTAGTCCGAAGGTGTGATCTAGAAGAGACATAGTCGTACGCTTAAATCCCTAACTTTGCCTAGACCGCCCTTTCGAGTTTTCACCACCGATACCTTTTTGCCCAAGCCACCTTTTCGTGTTATCGACTTGCCGTGTACATGTTTTGCATATATCCTTAACTTTGCCCAACCTTTTGGTTCGCCAGATGCCCTTATTTTTGCCTAGGTTCGCCGACCCAGCGGGTCTATTTCATGCGAGTATTTTTGACTATGTCTCACGTGGTGGGAAGTCTTCACCATCCATGGTGCTAAGTATCATAGCTCACGAAAATATCGTTTTGACTACAAATGGTCCTCGTAGGTGGGAGTCCATTTGCCCTCGGATCACCTTGTGGAAGAATGATGCGCTGATTACTAGATCACCGACTTGGTAGACTTGCTTGACCTTCTTGTTAAATGCTCGATCATTCGCTCGATAGATCTGTCCATGATGTATGGATGCGAGTCTCATCAATCAAGTTAATTTGGTCAAGGCGAGTCGACCCAATCGCTCGCCTAACTCGGTCCCGGAGGACTCGTTGAGGGTATCGAACCTCGATGGGTAAGACGGCTTCCATACCAGATACAAGAGAGAAGGGGTTACCGCTGATGTTCGTCAGAAAAGGATAACCATGAAGAGCAAATGGTAACATCTCATGCCAATCTTTGTAAGTCATCGCCATCTTCTCAGATAATCTTCTTAATGTTCTTATTGGCGGCTTCATCACTGCTCATCTTAGGCCGATATGGAGAATAATTATGATGCTTGATCTTGAATCGCGCAGATTTCAAAGGATCATCTTATTGTTGAGATTGTTATCCGTGATAATCCTTTCAGGAATGCCATACCGACAGATAAGGTTATGCTTGATGAAACGAGCCACAACATTCTTGGTAATAGATGCAAACGAGGCTGCTTCTACCCACTTGGTGAAATAGTCAATTGCCACAAGGATGAAACGATGTCCATTGAAGCGGTGGGCTTGATTTCTCCGATCATGTCAATGCTCCACATTGCAAAGGGCCAAGGAGAAGTTAAAACATTCAGAGGTACCGAGGTACGGTACTTTGTCAAGATAACCGCACTTGTGACAAGATCGAGTGTAGGTGACAATCGCTCCATGGTGGACCAATAGTAACTGCTCTCAAAATCTTCTTAGCCATGGTGTGTCCACCGGAGGGTACCAAATGCGCCTCGTAACTCTTCCATGATACGATCGCTTTCCGATCTACACATGAGTAAGCACAAGTCGGGTTGCGCTTGTATAAGATGTCGCTGCGAGGAAGAATTTGGATGCAAATCTTCTCATGAACTTTATCATTGATGATGCCCTCGCTGGATATTCCCGAGTCTTAAGATACCTCTTCACGCATAGTACCAAGGTTTCTCTCAGTATCAAGCTCACAACAATACGGTTCATCAAACTTCTCAATGATGATCCGGGAGCCTCGTTGTCCCATCCGACTTTGAACATAGATGACATAGTAGCCAATGCGCCCGCCAACCGATTTCTCTCGTGGAATGTGATTGAAAGTGATCTCTTCAAGTAGGGATCAAACTCAAAACATGCCTCGATATGGAATGAGATTCGATGTTTCAGATCCCACTCGCCTTAACTGACCGATCACCAAAGGTGAGTCTCCATACACTTGCAAGAACTTGATTCTTAGGTCAATAGCTTTAATACCCATAACGCATGCTCAGATTCGCCATGTTCGTGCAATCAAACATAATCCGCGGTGAAAGGCATGTGTCCACTGTAGGGATGTGATAATAGCGCCAATGCCATTGCGCGCGTTGAGGCTCCATCAAAGACCATGGTCCATCGGATCCTTGTTCGTGTCCTTCGTCTGGGCCTCGTTCTTCGCGATCCGCATAGATCGATAGTCATCTACGATGAGCCAAATGATCGGCTACCACACTTCCTTTGATCGCTTTCGAGAAGTGTACGATGTCGATTCGTCAAGATCATTTGCCATCTTGCTATTCTTCCCGAGAGAGCTGGTTTCTCAAATATGTATTTTATCTGATCCATCTTGAAATCAACAAGGTAGTGTGAGTCAACATATACTGCCTTAGTCGGCGAGCAGCCCAAGCAAAGCGCTGCAAGTTTTCTTGAGCGTGAGTATCTTGTTTCACACCGGTAAACTTTTGCTAAGGTAGTATATTGCATGCTCTTTTCGCCGCACTCGCCATGTTGCCCCAACACACACCCTATTGAATTCTCTAGCACCGCAAGTACATGATAAGAGGTCTTCTTCGCAAAGCGCATCGATAGAGGATTTTGTAGGTACTTGATTTTGTCAAAAGCGATCCGCAATCGCCATTCCATTCTACCACTTGATCTTTCTTAAGTAACTTAAAGATTGGCTCACAAGTAGCGCTTAGATGTGCAATGAATCGCAATGTAGTTCAATCGCCCAAGAAACCTCCGACTTCCTTCTCGCAAGGGAGTCGGCATCTCTTGGATAGCTTTAACCTCATGGATCAACTTCAATACCTTTACCACCGACAACAAACCCTAGGAGTTTTCCTGATCTCGACTCCAAAAGTGCACTTGTTAGATTAAGTCTCAACCTGCATTTCTTTAACTCACAAATAATTTCGCAGATGATCAAGATGTTCTTCTTCACCGTGATCGAGCTATCATGTCGCCGACGAGACCTCTATCTCGTGATGAATCATGTTATGAAATAATGTCACCATAGCACCGATAAGCGCCGCGCTCTTCATTCAAACGACATAACCTTGTAGCGTAAAGTGCCCCACCGTAACGAAGTAGTCTTTTCCATGTCTTCGTGGAGCCATTTTGATCCGATTGTAACCGAGAAACCATCCATGAAGGAGAAAACCTTATGCCGAGCGGTGTTGTCAACCGTAACATCAATATGAGGAAGTGGGAAATCGCCTTCGACTCGCTTTGTTCGTATCTCAGAATCCACACACATCCGCATTTTGCCATCCTTCTTAGGCATGTAAACCACATTTGCAACCCATCGTGGATAGTAATGTAGGAAGCCGGCATTGAATCGTTTATAACTTCGCTTTGATTTTCTCCGACATCTCGTGACGATGCGACGAACCTTCCGCTTTCACCGAGAAAACCTTCTTTGTTGGCAATCGTGTACCACAATATCAATGTCTAAACCAGCATGTCTTTGTATGACCAAGCAAAACCTCAATATAGTCTCGTAGCATCCGAACCAATCTTTCTTTAACACTGCTCAAGACCCGCCCTATCTTGATCTATTTCCCGCCTCATCAAGACCCAAATTCACAACCTCAACTCGCTTCGGTGGTCAGATAACTCGCCTCCTCTGTAGGGCCCGCAAGTTCTCCGCACTTCACAATCTTCCTCACTTTTGTCTTCGCTTGGTAGATCGGATTATCAAGTCATATTTAGCAATAGCATAGCTGTTATTAACGATTCGAGTGATTCTGCAGTATCACGGGTGTGTAAGAAACACATAGCTTTTGAAGGTGATAAAGTAAAGAAAGAAAACAAACAATTGAATGCAAAAGTCCAACGAATTTATTGAATGAAAACGCACAAACAATAGATAATAACCTCGCAACGAGCTATGATGCCCTGCAAGGCACTAGGCTTTAGAGTTTATTGTTCAAACATAAAATACGAAAAGCAAAACAAAACAAGAGCAATTACCCCGCTAAAGGAGATTGGTATGACGCCTTCAATTGCCGAGCCCATTGTCCGAGTTGGAAGATCCACTTGCCGATGTCGAAGTCGTTGTCATCGCTTCTATAGCATGGATTCCACCGCCGATACGAAAGGAAGTTGGTCGACACGTCGGGCGCATCATCTTCCTCGACTTTGATGGTGAAGTTTAAACCGCCTTGTCGATTTGAAAGGGAGATCGTGAGTCGACCCCGATAGTACTACCTTCTTCAACAATGGCTTGAGCATCTTTCAACGAGGCCATCCTAGGCGGAGCTTGTGTAACTTCAGAGTAACAGAGAGTCAACAGCATGACTGGTATTGTTTCAAAAGCTTGACAGGAGTCTCAAAGAATTCTCCTTCCATCTCAAGGTATCGGAACGACCAGAAGACCGACCATACCTTCTTCCCCACATACGTAATAACTTTCCTTTCACCGGGTACTTCAGCTTCCGATGTGGCAGAGGTAATACCGCCCCATGTATCCAAGGCGCCCAAGTAAGCAAGAGTAAGCGGACGGATGTCCATGACAAAGAAAGTGGAGTCAAAAGTCCGGGAACCGACTTTAACAAGAAGAGTGAGCTCCAAGCATGCTCGCTAGAACCATCAAAAGCTCTCATAATGTCACCGGGTCTCGTAACCAACCCTTCAACATCAAGTCGATCAAAAGCGCTGGAAGGAGATTCAGAGAGCCAGATCCACCAAAACATGAGATAATGTAGTGCCCCCGATTCAACAGATGTGCAAGGCTTTGTTGTGTTTCTTTCCTAGAGTCAAATCAAGATCGAAGCCTAGGCCGTTGTTGGCAGCCGTGTTAGCAATACAAACTTCAAACCGGTCACAGTAGTGTCTTGAGGCACGTGAGCATTCTTCGTAAACACCAAGGCATTAGTACGAGCCTTGGACGGAGTCTGTCCTAACTGCTCCACAACATTGTAATCACTCTTCGATGATCTTCGATTCTCCATTTCTTGTTTGAGGTGTCTTCAAGAATCCTTGGTACTTCCGAGCCGAGGACGAGTTCTTTCCTCTAGCTTGGGAATGGATTGAATAGTCGGAATGCGAGCCGAGTCGCGTGTCTTGGAGGAGAGATATCCGAGAGAATACTCTTCCGGGTCACCTTACTAGATCCGGCGATGTTCAATGTCGTGAATGGTAGCTTCAATCGAAGATCTTCAATGGTCGAGGGTCTTGCTTGACACCATGATAGTAAACATCAACTCCATAATTCCAAGGGATAGCCTTGTCCGAGGAATATGGAACCGCCTTGGAGAAGTGATGATGAGGCGCCACTCTAGGCACGTAATCACAGAGGAAATCCTTATGGTGTTAACATCAAGATAATCTTCGGGAAATCGCCACCCCATCCGTTACCTTTAACATCTTCAATAGGAATCTTGTAGCCAGAATGTACTTCACCATGTAATCGTATTTTCCACTGGCTGCCCCAAGGTATCCTACGCATGCATACCTTCATTCACATCTTTGATCTTCACTTAGACATATTTTCACACGCATGTGTGGTTTCAAAATAGTATCTCACGATTATCCATCATGCATCAACTCGCCTCTCAACTAAGCGACACCATCAGCGCAGATGGGCACTAACGCACCGGGCATCCTGATTGACACCGCCAGGACAAATTCTTCAATACCATCGAGGAATGGTCAAGTCATCTATGTTGAAAACATAAGTATCATCCCCAACAACATTGGAACTCTTGTCATGATTAGGCATAGCGCTGATCACATTTGAGTCTCAACAGAGGATCAAACTCAACTGCTTAGCTTCAATCATATCTTGAATTTTGTTCTTCGTGAGCCCAACAATCATCAAGATTATGTCCCCGGCTATTGGAATGGTAAGCACACTTAGCATTAGGATTCTCGGAGAGGAAGTGTTGACATTCGAGGAGGATCCTCAAGGTAATCAACTCTACTTTCAACATGTGTTGCAAGGCTTATGACAATGGCATGTTGATCTTGTAACCGCCTCGTGGCGCTGCTCGCCACGCTGTCTCACGAGGTTGTGCCGATGTAGGATCGAGATCACAACCGCCTTACAGATTGAGTGCGGCCGGTCTTGGCTCGGCTTTTCCGACCATACACGATTGGCTTCTTTCTTAGCACCAAAAGATCTCTTCAAAGATTGAAGATGTCTCCACTTAAATCTTCCACTCTTGATACCAACTTCAATGCGCCGTCAATATCACCGATGAATCTGATCAAGAGTTTCCAATCGATGATTGAAGAATGGGCCTGTTGTTCCATAAACATATCAACCAACTCCCTATCGACAAGGGTGGTTGAATCACCGCTAGATCCTCCATTTCGAGCATACCTTGAACTTCATCATGACCCAGACATGCTTTGTAGCCGCATGCGAGTGGTGTCAATTCAAAGATTATAATCGCCTATAGAAAGCATCACCAAGTCACCCAAGTACGGATACGGTCATTCTCTAGTCGATAGTACCATTCCAACCGAGTTCGACAAACCTCTTGAAAATAGTGCATCCACAACTTCATCGCAGGGGATTGATCTTCCGACATAGGATTTCAAATGCATTAGGGCAAGACATGCCATCATACTTAGCAAAAGTTGAACTTTGAACTGGGAGGAATCACAACACTGTGACTAGACTCAAATCATCAAAATTCAGCCCGACATCTTCGTGTTTTCCACAAAGATTCAGATGTCCTCGTTGCTTGTACTTGTCATCCTCATCGAGTATTGGCCATCATCATAGTTCTTCTCAAGTTCAGCCGACCGCCTTCACCATCACCCTTGTTACTTTGCTCATCCTCCTTCTGACACTTCCTCTCGAGAGCTCAATCCGACCAACCACTCTAGGACCTCCTTTCAGCGCCACCCATGTTGAGAAGACCAACAACCCTTCTTCTGATGAGCTTTTCGATCCTCTGGCCTGGACCAAATCGCGAACATCCGAACCGAGCATCTCGAGCCCGAGATTTAACGACCGTCAAGAGATTTCTAAAATAAATATGAGCAAATGAGAAAACCAATATTCAATGTACTTGTGATGCAATGTTATGCTATGATATGCAATGTTTATGAATGCAATGCAATGTTTTCAAGGACCTTAGAGATTTCAATTTGTTAAACAAGCAATGAACAAACATTTATTAGTACTTTTATTCTTTTTTTACAAGAGATAGTTCAAAATAAAATAAAAGAAAACATATAAATCCCAAAGCTCTAAGTCTCCCATGGCACTCCTCTGGTGCCGAGGTAGGCTGATGCTCGCCTCGTGAAGTAGCTTGGTCAACTCTAGCACTTTCCTCACTGCATAACATCGAGCTCAAAGGTATCCCTCTTCTTGTCGAATCCAGAGCTCTTCAAGTCTTCAAAATCAGAGGCATGTCAGATGGAGAACAATATAGGCACGCCACCTATAGCAAAAGTTCCATAATTATCGGTAGAACAGCGTGAATGGCATCATGAGGTTTTGAGTCGAGCTCACCCATTTGAGGTAAGGTTCCCAGGAACGGAGTTCGTGCCCCAAAGTCTTGTATCGCCTCTTTACCATGCCCCAAGCGTATAAACCGCTTGCACTCGAGATCGTGATTGTCGAACACAACGTCTGGAGAAGCATATCATGTGGGCCATCTCTTCGAGCAAAACCAAACCGACGAGAGCTAGAGAAGGTGTCAAGCAATACCCCTTATACCAAGTAGTGGTACGTTAGGGAATTCTCCACAACGCCAATGAAGGTGAAGTCCTTTGAGAGAAAAGACCCAACAGATATCCGAGTGACATTAATCTTGAGACCATCTCAACCTTTGTTCATTCTTCAAAATCGATGGAGGAAGGTGCAAATAAACCACCGAAAGTAACGGTATGCAACACATGAGAGTTCCTTGTCTTTGATAGTAGTGTGGAGAGAATGAAGGATGTCTCCGCAAAGTAGGCATCGATTACGGTAAGAAACAACTTGATGGCATTGACATCTATGAATTGATCCGAGTTAGAATAGAACCAAACCATAGATTAGCCACAATGTCTTCAAATGCATGGAAACTCATAACTTTGAGGAATTTCGCTTTAATCGTGAACTTAGTAAACCCTTAACTCCGCCCTAGTTTCCCAATTGGCAATGTCCGAGCGCTTTAGATGTAAGGTCATGCGACTTCGTGCTTAGAATCTTTTCTAAACCGTGAATGGCATTTGGTCAAGAATAGGTATCCCAAGTAGCTTAGAGAACTCTTCCAAGGTAGAACCAACGATAATCGGAATGTAGCAATGGCGTCAATCAAGAACCGAATAGACATGCATCATATCTTCAAAACCGAGATAACCAAGTCAAGTAGATAACATATCTTTGATGAACCGAGATGGTCGAATTTTCAAACCAATTTGAGTCGAGAAGGTATACCCATGAAGTTGATTCGATAGTCTTTCTCATAATACCTTACAAAACAGAGCAAAGATAAACCCTAGGTCCTGAAATAGTTAGAAATGATATGCAACGCATGATGTCATGATGTCATGCACATACAGCAATTACACAATGCCTAGGGTTAGGCTTGCATGAGGTATAGGTGATTACCCCACCAAAATTTGAGTTGGTTCATCCGAATAGTAACCGTTCTAGGAATCTCACATCGATCTTTCTCAGGGCGCTATTTCAACACGACCGCCAAGTGGTCGACCGAAAATATCCCAAAAGTCCGATCTCATGAGCGAGCATCGAGTATCAACCAACCTCGGTCTACACCAAAGTCACCATCTCACTACCTTCTAATGGCCAAGATGGGTCAATTAAGGTTCTAAAAGTTTAGTTAGCGCTGATGACACCACGTAAGTCAAATACTATCCTCAACTTGGGAATGAAGAGTATCAGACATCCAAAGTGTCACGCTAACGTAGCCATCATGTTGACCGTTTTGATATACGTCTAACGGTCGCGACGATTTATTGCTACTTACCTAAAAGGAAACCCGGATCCGGGTGTAGGATCCCCCACAAATATAATACCCAAGCAACCCTTAAAATTAAAGCACACAAATCAAACAGAAAGCGGTAAAGGTGGTCTAGAAATCCCTAAGGTAATTCTCTCTTTAGGTAGTATCCCCAGCAGAGTCGCCAGTTCTGTGATACGGTGAACTGAATTTTTGTGTTTTGTATCGCAAATGTGCGGATAGCAAGAGTCGCCACCGACTTTTATTTTTATCCAATTAAGGGAAGGTAAAAGTACAGAAAAAGACCTTCGTTAGATTCTGAGTAAGGGAGAAGGTTATGAAAAGGGAAGGTATTAGCACCCTTTTCATCCGTAGTTATCTAGCACCGTTGCCTTCAAAACAAGTCATCATAGTCCTTTCGATACAAAGATCATAAGACCCACGATGTCGCCTCCGAATACATGATCTTGACCCTCGATTGTCGCCACGAAAATGATGATAGTCCCTTCGAATGTGCTAGGATACTTCCTACAAGTTGCTTTCTATGACCATCCGATGTCCCTTCGAATGTCCCGCTTACATCCAACAAATAGACTTACCTACCAACTAATGGTATGGATAACGCTATTCTAAAGGAACGTAAAATAATGCACGAAAACGACCAATTCTGAGTAGGTAATAAGACTTTTAGTTGCTTGCTCTATCAAAATACTTTTCACACCTCACACTTTTGTCAAAGTTCAAACTCTTTTCAAAATGAAACATTTCCGAACACTTTGTATACATTCCTACATAAATCATTACAAAGTCAAAGTGAAATGCCTTTTTCAAAACATTTTTTTCAAACACACAGAAAAGGGTGCTAATACCTTCCCTTTTCATAACCTTCTCCCTTACTCAGAATCTAACGAAGGTCTTTTTCTGTACTTTTACCTTCCCTTAATTGGATAAAAATAAAAGTCGGTGGCGACTTTGCTATCCGCACATTTGCGATACATAAAACACAAAAGTCAGCCACCGTATCACGTAATCGACGATACTGGGATACTACCTAAAGAGAGAATTACCTTAGGGATTTCTAGACCATCTTTACCGCTCGCTTGATTTGTATGCTTTACTTTTAAGGGTTGCTTGGGTATTATATTTGTGGGGATCCTACACCGATCCGGTTTCTTTTAGGTAAGTAGCAATAAATCGTCGCGATCGTTAGACGATATCAAACGGTCAACATGATGGCTACGTTAGTGTGACACTTGGATGTCCCGATACTCTTCATTTCCAAGTCGAGGATAGTATTTGGCTTCGTGGTGTCATCAAGCACTAACTAAACTTTTAGAACCTTAATTGACCCATCTTGGCCATTAGAAGGTAGTGAGATGGTCGGCTTTGGTGCAGATTAAGGTTGGTCGATACTGATGCTACGCCATTGAGATCGACTTTTGGGATATTTTCGTCGACCACTTGGTAGTCGATTGAAATGAACGCCTACGAAAGATCAATGATGTGAGATTCCTAGAACCCTTATTATTATAGGACAGATGAACCAACTCAAACTTTTGGTGGGGTCACCTATACCTCTTGCAAGCCTTAAACCTAGGCTCATTGTGTGAATTATTTGTGTGTAAACATGACATCATGACATCGCCGCATTGCATATCATTTCTAACTATTTCAAGGACCTAGGATTTATCTTTGCTCGCTTTGTAGGATTATGGCTTTAGAAAGACTATCCGAATCAACTTCATGGGTATATCTTCTCACCAAAGAATTGGTTTCGTAAATTTCGATCATGCCCAGCCCATCAAAAGACATGGTTATCTCGCTTGACTTGGTTATTCCTTTTGAAGAAGATATGATGTATGTCCTATTCCAGCTTTGATCCGAAACACCATTGCTTTACATTCCTGATTATCGCTAGTTCCTACTTTGGAAGAGTTCTCTAAGCTACCCGGGATACCTATGCTTGACCAAATTCCATTCACCGGTTTAGTAAAGGTTCCTAGGTATGAAGACATTGCATCAGCATTACATCTTAAGCGCTTAAACATTGAAGCCAATTGGGAAACTAGAAGCGGAGTTAAGGGTTTACTTGCTAAGTTCCTAATCAAGAAAGCCCGAGAATTCCTCAAAGTTATGAGTTTCCATGCATTTGAAGATATTGTGGCCTTGCTAATCTATGGTTTGGTTCTATTTCCTAACTCAGATCAATTCATAGATGTCAACACCATCAAGTTGTTTCACCCGTAATCCAAAGGCTACTTTACTTGGAGACATTCTCATTCTCTCCACACTGCACTACTAAGAGACAAGGAACTCTCATGTGTTGTATACCGCTACTTTAGGTGGTTTATTTCGCACCTTCCTCCATCGCTTTTGAAAATGAACAAAGGTTGAGATGGTCTCAAAGGTTAATGTCACTCTCTCATTCGTATATCCGTTGGAACCTTTTCTCTCAAAAGGATTTCACCTTCATTGAGCATTATGGAGAATTCTAATGTACCACTACTTGGTATAAGGGAGGTATTACTTACAACCCTTCTCTAGCTCTACGCCTTTGGTTTTGCTCAAGAGATGGTCCTCATGATATGCTTCTCCAAGATATTGTGTTCGACTACAACCACGATCTCCGCATTACCGATTTAAGGTTCATACATGCTTGGGGCATGGTAAAGAAGACTGATACGAAGACTTTGGGGCACCAAAACTCCATTCCTTGGGAACCTTACCTCAAATGGGTGCGAGCTCGAGCTCAAAACCTCATGATGCCACTCACGCCTGTTCTATCAAGAATTATGGAACCTGCTATAGGTGACGATCTATATCGCTCTCCATCCCGACATGCCTACCGATTTTGAAGACTTGAAGAGATCCGGATTCAAATTAAAGAAGAGAGGGATACATTTGAAGCTCAGTTCTATGCAAGCGAGAAGAAGGTACTAGAGTTGACCAAGCTACTTCACGAGGAGCGAAGCATCAACGCCTACCTCGGCACCAAGAGGAAGCGCCCATGGGAGACTTAGAGCTTTAGGATTTCTATGCTTTTCTTTTATTGTTTTGAACTATCTGTTGTACTTAAAAAGAAAAAGAATAAAAAGAGAACTAATAAATGTTTGTTCATTGCTTGTTTAACAAATTTAAATCTCTAAGGTCCTTGAAAACATTGCATTGCATTTGCATAAACATCGCATATCATAGCATAGCATTGCATCACGGTACATTGAAGATTGGTTTTCATTTCGCTATTTATTTTAGCGTAAATGGTTCTGAACAACCATCAAAGATCTTCGTGCTCGAATGCTCGCCCAGCAGATGTTCACCACCTTGGTCCAAGGCCAAGAAGATCCAAGAAGCTCATCAACAAAGAAGAAGGTTGTTGGTGTTCTCAACATGGGCAGACGCTACAAAGGTGGTCCTAAAGTGGTCAGTCGTATAGAACTCTCTGAAGGAAGTGTGAAGAACGAGGGGAGTGTCAAGGGTGATGACGAAGGCAGCCAGCGTGAGTCTGAGAAAGAGAGGGAAGATCGCTATGATCATGACCAATACTCTAATGAAGATGATAAGTAAAAGCAACTTGAAGACCGTCTGAATGCTGTGGAAAACTTGAAGATGTCCGGGCTGAATTTTGATGATCTAAGTCTTGTTCCTGGTGTTGTGATTCCTCCCAAGTTCAAAGTTCCCACTTTTGCCAAGTATGATGGCATTTCTTGTCCGAAGCTGCATTTGAAGTCCTATGTTCAGAAGATCAACCCCCACAATGATGATAGAAAGTTGTGGATGCATTATTTTCAAGAGAGTTTGTCCGGAACTCAATTGGAGTGGTATTATCAGCTAGAGAATGACCGTATCCGTACTTGGAGTGATTTGGCAGATGCTTTCTACAGACAGTATAAGTACAATGCTGAATTAACACCCACTCGCATGCAACTACAGAGCATGTCTATGGGTCGTGATGAGAAGTTCAAAGAGTATGCTCAGAAGTGGAGAGATTTAGCAGGCAGAGTTCAACCACCCTTGTCCAATAGGGAGTTGGTCGATATGTTTATGGGAACACTGACAGGCCCATTCTTTAATCCTCTGATTGGAAACTCTTCAGCCGGATTCACCGAGATGATATTAACAGGAGAGCGTATTGAAGCCGGTATCAAGAGTGGGAAGATTCAGGTAGAGTCATCTTCAAATGCTGCAAAGAGATCTTTTGGCGGTAAGAAAGAAGTTAATGTTGTGTATGGTCAGAAAAGCCGAGCCAAGACCGACCACGCTCAATCGGGGGGCAGGATCTCCAATCCTACATCAAGACAACCTCGCGAGACAACGCGTAGCTTAACGCGCACGAAGACACTTACTTAAGATCAACATGCCATTGTCGCAAGCCTTGCAACACATGTTGAAAGCAGAGTCGATTACTTTGAAGGATCCTCCTCGAGTGTCAACACTTCTCTCCGAGATACAATCCTAATGCTAAGTGTTTACCACTCCAACAGCCCAGCACGTATAATCGACAACCGCTGGCTCAAGAACAAAATTCAAGATATGATCAAGCTAAGCATTGAGTTTGACCCTCCGCTGAGACCAATGTGATCAACGCCCTATGCCTAACCATGACAAAAGTTCCAATGTCATGGTGAGGATACTTACGTTTTCAACATAGATGACTTGACCATTCCTCCGATGACCGTTAAGAAGAATTTGTCGAAGCGTGTCAATCCAGATGCCTAGAGAACTATCGCTGGTGCCCATCCGCACTGATGGTTGTGCTTGGTTAAGAAGACGGTTCAAGGCATGATGGATAACCGTGAAATACTATTCCTGAAACCACCTGTGGAGAGCCTGTGTGAAAACATGTCTAAGAAACTGAAGATCGAAGATGTGAATGAAACAGCACCGTCTGCATGGGATACCTTGGGGCAACCAAGTGGAAAGTTTGATTACATGGTGAAGTACACTATTCCTGAGAGCTACAAAATTCCTATTGAAGATGTTAAGGTAACCGGATGGGGTGACGATTTCCTAGAAGACTATGCTGATGTTAACACCATAAGGATTTCCTCTCCTGATTCTGTGCCTAGAGTGGCACCTCTCATCATTACCTCTCCCAGGCCAGTTCCATATTCCTCTGACAAAGCTATTCCTTGGAATTATGGAGCTGATGTTTACTATCATGGCGTCAAGCAAGACCCTCTGACCATTGAAGATGTTACTATTGAAACTACCATTCCTAACATTGACAACATCACCGGATCAAGTAAGGTGACCAGAACCGGAAGGGTATTCTCTCCAGATATCTCTCCTCCAAAGGACACCATGACTCAACTGCATTCCAACTACTCAATCCATTCCAAGCTGAGGGAAAGAACCAAAGACTCATCCCGCCACTGTAGTACCAAAGGAAGTTATCAAGACACCTCCAAACAAGAAATGGAGGAAATTCTGAAGATTATCAAGAAGAGTGACTACAATGTTGTGGAACAATTGGGACAGACTCCGTCCAAGATCTCCATGCTTGCTCTACTTTTTTGCTCTGAGGCTCATGCTAACGCCTTGGTGAAGTTTTTGAATAATGCTCACGTACCGCAAGACACTACTACTGATCAATTTGAAGTTTGTATTGCTAGCCTGGCTGCCAACAAAGGCCTAGGCTTCTCGATGTCGATTTGACTCACGAAAGAAGCATAACAAAGCCTTGCACATCTCTGTTGAATGCAAGGGCACTACATTGTCTCATGTTTTGGTGGATACTGGTTCTGCTTTGAATATCCTTCCGAAGACAGCTTTTGATCGACTTGATGTTGAAGGATTGATTCTAAAGCCCAGTGATATAATTGTGAGAGCTTTTGATGGTTCTAAGCGAACAAGATTGAGAGCTCACTCCTGCTAAAGTCGGTTCCCGACTTTTGACTCCACTTTTGTCATGGACATCCGTCCACTACTCTTGCCTACTTGGACGCCTGGATACATGGGCAGGGCCATATTTCTACCTTGCATCGGTCAAGTACCCGTGAAAGGGAAGGTTGTTACAGTATGTGGTGAAGAAGAATATATGGTTAGTCATCTACAGTCATTCCGATACCTCGAGGTAGAGGGTGAATTCTTCGAGACTCCTTGTCAAGCTTTTGAAACAATCCCCAGAGTCATGCCTGACTCTCCCACACCCCGGTTACGCAAGCTCCGCCTAGGATGGCCTCATTGAAAGATGCTCGTTGAAGAAGGAGGTATTACTATTTGGGGTCACCCCGATCTCCCTTTCAAACCGACAAGACCGGTTTAGGCTTCACCATCAAAGGTCAAGATGATACCGCGAACGTGTCGACCAACTTCCTTTTCGTGACCGCAGTGGAATCCATGGCGCACGACTATGACTTCGACATCGCAAGTGGATCTTCCCAACCTGCATAATGGGCTCAAAGAATTGGAAGATCAAGACGCCATACCAATCTCCTTTAGACAGAAATCACTCCAATCTCTGATAATATATGCTATTGCTAAATATGACTTCGATAATCCGATCTACCAAGCCAAGAAGAAGGTGAGGAAGATTGTGAAGTGCCAGAGAACTTGTCCGATCCATAAAGAAGAAGAACGAAGTTATACACCCACATCAAGAGCAAGTCGAGGTTGTGAATTGGGTACCGACGAAGATGTAAAAGAGATCAAGATAGGAGCGGTCTTGAGAACAAGGTGAAAGAAAGATTGTTTCAGATGCTACGAGACTATATTGAGGTTTTTGCTTGGTCATATGAAGACATGTCGGTTTGACATTGATATTGTGGTACACCGATTGCCAACAAAAGAAGGTTTTCTCCCTGAAATGAAGGTCTGTCGATGCGCCCCGAGATGTCGAGAAAATCAAAGCCGGTTATGAAGCGCTCAATGCCCGCTTTAGTCACTTTATCCACAAAGGTTGCTAATGTGGTACCCGCACTCAAGAAGGATGGCAAGGTACGAATGTGTGGATTACAAAGATCCGAACAAAGCGAGTCCGAAAGACGATTTTCCACTTCCTCATATTGATGTTCGTTGACAACACCGCCAACATAAGGTTTTCCTTCATGGATGGTTTCTCCTACATAATCGATCAAAATGGCCTCAAGACATGGAGAAGACTACTTTGTTACATAGGGGCACTTTCTCGCTACAAGGTTATGCCGCTTCAAGAACGCGCGCCACTTATCGTATATGGTGACATTATTTCATGACATGATTCATCACGAGATAGAGGTCTACGATTTACATGATAGCTCGATCACAAACCAAGAAGAACATCTTGATCATCTACGGAAACTATTTGATGTGTAAGAAGTATGATCGAGACTTAATCCCAACAAGTGCACCTTGAGTCGATCCGAAAATTTAGGGTTTGTTGTCATGGTAAAGGTATTGAAGTTGATCCCGCTAAAGTTAAAGCTATTCAGAAATTCCACCCCCGCACCGAGAAGGAAGTCGAGGTTTCGGGCCAATTGAACTACATTGCCGATTTATTGCACATCTAATCGCTATGTGAGCCAATCTTCAAGTTACTAAAGAAAGATCAAGTGGTAGAATGGAACGACGATTGCCGTGTCGCTTTGACAAAATCAAGGAGTACCCACGTAATCCTCCTATCCCGATGCCATCAAGGAAGACCTCTTATCATGTACTTGATGTTGTTAGAGAACTCAATGGGTGTGTTGGGGCAACATGACGAGTTTGGTCGAAAAGAGTATGCAATATACTACCTTAGCAAAAATTTTACCGATCGGAAACAAGATACTCACAAATGAGAAAACTTGCAAAGACTTTGGCTTGGCCTCACGACTAAGATAGTATATGTTGACTCACACTACCTTGTTGATTTCAAGATGGATCCGATAAAATACATATTCGAGAAACCACTTCTCAGAAGAATAGCAAGATGGCAAATGATCTTGACCGAATATGACATCCAAGACACTTTGCGTAAAGCGATCAAAGGAAGTGTAGTAGCCGATCATTTGGCTCATCGTCAGATGACTATCACCTATGCGCTCAATTTCCGATTAAGATGTTTTGTTAGTTATCGACATGAAGAACTGTGCCAGACGAAGGACCCAACAAGGATCCCGATGGACTATGGTCTTTGATGGAGCCTCAAACGCACTTGGCAATGGCATTGGCGCCATTATATCCCCTACAGCGGACATACCTTTCACCGCCAGATTGTGTTTCGCTTGCACCAACAACATGGCCGAATACGGCTGCATCATGGGTATTAAAGCCGCTATTGACTTAAGAATCAAGTTCTTGCAAGTATATGGAGACTCATTTTAGTGATCACGATTATGCGAGGGATACGAAGCATCCGAATCTAATTCCGCATCGAGAGCATGCTCGAGTTTGATCCCCTACTCCGAAGAGGTCACTTTCAATCACATTCCACAAGAAGAGAATCACAGATGCATGTTAGCTACCATGTCATCTATGTTCAAGGTCGATGGACAACGAGGCTCCCAAATCATCATTGAGAAGTTTGACGAACCAAAGATATTGTTATGAGCTTGATACGTAAGAGAAACCTTGGTACTAAGGACGGAAGAGGTATCTTGAGACTCGTGAATATCCAGCAGGGCATTTGTCAACGATAAGAAATTCTTGAGAAGATTTGCATCCAAATTCTTCCTCAAAGAACGACATCCTATACAAGCGCAATCACGACAGCTTACTCTACCGTGTTGACCGGAAACAAATGAACATATAATGGAAGAGTTACGCAAGATTTGGTACCCACTCCAAAGGACATATGATGGCTAAGAAGATTTTGAGAACAGTTACTATTGGTCCACCATGGAAGTCGATTGTCATCGCTACCGATCTTGTCACAAGTGCCGATTTATGCCGACAAAGTGCACGCACTCCAAGATCAATGTTCTAACAGCCTTGGCCTTTGCAATGTGGGGCATTGACATGATCGGAGAAATCAAGCCCACGCCCAACGGACATCGTTACATCCTTGTGGCAATTGATTATTTCACCAAGTGGGTAGAAGCAGCCTCGTTTGCATCTGTTACCAAGAATGTTGTGACTCGATTCATCAAGCACAATCTTATCTGTCGGTATGGCACTCCCGAAAGGATTATCACAGATAATGGCTCTAATCTCAACAATAAGATGATCACCGAACTCGCATACGCTCAAGATCACGCATCACAACTCTTCTCCGTATCGGCCTAAGATGAATGGCGCTGTGGAAGCCGCCAACAAGAATATTAAGAAGATTATACAGAAGATGGCAGTAACTTACAAAGATTGGCATGAGATGTTACCATTTTCTCTTCATGGTTATCGCACTACAGTACGAACATCAACAGAGGCAACCCCCTTCTCTCTTGTATATGGTATGGAAGCAGTCCTACCTATCGAGGTTCAGATACCCTCAACCAGAGTCCTCCAGGACGCAGAGTTAGGTGAAGACGATTGGATCCAGACTCTCCTTGACCAGATTAACTTGATTGATGAGAAACGACTCGCATCCATTTACCGTAGACAGATCTATCAGAAACGAATGATTAGAGCATTTAACAAGAAAGTCAAGCACCGAGTCTACCAAGTCGGTGACCTAGTAGTCAAGCGCATCATCCTTCCACAAGGTGATCCCAGGGGCAAATGGACTCCCACCTATGAGGGACCATTTGTAGTCAAGACAGTTTTTTCAGGCGGAGCTATGATACTTAGTGAAGCAACTCGTTTTTCAAAAAAATCATTTAAATGAATTTTCAAAACAACGGTGAAATCGCCACCTAATTTTATTTGTTCTAGAAGAAGAACGGGAAAATATAGATAAAAACCACGAAAGATATGGATAAGACACCATTTAGATAAAGAGATATAGGTTCGAGTTGGTTATGCAAGGGAATGTATTAGCACCTTACATCCATCGATCGATGGTACCCATTTAGTTCAAATGTGGTGTGTTAGTGTGAAATTTTTACGATCTTCTAAATTTAAAAAATAGAAAGAAAAGAGGAGAAATGTTTTTATTATTTTTGAGTTTGGCACGTTTCGTAACCGTGCCTACGTATTCCCTCGCAATGGGAAAGTCAAAACTTCGTAGTTCCTCTAGAAAATGATTGTTTTGTTGATTGATTTTAAATGAAAAGACAAGTCGTCATTTTTAAAGGAGAAGACTGCCTAACGTCCACAAGGTGTGATAAAGAATAAAGGACTACGCACCAACATGAGGGAGGGTTTGAGAACACCTCTAGTACTCAAGTGGAGAAGTCGAAAACTTTGGGAATAGAGGAAGAAACATCTCAATTATAAATGAATCATGTCTAATCTTGAAAAGGGGTTTAAAGTAAATGGTGCTTGAGCGACAAAAGAAGTTTGAGTGAGTTGGAATTGATTTTAAATTGTGGATGACAAGTACCAAAACGTTGGGATATCCTCTAACGATTCAATACTCGAGATTGGTGATTGAGGTCTGTGATACGATGAACTGACTTTGTAGGATTTTTGTATCCAAATGTGCGGATAGCAAGAGTCGCCACCGACTTTTATTTTTATCCAATTAGGGAAGGTAAAAGTAATGAAAAAGACCTTCGTTAGATTCGAGTTCGGGAGAATGGTTATGAAAAGGGAAGGTATTAGCACCCTTTCCATCCGCAGCTTATTCTACTGGCTCTTAGTTGCTCTTAGATAACTTTTTAAAATTGCTTTCTGTGTTTGACAAAAATGTTTTGAAAAGGCATTTCGCTTGACTTTGTAATGACTCATGTAGGAGTGTATACAAAGTGTTCGGAAACGTTTTGTTTTGAAAAGAATTTGAACTTTGAAGAAAGTGTGTGTGAAAAGCATTTGATAGAGCAAGCAACTAAGAGACTTATTTACCCACCTTAATTGGTCGTTGCACTTTTACATTCCTTTAGAATAGCGCTAGCCATACCATTAGTTAGCAGGTAGCTCCATTCGTTGGATGTAAGAGGACATTCGAAGGACATCGGATGGTCATAGAAGGCAACTTGTAGGAAGTATCCTAGCACATTCAAGGACTATCATCATTTTTCGAGGCGACAATCGAGGGTCAAGATCATGTATTCGGAGGCTACATCGTGGGTCTTATGATCTTTGTATCAAGGGACTATGATGATTTGTTTGGAAGGCAACGGTGCTAGAATACCTCTACGTTCGAGGGACATGACCATTTTGAATCGAAAAGGCAACGAGAGAGAATTACCCTAAGGGGTGCGTGTGTGAAAGAAGTGTGTTGAATTCAGAATATATTATCTTGAAATTAGTGTGAGCTGTGTCCAATTATTATCTTGCCATACACGCCTAATTACTAGCAATTGATATGGGTGCGGAAAGTAAAATGCGGAATGTAAAGTGCGGAAAGGTAAACCTACGCTATTACATGGCTTTGGGGCAGATACATAATTAGGAGTGCGGAAAGTAAAAGTCCTAGATTAAACTATTACAACCCATGAGCAATTACATTATTGGGAAAAAATAGAAAAGACGGTAAAGAAACGTCTGAATGGGAACAACCTGTGAAAGAATGAGAAATCGGAAAATACGAGGTGAATTGAATAAGAGGAAAAATGTTAGAAAAATGCACATTTTGATATGAAAAAAATTAATACATGCTGGAAATAAGATAAATAAGTTAAAATAATTTTTTGGGATTTTTTGGAAAAGATTTAATAATTAAAATGCAATTTATAATGATTTAAATGCTAAAATAAAAATAAAATAAATATGCATGCAAAATTATATTTTTAATTTATTAAATTAAATAAAGGTTTTAGAAAATAATGTAAAAAGAAAAATGTTTTTGGAAATTTTTAATGCGTAATAAAAAATATGAAAAGAATTAAAATTGAATGAAAATATTGAAATAATTAGAAAATAGGAAAATAGAGTTTTGTAAAAGTGAAAAAAAGGATTGTCTGAACCAGGAATCGAACTGGAGACATCCCTTTCAAACCTTGAAAACCACATGCTTGACCAACTGAGGCGGTTGCAATCGCTTGGAAACGAACAAATGGAATACACGCTGCCTTCTCATTGTTTTCCTTCGCGCCAACGATCGTCTTCTCCGATTCAAATATTTGAAAGTTAGCGTCGGCTTTGGCTCGACGCTACAGGCCCTGGCAAAATCAAAAATGCAGCACACATAATATAAATGAATTCTAAGGCCATGGTTCGATTCAGGAAATCATTCCGGATGCAATGGTATAGGTCTCATGGTCCAATTTTTCCGTTTAAAGGAAACCCTAAATCGTGTTCAGGAACCCTAGCAATGGTAAAACGCGATTCCGGCCATAGAAATCCAATTGGCTTGCCCAGAAAGCTTGCAAACAACTCACTAAACACAAATATAACAACGAATCACGTTAATAATGCATGAATATGAGAAATCGAAATTTGAAAATTCAAGAACAAACCGAATTCGTTTACACGATTCCAATGGTTTTGTGCAAAGTAAAGGTCCGATTCGCTCGAGGTATCAAGGAACTGTTGGACACCTCAAAAACGATTGAGAAAGGCTGGAAGTAGGATTCCCACTTGCTTCAAGAACACGATTTTTTCACTTTTGGAATAGGGTTTGTGAGCCAATTTTTTCGTTCTTTCTTGATAGGTATGCATCATGTATTTATACTGGATGGATTTGGGATTGAATTTGGAAAGAATCAATCAATATTCAATGGAAATCAAATTTGATATTTCCATGAAAATCAAATCTTCAAAGCTTGATCAATTTCAATCCAATCTTGCCTTTCTTGCTCCAATTTCGAATTTGCTGGCATTTGTGAGTTAATTTGGACCTTAAGGAAAGAATAAAATCAATCTTTAATTTCAATTTTATAATTTATTTTAAGATTTAATTTGCATTTAAATGAATAAATTACAAATTAAATAGAAAAATAAATCAAAAATTCGTGGCTTTGGGCTTGACACTCCTAATTGCTTGAGGAACAAGTTAGGATGAAGAAAAGTAGGCCCATTTGCAAAAGATTTGATTTTTGAAGTATCTCTTGTGCATTCTTCCAAAATCGCCTAACTTGTAGATGGTGTAACTTGCTCAATTTTCCACATTTTTGAGTGTTCTTGGACTTTTGGAAAGCTCTAAGAGTCCTCTAACCAATGTCTTTGGTCTCATCTCAATTGAGTTACCATGCTCAAAATATCTTCAAAACAAAAGTTGACTTTTGTTGACTTTGAAAATGACCTGTAATGTTTGAGCTATACCTCTCAAATGAAGCATTTTGGACATTCTTGTGAGACATGAAGTTGTAGAGAATTGAATTTCCTTCAAAACAAGAGGTGGTGGAAAATTTCGAGAAAGTATGAGAAAGTTATGATCACCAAAGTTCATTGACTTTTCATCTAGAAACCCTAATTTAGAAAGTTTGACTTTGGGCAAATCTTGAGTTTTCTTGATGAATCATGATCAACCCTTGATCAAATGATGAATGTAACTTCAAAATGAGGATGTTGACCAAAAATCGAAGTTTTGACTCATGTTGACCACAGCTTGACTTTTTGTCCAATACACCGATTTTCAACCATCCGAACAATTGTCCGAGGAAACTTGACTTGTGAGGCTTGAAACTTGACATGGAGAATCTTTGAAGCATATGAGGAGGCATGAAGGCCATTGGAGATGTTGAAATCCATCTTGACTTGAGAGATACCAAACCCTAGTTTGGGTTGATTGTCTAGAGAGAGTTTGTCCGATCAACTCTCGAGGAGTCCTCGCATAGATGTATGAAATCTTTGAGAAGATGGAGGGCAAATTTTGGGGTATGACACCGCCCCTGCTCAATCTTCTTGTATCGAAGGGTTAGATTGACATGCTTGTCTTTCGTGACCGGAGGTAGAAGATGATTGAACACCGAGTACACCGAAAATTTGCACTGCTGGTGGATGATGCGGAATGGGCTTACAGATGCCATTTGGAGAAGTGGAGACTTCACTGGGAACGAGTCGACGCTAGACTCGAGGTTGTAATAGGAGAGCCGACGAGATGGGCTTAAGATGCCATCTAGAAAGGTCGATGCCGGAGAGTGAGTCGACGTTAGACTCAGAGATGTTCCCGAATGGAGAGGAGACGGGCTTAAGATGCCATCCGGGAGTCGACGTTAGACTTCGTGTTCACCTTGAATGAGGTTATTGGTTTGTATTGATTTTAACCATATATGCAGATTCGAAAGTGAAGAGATGTTGACAAATAGTCTGAGATGGGCTTAAGATGCCATCCAAGGCAATCGAGTCGCACGCTAGACTCAGAGTTGCTGCTGGTAATCGTAATAAATCTTCGTGGCCGATTACTCCGGGAGAGATTGTAGTTGGCAAGAATGTGGATAGCTCTGTGCATCGGTGTTGATCCATTGCTGTTATCGGAGGATAACCGAGGTGGTCTTTCGATAGTTTTCCGCCGGTTCGGGCTTAACTCGACCACCGTCGGAGGCGGTCTTTCGATAGTTTTCCGCCGGCTCGGGCTTAACTCGACCTGCTTATGGGAGGTCTTTCGATAGTTTTCCGCCGGCTCGGGCTTAATCTCGACCTCGCTTAGGCGTAAGTGATCATATCTGCTTTGGAGAAAACAAGAGAAACTTTGATAGAATATTTGTTAGTCTTATGCAAAGTATGATGCATGACAAAGGTATATGAATGACATATGCATGAATTATGACTTTATGAGTAATGTATGAATGATAGATGTTGTGGTATTTCAAAACATATCCATCTTGAAGAAGATGCGATATTCTGCTTGAAGATTTGACGCCTGGGAATCGAGTAGGTGAGAACCCCGCTGAAGGAGAAGAAAGATATCCTGGATTCCTCCGATGCACTATCCGACCAAGTCTTGGGCCTAGACATTGTTGAGGAAGGTAGAGATTTGAGAGGCTCGCTGTCGAGATCTCATATAGACCCCGCCGAGGAGAGTCTAGGAGGCGATCCGCTGAGGACCTTGTATGTAGATCCCGCCGAGGAAATTTAGGAGGTGCTCATCGGGATTTCGTGTAGATCTCTGGAGAGCATTTGATGGTTGCCGAGAGACCGGCTTGAAGAGTCCGGAGTCCGTTGTAATCTCCGGCCGGGAATAAAGGTGTATGCTTCTCCGATGCACTATCTCGACCAAGTTTTGAGTCCGATACCGGGGAGAAGGGGAGGATTGAGAAATATCCGCTGGGATGAAGTGTTACCGCTGAGACCGATGTAACGTTGTTCGATTGAGTGGAATTGCCGTCAGGATTCCTTATACTCCTGGGAAGGTGTGTGAGTGACACCTTTATGCTGTGGGGAACTATTTGTTGACTTTCCGCCATCCCACCCCGAACCCGTAGTAAGTACTTTTGTATGTTCACTTTTCGTATGTTTGTGATTAGATTTTTATTGTCAAATGCGATAGTCATTCAAAGCAAACGTTGGACTTATTGCAAATAACAACAATGTAAATTGTAAAGAGAAAGAAGTCGATTTATTTGAAAGGTGGCGTGGCCAAGTAGTTTGTACACAAGAAAGGTAAAAGCTATGCGGAAACAATCTCGTTAAGTTCCAACTATGCTAGTACTCATATATTTCAACTATCTCATCTCCTTGTTGTCGAGAAAGTGAGTAGACCGATCTTCGCCATTTGAATCTTGAATGTCGATAGTAGTCCGGAAGCGTATGATCCGAAGAGACATAGTCGTACGCTTAAATCCCTAACTTTTGCCTAGACCGCCTTTCGGTTTTCACCACCGATACCTTTTTGCCCAAGCCGCTTTTCGTGTTTTCGACTCCGGTGTACATCTTTGTATATATCCTTAATTTTGCCCAAACTTTTGGTTCTCCAGATGCCCTTATTTTTGCTCGGGCCGACCTAGCGGGTCTCTTTATGCGTAGTATTTTTGACTATGTCCGCTCGCTGTGGTGTGGGAAGTCTTCACCATCCATGGTGCTAAGTATCATAGCTCCGCCGAAAATACTGCCTTGACTACAAATGGTCCCTCATAGGTGGGAGTCCATTTGCCCGGATCACCTTGTGGAAGAATGATGCGCTGACTACTAGATCACCGACTTGGTAGACCGTGCTTGACCTTCTTGTTAAATGCTCGATCATTCGCTTCGATAATCTGTCCATGGCGTATGGATGCGAGTCGCTTCTCATCAATCAAATTAATCTGGTCAAGCCGAGTCTCGACCCAATCGCCTCGCTTAACTCGCCTCCCGGAGGACTCGTTGAGGGTATCCGAACCTCGATGGGTAAGACGGCCCATACCGTGATACGAGAGAGAAGGGGTTGCCCTGCCGATGTTCGTGTCAGAAAGCGATAACCATGAAGAGAAAATGGTAACATCTCATGCCAATCTTTGTAAGTAATCATCTTCAGATAATCTTCTTAATGTTCTTGTTGGCGGCTTCCATCGCGCCATTCATCTTAGGCCGATAAGGAGAAGAGTTGTGATGCTTGATCTTGAATCATGCAGTAGTTCAAAGATCATCTTGTTGTTGAGATTGGAGCCGTTATCCGTGATAATCCTTTCTGGAGTGCCATACCGACAGATAAGATTATGTTTGATGAATCGAGCCACAACATTCTTGGTAAATGCAACGAGGTCGCTTCTACCCACTTGGTAAAGTAATCGATTGCCACAAGGATGAAACGATGTCCATTGAAGTCGTGGGCTTGATTTCTCCAATCATGTCAATGCCCCACATTGCAAAAGGCCAAGGAGAAGTTAAAACATTCGAGGTACCGAGGTACGCACTTTGTCGGCATAACCGCATTTGTGACAAGATCGAGCATAGGTGACAATCGCTTCCATGGTGGACCAATAGTAACCTGTTCTCAAAATCTTCTTAGCCATCGTGTGCCCACCGGAGTGGGTACCAAATTACCGTAACTCTTCCATGATACGATTGCGTTCACGGTTCATAATGAGTAAGCACAAGTCGTGCGCTTGTATAAGATGTCATATCGAGGAAGAATTTGAAGCAAATCTCCTCATGAACTTTATCATTAATGATGCCCTCATGGATATTCCCGAGTCTCAAGATACCTTTTCACGCCATAGTACCAAGGTTTCTCTTCCGCCAAGCTCACAACAATACCGTTCGCCGAACCTCTCAATGATGATCCGGGAGCCTCGTTGTCCCATCTCGACCTTGAACATAGACGACATAGTAGCTAATGCGTCGCCAACCGATTTCTCTCGTGGAATATGATTGAAAGTGATCTCTTCAAAGTAAGGAATCAAACTTTAACATGCCTCGATATGGAATGAGATTCGGATGCTCAGATCCCACTCGCCTTATCCGATCGATCACTAAAGCCGAGTCTCCATACACTTGTAAGAACTTGATTCTTAAGTCAATAGCTTTTGATACCCATGATGCACGCCATATTCGCCATGTTGTTAGTGCAATCGAAACATAATCGCGTGAAAGGAGTATGTCCGTCAGGAGATGTAATGATGGCGCCAATGCCATTGCAAGTGCGTTGAGGCTCCATCAAAGACCATGGTCCATCGATCCTTGTTCGTGTCCTTCGTCTGGCCTCGGTTCTTCGTAATCAGAATTAGTAAAACATCTCGCTGAAATTGAATCGCATAGACCGATAGTCATCACGGCTTGATGAGCCAAATGATCGGCTACCACACTTCCTTTGATCGCTCGAGAAGTGTACCGATGTCGATTCGGTCAAGATCATTTGCCATCTTGCTATTCTTCCGAGAGAGCTGGTTTCTCAAAGATGTATTTTATCGGATCCATCTTGGAAATCAATAAGGTAGTGTGAGTCAACATATACTGCCTTAGTCGCGAAAGCCCAAGTTAAAGCGTTGCAAGTTTTCTCGAGCTGTGAGTATCTTGTTTCACAACGGTAAACTTTTGCTAAGGTAGTATATTGCATGCTCTTTTCGACTGCACTCGCCATGTTGCCCCAACACACACCCCATTGAGTTCTCTACCACCGCCAAGTACATGATAAGAGGTCTTCCTTCGGCAGCGCATCGTGGATAGAGGATTCAGAGGTACTCCTTGATTTTGTCAAAAGCGATCCGCAATCGCTGCTCCATTCCACTACTTGATCTTTCTTTAGTAACTTGAAGATTGGCTCTGTGCAGCGCTAGGTGTGCAATGAACTGCAATGTAGTTCAATCGGCCCAAGAAACCTCCGACTTCCTTCTCGTGCGGGAGTCGCATCTCTTGAATGGCTTTAACCTCAGCAGGTCAACCTCAATACCTCTTCCACCGACTACAAACCCTAGGAGTTTTCCGATCCGACTCCAAAGGTGCACTTGTTAGGATTAAGCCTCAACCGCACTTCTTCAACCTATCAAACAACCGCAAATGATCGAGGTGTTCTTCTTCACCGCGGATCGAGCTATCATGTCGCCGACGAGACCTCTATCTCGTGATGAATCATGTCATGAAATAATGTCACCATAGCACGCCGATAAGTGGCGCCGCGTTTCAATCCGAACGGCATAACCTTGTAGCAGTAGTGCCCCACTGTAACAAAAGTAGTCTTCCATGTCTTCGTGAGCCATTTTGATCCGATTGTAACCGAGAAACCATCCATGAAGGAGAAAACCTTATGCCGAGCGGTGTTGTCAACAAGAACATCAATATGAGGAAGTGGAAATCATCTTTCGGACTTGCTTTGTTTAGATCTCTCAGAATCCACACACATTCGCATCTTTGCCATCCTTCTTAGGTACGGTACCACGCTTGCAACCCATCGGGATAGGAGGTAACGGCTAAGAAACCAGCTTGAACCGCTTCATAACTTCGCTTTGATTTTCTCGACATCTCAGACGATACGACTAACCTTCTCGTTTCACCGAGAAAACCTTCTTTTGCGGCAATCGTGTACCACAATATCAATGTCTAAACTGTGCATGTCTTCGTATGACCAAGCAAAACCTCAATGTAGTCTCGTAGCATCCGAATCAACCTTTCTTTAACACTGCTCAAGACCCGCCTCCTATCTTGATCTCTTTTCGCCTTCGCAAGACTCCAAATTCACAACCTCAACTCTTCGTGGTGGTCAGATAACTCGCTCTTCTTGTCAGAAAGGGCCGCAAGTTCTCCGCACTTCACAATCTTCCTCACTTTCGCCTTCGGCTTGGTAGATCGGATTATCAAGTCATATTTAGCACTAGCATAGTCAGTATTAACTAGATTCGAGTGATTCTCGCAGTTGTATCACGTGTGTAAGAAACACATAGCTTTTGAAGGGTGATAAAGTAAAAGAAAGAAAACAAACAATTGAATGCAAAAGTCCAACGATTTATTGAATGAAAATACGCAAACGATGATAATAACCTCACAAACGAGCCATGATGCCCGCAAGGCACTAGGCTTTCAAAGTTTATTGTTCAAAACATAAAGAAATACGAAAAGCAAAACAAAACAAAAGCAATTACTCCTCGCTAAAGGAGATTGGTATGACGCCTCGCCTTCCAATTGTCGAGCCCATGATCCGAGTTGGAAGATCCACTTGTTGACGTCAAGCGTTGTCTTTGTCTTCTATAGCATGGATTCCACTGGCCGATGCGAAGGAAGTTGGCCGCACGTCATGCGTATCATCTTCCCGAATTGATGGTGAAGCCTAAACCAATCTTGTCAAATTTGAAAGGAAGATCGTGAGTCGACCCCAAATAGTACTCTTCCTTCTTCAACAAAGCAGCTGAGCATCCTTCAAAGAGGCCATCCTAGGCGGAACTTTAGCATCTTCAGAGGACTGGAGAGTCAACAGCACGACTGGTATTGTTTCAAAAGCTTGACAGGAGTCTCAAGAATTCATCCTCCATCTCAAGGTATCGGAATGACCGGAGATGACCGACAATGTACTCTTCTCACCACATATCGTGACAACCTTCCTTTCACCGGATATTTCACATGCAAGGTAGAGGTAATACCGCCCCATGTATCCAAGGGCGTCCAAGTAGGCAGAGTAAGTCGGACGGATGTCCATGACAAAGAAAGTGGAGTCAAAAGTCCGGAACCGACTTTGACAGTGTAGTGAGTTCTCCAAGCACGGCGCTTAGAACCATCAAAAGCTCACAATAATGTCACCGGTCTCGAACCAACCCTTCGACATCAAGCCGATCAAAAGTTCGGGAGGATATTCGAGTAACCGTATCCACCAAAACATGAGATAGTGTAGTGCCCTTGCATTCAACGTAGATGTGCAAGGCTTTGTTATGTTTCTTTCCTAAGAGTCAAATCAAGATCGAGAAGCCTAGGCCGTTGTTGCCAGCTAGCAATACAAACTTCGAACTAGTCGGTGGTAGTGTCTTGCGCACATGAGCATTCTTCGAAACTTCACCAAGGCATTAGCATGAGCCTCGAGCACAAGAGCAAAGCGAGCATGGAGATCTTGGACTGAGTCTCGTCCTAACTGCTCCACAACATTGTAATCACTCTTCTTGATAATCTTCGCACTTCCTCCATTTCTTGTTTGAGGTGTCTTCAAGAACTTCCTTTGGTACTTCCGTTGAGCAGATGAGTCACGGTTCTTCCTCTAGGGGATATTGATTGAGTAGTGGAATGCGAGCTGGAGTCGCAGTGTCTTTGGAGGAGAAATCGGAGAGAATACCCTTCCGCTCGGGTCACCTTACCGATCCGTGATGTTGTCGATGTCGAATAGAAACCCAATTGTAAGATCTTCAATGGTCGAGGGTCTTGCTTGACGCCATGATAGTAAACATCACCCATAATTCCAAGGGATAGCCTTGTCGAGGAATATGGAACCGCCTTGAGAAGTGATAATGAGAGGTGCCACCTAGGCACGTGGATCAACGGAGGAAATTTTATCGTGTTAACATCAAGATAGTCTTCGGAAAATCACCCCATCCGTCGCCTTAACATCTTCAATAGGAATCTTGTAACTATCAGACAAAGTACTTCACCATGTAATCATATTTTCCACTGGCTGCCCCAAGGTATCCCACACGATGGTACATTGTCGCATTGTCAATCTTCAACTTAGACATTTCTTCACACGTCAAGACCGTGGTTTCGTAAATAGTATCTCACGGTTGTCCATCATGCACCGAACACGCCTTCTCAACCAAGCACAACCATCGCGCAGATGGGCACCAACGACAATTCTCGGGCATCCGGATTGACACCGCTTGCAACAAATTCTTCTTAACACCATCGAGGAATGGTCAAGTCATCTATGTTGAAAACATAAGTATCGCCACCAACAGATTGGAACTCTTGTCATGGTTAGCATAGCGCTGATCACATTCGAGTCTCAACAGAGGGTCAAACTCAATGCTTAGCTTCAATCATATCTTGAATCTTGTTCTTCGAGCCCAACAATTGTCGTTGTCGCGCCCTCGGCTATTGGAATGGTAAGCACACTTAGCATTAGGATTGTACTGAGAGGAAGTGTTGATGTTCGAGGAGGATCCCAAGGTTATCACCTGATTCAACATGTGTTGCAAGGCTCATGACAAAGGCATGTTGATCGTGAACCGCCCTCGTGGCGCTGCTCGCCACGCGCTGTCTCACCGAGGTTGTGCCGATGTAGGATCGAGATCACAACCGCCTCTACGATTGAGCACGGTCGGTCTTGGCTCGGCTTTTCCGACCATACACAACATTGGCTTCTTTCTTAGCACCAAAAGATCTCTTCGCATCATTCAAGATGACTCTACATGGATCTTCCCACCTTGATACCGCCTTCAATACGTCAATATCACCGGTGAATCCGATGAAGAATTTCCAATCGATGATTGAAGAATGGGCCCGCTGTCCCCATAAACATATCAACCAACTCCCTATGGACAAGGGTGGTGAACTCACCGCTAGATCTCTCCACTCGAGCATACCCTTGAACTTCTCGTCACGACCCATAGACATGCTTTGTAGTTGCATGCGAGTGGGTGTCAATTCAAGATTGTACCATACTGTCTCAGAGAAAGCATCACCAAGTCACCCAAGTACGGATACGGTCATTCTCTAGCGATAGTACCATTCCAACCGGTTCCGACAAACTTCTTGAAAATAGTGCATCCACAACTTCTCACATCGTGGGGTTGATCTTCCGGACATAGGACTTCAAATGCAGCTTAGGGCAAGACATGCCATCATATTTGGAAAAGTAGGAACTTTGAATTTGGGAGGAATCACAACACCGTGGACAAGACTCAAGTCATCAAAGTTCGACATTTTCGTGTTTTCCACAAGATTCGACGATCTTCAAGTTGCTTGTACTTGTCATCTTCCTCGTAGTCATAATCGAATGATCCTCTCCTCCTTTCTTTGGCTCACGCTGCTCACCTTCATCACCCTTGGTACTCCCTCGTATGGACACTTCCGAGAGAGCTCAATACGGCCGACCACTTTAGGACCCCTTTGAAACGCCACCCATGTCGAGGAGACCAACAACCTTCTTCTTCTTGTTGATGAGCTTCTTCAGATGTTCTTGGCTTGACCAAGTTGGTGAACATCCAAACCGAGCATTCCGGCTTGAGATCTTTGACATGCTCAAGAGCCATTTCGCTAAAATAAATAGCGAGCAAATGAGAAAACCAATCTCCAATGTACCGTGATGCAATGTTTATGCTATGCTATGCAATGTTTATGCGAATGCAATGCAATGTTTTCAAGGACCTAAGAGATTTAAATTTGTTAAACAAGCAATGAACAAACATTTATTAGTACTTCATTATTTTTTTCTTTTAAGTACAAGAGATAGTTCAAAGCAATAAAAGAAAACATAAACATCCTAAAGCTCTAAGTCTCCCATGGGCGCTTCCTCTTGGTGCCGATGTTGATGTTTCGCCTCATGAAGTAGCTTGGTCAACTCTAGAACTTTCTTCTCACTTGCATAACACCGAGCTTCAAAGGTATCCTCTTCTTTAATGAATCCGTGATCTCTTCAAGTCTTCAAAATCAGAGGCATGTCGTGATGGAGAATAGATAGGTACGCCACCTATAGCAACAGTTCCATAATTACCGGTAGAACAGCGTGAATGGCATCATGAGGTTTTGAGCTCGAGCTCGCACCCATTTGAGGTAAGGTTCCCAAGGAATGGAGTTCGGTGCCCCAAAGTCTTGGTATCGCCTCTTTACCATGCCCCAAGCATGTATAAACCTTCGCTTAATTCGAGATCGTGATTGTAGTCGAACACAACATCTTGGAGAAGCATATCATGTGGACCATCTTTCGAGCAAAACCAAACCGACGTAGAGCTAGAGAAGGTTGTAAGTAATACCTCCCTTATACCAAGTAGTGGTACATTAGGAATTCTCCACAACGCCAATGAATGTGAAGTCCTTTTGAGAGAAAAGATTCCAACGGATATCCGAATGAGAGAGTGACATCAATCTTTGAGACCATCTCAACCTTTGTTCATTCTTCAAACTCGATGGAGGAAGGTAAATAAACCACCTTGAAAGTAACGGTATACACATGAGAGTTCCTTGTCGCTAGTAGTACGAGTGTGGAGAGAATGTAGGATGTCTCCAAGTAAAGTAGGCAATGGATCGGGTAAGAAACAACTTGATGGCATTGACATCTATGAATTGATCCGAGTTAGGAATAGAACCAAACCATAAATTAGCAAGGCAACAATGTTCTCAAATGCATGGAAACTCATAACTTTGAGGAATTCTGCTTTCTTGATTAAGAACTTGGAAAGTAAACCCTTAACTCCACTTCTAGTTTCCCAATTGGCTTCAATGTCCAACGCTTAAGGTGTAAGGCGATGCGATGTCTTCGAACTTAGGAACCTTTTCCAAACGGTGAATGGCAATTGGTCAAGAATAGGTATCCCAAGTAGCTTAGAGAACTCTTCCAAGGTAGGAACCAACCGATAACTGGAAATGTAAAGCAATGGTGTTTCGGATCAAAGAACTGAATAGACATGCATCATATCTTCTTCAAACCGAGATAACCAAATCAAGTAGATAACCATGTCTTTGATGAACCGAGCATGGTCGGAATTTCAAACCAATTTTTGAGTTGAGAAGGGATACCCATGAAGTTGATTCTCGATAGTCTTTCTAGAAGCCATAATCCCTACAAAACAGAGCAAAGATAAATCTAGGTCCTTGAAATAGTTAGAAATGATATGCAATGCGGATGATGTCATGATGTCATGTTTAGCACACACAAACAATTCACACAATGAGCCTAGGTTTAAGGCTTGCATGAGGTATAGGTGATTACCCCACCAAAAGTTTGAGTTGGTTCATCCCGTCCTATAATAGTAACCGGTTCTAGGAATCTCATATCACGATCTTTCTCGAGGCGCTTATTTCAATACGACGCCAAGTGGTCGATCGAAAATGTCCCAAAAGTCTAATCTCAATGAGCGAGCATCGAGTATCAACCAACCTCGGTCACACCAAAGCCGCCATCTCACTACCTTCTAATGGCCAAGATGGGTCAATTAAGGTTCTAAAAGTTTAGTTAGCGCTTGATGACACCACGCAAGCCAAATACTATCTTCAACTTGGGAATGAAGAGTATCGGACAACCAAAGTGTCACGCTAACGTAGCCATCATGTTGACCGCGTAGTTATACGCCTAACGGTCGCGATGATCTAATGCTACTTACCTAAAAGGAAACCCGGATCCCGTGTAGGATCCCCAACAATATAATACCCAAGCAACCCTTAAAGATAAAGCATACAAGTCAAACAAAAAGCAATAAAGGTTATCTAGAAATCCCTAAGGCAATTCTCTTTAGGGTGTATTCTCAGAGTCGCCAGCCTCGTGATACGGTGAACCGACTTTGTAGGATTTTTGTATCCAAATGTGCGGATAGCAAGAGTCGCCACCGACTTTTATTTTTATCCAATTAAGGGAAGGTAAAAGTAATGTAAAAGACCTTCGTTAGATTCTCGAGTTCGGGAGAATGGTTATGAAAAGGGAAGGTATTAGCACCCTTTCCATCCGTAGTTATTCTACGGGCTCTTAGTTGCTCTTAGATCACTTTTAAAATTGCTTTCTCGTGTGTTTGACAAAAATGTTTTGAAAAGGTATTTCGCTTTGACTTTGTAATGACTCATGTAGGAGTGTATACAAAGTGTTCTAAATGTTTTGTTTTGAAAAGAATTTGAACTTTGAAAGTGTGGTGTGAAAAGCATTTGATAGAGCAAGCAACTAAGAGACTTATTTACCCACCTTAATTGGTCGTTGTACTTTTACATTCCTTTAGAAAGCGCTAGCCATACCATTAGTTAGTAGGTAGCTCCATTCGCTGGATGTAAGCGGACATTCGAAGGACATCGGATGGTCATAGAAGGCAACTTGTAGGAAGTATCCTAGCACATTCGAAGGACTATCATCATTTTCGAGGCGACAATCGAGGGTCAAGATCATGTATTCGGAGGCGACATCGTGGGTCTTATGATCTTTGTATCAAGGGACTATGATGATTTGTTTGGAAGGCAACGGTGCTAGAATACCTCTACGCTCGAGGGACATGACCATTTTGAATCGAAAGGCATCGAGAGAATTACCCTAAGGTGCGTGTGAAAGAAGTGTGTTGAATTTAATATATTATCTTGAAATTAGTGAGTATGTCCAATTATTATCTTGCCATACACGCCTAATTACTAGCAATTGATATGGATGCGAAAGTAAAATGCGGAATGTAAAGTGGAAAGGTAAACCTACGCTATTACATGGCTTTGGGGCGATACATAATTAGAGCGGAAAGTAAAAGTCCTAGATTAAACTATTACAACCCATGAGCAATTACATTATTGGAAAATAGAAAAGACGTAAAGAAACGTCCGAATGGGAACAACCTGTGAAAGAATGAGAAATCGAAAATACGATGAATTGAATAAGAGAAAAATGTTAGAAAAATGCAATTTTAATATGAAAAAATTAATATATGGAAATAAGATAAATAAGTTAAAATAATTTTTGGGATTTTTGAAAAGATTTAATAATTAAAATGCAATTTATAATGATTTAAATGCTAAAATAAAAATAAAATAAATATGCATGCAAAATTATATTTTTAATTTATTAAATTAAATAAAGGTTTTTAGAAAATAATGTAAAAAGAAAAATGTTTTTGGAAATTTTTAATGCGAATAAAAAAATATGAAAAGAATTAAAATTGAATGAAAATATTGAAATAATTAGAAAATAGGAAAATAGAGTTTTGTAAAGTGAAAAAGGATTGTCTCAACCAGAATCGAATCGAGACATCCCTTTCAAACCTTGAAACCACATGCTTGACCAACCGAGCCATGGTCAAGACGCTTGGAAACCAATGGAATATACGCTGCTGCCTTCTCATTGCTTCCTCCTTCGCGCCAACGATCGCCTTCTCCGATTCAAATATTTGAAAGTTAGCCGGCTTTGGCTCGACGCCATGCCCCGCAAAATCAAAATGCAAGACACATAATATAAATGAATTCTAAGGCCATGGTTCGATTCAGGAAATCATTCCGGATGCAATGGTATAGGTCTCATGGTCCAATTTTTCCGTTTAAAGGAAACCCTAAATCGTGTTCAGGAACCCTAGCAATGGTGAAACGCGATTCCGGCCATAGAAATCCAATTGGCTTGCCCAGAAAGCTTGCAAACAACTCACTAAACAGAAATATAACAACGAATCACGTTAATAATGCATGAATATGAGAAATCGAAATTTGAAAATTCAAGAACAAACCGAATTCGGTTTACACGATTCCAATGGTTTTGTGCAAAAAAGGTCCGATTCCGAGGTATCAAGGAACCTGGACACCTCAAAACGATTGAGAAAGGTCGAAGTAGGATTCCACTTGCTTCAAGAACACGATTTTTCACTTTGGAATAGGGTTTGTGAGCCAATTTTTCGCTTTTTCTTGATAGGTATGCATCATGTATTTATATGGATGGATTTGGGATTGAATTTGGAAAGAATCAATCAATATTCAATGGAAATCAAATTTGATATTTCCATGAAAATCAAATCTTCAAAGCTTGATCAATTTCAATCCAATCTTGCCTTTCTTGCTCCAATTTCGAATTTGCGGCATTTGTGAGTTAATTGGACCTTAAGGAAAGAATAAAATCAATCTTTGCAATTAATTTCAATTTTATAATTTATTTTAAGATTTAATTTGCATTTAAATGAATAAATTACAAATTAAATAGAAAAATAAATCAAAAATTCGTGGCTTTGGGCTTGACACTCCTAATTGCTTGAGGAACAAGTTAGGATGAAGAAAAGTAGGCCCATTTGCAAAAGATTTGATTTTTGAAGTATCTCTCTTTGTGCATTCTTCCAAAATTGCCCAACTTGTAGATGGTGTAACTTGCTCAATTTTCCACATTTTTGAGTGTTCTTGGACTTTTTGGAAAGCTCTAAGAGTCCTCTAACCAATGTCTTTGGTCTCATCTCAATTGAGTTACCATGCTCAAATATCTTCAAAACAAAAGTTGACTTTTGTTGACTTTGAAAATGACCAGTAATGTTTTGAGCTATACCTCTCAAATGAAGCATTTTTGGACATTCTTGTGAGACATGAAGTTGTAGAGAATTGAATTTCCTTCAAAACAAGAGGTGGGAAAAATTTCGAGAAAGTATGAGAAAGTTATGATCAACAAAGTTCATTGACTTTTCATCTAGAAACCCTAATTTAGAAAGTTTGACTTTTGGGCAAATCTTGAGTTTTCTTGATGAATCATGATCAACCCTTGATCAAATGATGAATGTAACTTCAAAATGAGGATGTTGACCAAAATCGAAGTTTTGACTGTATGTTGACCACGCTTGACTTTTGTCCAATACACCCGATTTTCAACCATCCGAACAATTGTCCGAGGAAACTTGACTTGTGAGGCTTGAAACTTGACATGGAGAATCTTTGAAGCATATGAGGAGGCATGAAGGCCATTGGAGATGTTGGAAATCCATCTTGACTTGAGAGATACCAAACCCTAGTTTGGGTTGATTGTCTAGGAGAGAGTTTGTCTGATCAACTCTCGAGGAGTCCTTGGGCATAGATGTATGAAATCTTTTGAGAAGATGGAGGGCAAATTTTGGGGTATGACAAGGTCAACTGATCATCTCTCATCCAAAATCTTTATTATGAAAAGAGTGAGGTGAAACAAAGTTCACTTTTATTAAGTGTATGAAATAAAGTATTTAAGTCATTGGGTTACCTCTAATGGCCCAAATATTTTACATTTTAATTAAATCGTTGCTATCCTCTAACAATTTAATTAAATACCATAGCACTATTTTTTTTGTAGAAATTCATTTTTGAAAATAACTCGACGTTGGATCGAGGTTTGAGAAGAAGACTGACGTTGGACGAGTTTTATTGAAAGTGTTTTAATTTATTTGGTGAATGGAGAAAGAATAAGATCGAGATAATTGTAATAACAAATAAAATCGATAAAGCCCATACAAGGTGGCCAACCTAAGTATAAAATAATTAAATTACATGTGTACTAGCAAAGTGGGTTGTCTACTATAACGACTAATTGAACAATTAATCGAAATAGGCTCACCGTAAGAAGGCCCAGATCAAGCATACATGTGTGCATGTGTGGTCATCGCGACGCTCATAGCTTTGTCGACTTACGGGTTTAAAAATGATTTACAATTATTAGTTTAAAATGATATTTTTTGTGTGTGACTTAAATTAAAATAAAATAAATGTGCACTAGATGATTATTACAAGAATTGTTTTTGGGAGCGGGATACATGAATTATAAATGGGAATTAAACGGAAAATAAAATAGAAAGCGGTAAATTAATTACAACGCAACAAGGGGATTGGGATACATTTTTTTCGAATGGGGATAAGTTGAAATTAAAGAGGAAAAGGTAATTTAAAAGTATACAAACAGAAATTAAATACGATGAAACTTAAATATCGATTATTGTATCATTTGTATTATATTAATTAGAATAAACTATAGAAACTAATTCTAAGAAATTGATATACAAGGAAGGTTAGTATAATATAATTCAATCTATTTACGAATGAATAAATAAAGTATAATAATAATAGTATGTATATAATATATTTACAATACTAAGCATAAGAAATAAAAATAATATGTATAAATATATTTACAGTATAAAAATAAAAACATAAAAATAATAAGTATATCTATACAATACTAAATATTAAATATAATAGTAACATGAATATGCTAATGAACAAGAATAAATGCTAATTGAAAGTCATTGTTTAATAATAATCCTAATGTCTACACAAACAATAAACTCGTAGTAGCATAGTGGTATAAATAAAATTGCGATAAATTAGAATATGCGTTAGTAACAAGGTATAAAATCGAAATGGAATTAGTATAAATGTATATGAACAAATGAAGAAACAAACAATTGATTATAATTGGAACCAAAGAAATCGTGCACAAGTTATTATTTAATTCAAAGTCGAAACATGGAGAATTGGTTTCAAAACCAACCAAGATCAAGTAGTCATAATCCGGAAAGCCACTATTCACTCAAATATACTTGAAATAAAATGACTTTCTTACCGAATTTGCTCAAAATAAACAATACATTGCCCTCAAAGTTCCTGTTAGATGTACACGCGAGTAATGCGGTATTATCGTAAACCGCCATTGAAACTATTCTTGAATATTATTCAAAGACAAACTACAATCGAGATTAAAGTGAAAACAAGATAATACAATGGTTCCTCAAAATCAGACGTGGATAAACGCGACATCGATTATCAAGCCATCATCGAAATTAAAGTGTGATTCTTATCACCAATTCAAAAGAAAACAAAATATCATGGCTGCCCACGATAGTTCCTCGGTCATATCTTTCACGAATAACGTGATATAGATGTCGAACCATCATCGGAACTAGTCATGGAGACCTCAATCAATTACTCGTCACAAAAAAAAACGAATTCGTTAACTTTAACTAAGTTGTATCCTATCTAAAATCAGATCAAAAGCAATCAGAATGACACACAAAATCAATGATTCAACAATATCAAACCATTAAAAATTGATACCAGATTTTGTTTAATATTAACACATCAGAACAGTTTTACAGTATTCTAATTCAAACAATCAGTAAAACCCCAACATAACCACATACTTCTACTCAGTAATTATCACAGAATTTCTCAACATCATAACCATTTAACTTGAATAATCAAGTCTCAAAAAGAGGAATCAAAAGATACCTAGAACATGATGAAGCTACTAGAAACAGCAGTATGGCAGGTGGTTGAATCGGTAGAGACGTTGTGCCAATGATGAAGGGTGTGCGGCGGAGTTTCTGTGAGAAACAAAGGCAAGGTAGATTCGGAGGGAGTGTAGGGTAACTGTGTTGATGTTGTTTGAAAGCAGCAAGGTTGAGAAGAGAAGGTGGGAGTTAAGAACAGGGGTTTGACGGATGATGTTGAGAACAGAGAGTCCGAACAGAATGAAGGATGAAAGCAAGGAAGGTGAGTTTGATTGACAGCGGCTGGGTGAAGGAATCGTGATGAGGGATGAAGGAGTTGAGATGGATGAGCTGCAAGATTTACGGTGAAGGTCGCGTGAGAGCGTAAGAGAGAACAGATCGAGTGGGTCGGTTTTTACAAGAGAATGGAGACCGTGAGATGAGGGAGGTTCATGAAAGGTCATGTGGAGAAGAAAAGCAGACGAAACGCGTGGACTGATGGAAGTGAGGTTCTGTGAGTGAAGGTGAAACAGGGCTGTGGTGGAGGAAACAGGAAGAACAGCGGCGAGACGAAATGCGGTGACTGATGGAAGTGAGGTTGGTTATTGGTTTGATGAAGGAAAAGTTAATGGTGGTTTGGCCGGGACGATGAACGGGGGATGGCAATGCGGCCTGGAATGGAGGTGCAAGGAACGGAAAGGAAAGTCGGAGTTTGGAAATGAGAGGAAATGGAGCGATGGTGAGGAAGGAACGACGAGGACGAAGGTGGGTATGACAGAATGGATGATGTGAGGATGGAGATTTTGTTTGGCAATCGTTTACTGTTTGAAACATAAGGATTTTTATTTTTTGAACTTTTCTCTCATGCATCCTCGCCTCCATGTTTTTTCTATTTCCAATTTTTGGCTCCTCCCTTCTTCTTGAAGCAACTCGATTTTCAAAAAAAATCATTTAAAATGAATTTTCAAAAACAATGAAATCGCCACCTAATTTTATTTGTTCTAAAAGAACGGGGAAATATAGATAAAACCCACAAAAATTGATAAGGCGGTCTACAAGACCAAAAGCATGGATTCGGGGTTACGCAAGAGGAAGGTATTAGCACCTCTTACGTCCATCATACTCGATGGGACCCATTTAGTTCGAAATGTGTTTGTGTGTGTAATCGCTTATTTCTAAATTATGAATAAGAAAGAATGAAACGGGATTTGTTTATTATTATTTTGAGTTTGACACGGTTTCAAACCGCGGCTCACGTATTCCCTCGCAATGGGAAAGTCAAACTCCGTAGTTCTTGTTGAAAATGTTTGAATTGGTTGTATTGATTTTAATTGAAAATGTTTTGATTTTGATAATCGATATGAGCGAAAAAGGATTTGAATGGGTTGAATTGATTTTCATGGTAGATGACAAGTACCAAAACGCTGGGATATCCTCTAACGATTCGATACTCGAGATTGGTGATTGAGGTCAACCGATCTTCTCTCATCCAAAATCTTTATTATGAAAGGAGTGAGGTGAAACCAAGTTCACTTTTATTAAGTATTATGGAATAAAGTATTTAAGTCATTGTTACCTCTAATGGCCCAAATATTTTACATTTTAATTAAATCGTCGGCTAACCTCCGACAATTTAATTAAACTCCATATCACTATGTTTTTGTTTGGTTTTTTAGAAAAATTGATTTTGAAAACAAATTCAATTAATTAATTTAATATGAAAGTGTTTTAAATGTCCATAGTATGGAATAAAGTATTCGAGTCATTGGGTTTCCTCTAATGGCCCAAATATTTTACGCTTTTTAATTAAATTGTTGGGCAACCTCTAACAATTTAATTAAGTACCATAACACTATGTTGAAAATTGGCGTTGGACGAGAGAAATGATATTTCGGTTATGATTAACCAAGTATATGGACTTGATTAACCTCGTGAGGATAGGTGCTCCTATCCCCAACCATGAGACCTCGTGCATGGTGATTGGTATATGGACCAATTATTTTTCGGTTATGATTAATCAAGGCAACGAGGGCCCTAATTAACCTCGTGAGGATGGCCATGCCCATCCCCAACCATGAGACCCTTAGGAATTTGGTGGGTAACCAAAATGAGAGAGCGGAGGCGTTGTTGATTTTATATTAATTTGAGAGGAGTGTATGATCGTGAAATAAACATGCAAGCATAATGTAATGGCGGATAATAAAAGAAAATAAATTAACACACAATACAAATCGAATTTAAATAATTATTAGTATAGATATTTTTCACTGATGAAAATCAACTAACAATTTAATCGATAATTCAACAAACAAAAAACTATCATATGCCAAATATTATTTAATACATCATTATATATATAAAAAAAACTTGCATAATATTAATTTAAAGAGAAAGTTTAGGAATTGGCCTGATTGGAGCTTTAAACCGGAGGGTGTGAGTAGCAATCTGAGCCCAAGCCCAAAACAATGCTGCTGGATCTTGTGTAGAAGCTCCATGGAGGCATGCTGTGGTCCACCATTCTGGATCGTCGGATCTGGACCTTGGTAGATCTGATGGCTTATGGCAGGAGGGTGCAGATTTGATACCATACATGTGTATACACCAGATTTTTGAAATAGAACCAAACAGGTGGTGACAAGTGTCACCACCTAGACCCATCAACAAAGCCAAACATTCTTACAACTAATCCTACCCTAAAATCAAATTACTATAAAAAGAATATCAACTTTAATTAAAGTAGAAAAACCAATACTAACCTAAACAGAAATCAGTTTATCATATATTATTTTTTTAAAAAGAAAACTAAAAAATAAATCGCTCAAAACAAAAATAATTTATACAAAAATCAGCTTTTGGTTATATTTATAGACTAAATATTATATATATAAAAGAAACTAAAACTAAAAGAAAGATTCATTTTACTACGCTTAACTAAACTAAAACTTAAAACTTAAAACAAATTAAGAAAAAACTTAACCCACTACTCACGATCGTAAACTCCTCACCCTCTCATAAACACGATCTCTTCTCTCGCTCTCATGCAAACCCGCCGCCTCTCCGCGATTTCCAAACCGCCGTGATTCCACACTCCTCACCGATTTCCTCATCGGTGTCATGTTCTCTCTGCCACGATCTCACCGCCGTCATCTCTGCTCTCTCTCTCGACCAATGACGCGATGGAACAACGAGATCCGCCTCTCTCGATCTGTTACTCTCTGCTCGTTATTCGTTATCGTTATGTTTTAAGACTTCGGAATTTGTGATTACAGTTTGTTGAATCAAAAGGGAAAAGGAAACCCTAACTCGATTTGCTAGGACGGTGTTGCATGAGGAAATGGATGTCGAAAATGAAACGATGAAAAGGAAAGTGAGATCGAGGTCTACACGGCGGCGGACGGCGATGTGTACTCGCAACCCCGGTGAGACCTTTCTGTATACCTTATTCTCTGCTTCTGTTGCCTCGTTATATCTCTCTCTGAAGGATTTCTTTCTGGAAAATGATGATGTATCTGTAGGTAGATATTGTTCTGGTTTTGATATTGTTTTGGATTAGGTTTTGCTTGACAGTATTTAGTATGCGGCTAGGGTTTTGTTTCTGATGGATTTCGGCCAGGGTTTGGTGAATAGTTGCTGCTTGTGTTATAAACTTGAATGTTTATATACTCAGAACTTAGGGTTTTGCTGAACTTTGGTTGTTCTCATTTTTTGAAAAACAAGGCCTCACGAAATACTTGTTGGGCTTGCATCAATTGGTATCACTGATAATTTTGATTCTTCTCGCTATTTTGATGTATCAAGATCGCTATATCTCGATTGTGTTAGGTCACTGTGTATTGTTTATGGTAAAATTTGCCTTTCGGTGCCTACCCTTGTTGCCTCAGATAAAATTTTGTAATCATGCCCAAACCTTTATCATCGCTTTCCTCATCTTCTTTCTACACCTCCTATTGGAACCAAGGCTAACACTTGAGGATTTGCAATAGCGAGTTTATGGCCGATGATTCGCTATAAGGCCGATTGGTTACGATCGAAACCCTTGCACAACCTGATTCCTGAAAGAAAATCCTAATGATGAGATAGAAATTGTGTATTCTCTTGTATTATGTTTATGTTCATGTTTGGATTTCTTAATCATTTGCTAATCATTTCTTTTCTTGTTTCAATGTAATTTGGGCAATGGTACGAGCTTGGAAAGAATGGTGAATGAGAGCTTTGGACGAGAAGGCAAGGTTTGAAGATGGAGCAAGAAAGCTTTGAGGCAAAGAAACAACAAGGATTTCCAATAGAAGATAGGATAGGATATAACATTTGTAATTTTACTTGTATGTTTGCATTTTGTAAATAGGATTAGGATAGAAATTTGGAATTTTGTGAAACTACAAATGTGTGAATTATAACTTTTAGATTCCTCAAATTTTGTAAAGAAACAATTCCTTTGTCACCATTGAATAAAAAACATGGATTCTGCATCAACACGGCTTTAGAATTTGAATGCATTGTGCAATTTTGTAGAGTTGAAAAGAAGGTAAGAGGATTAGAAGTTATATGACAAAAGAAAATTGAAACTTGCACAGCTTTTCCTTGAAAATCAATTGGCTCAAAAACTTGGTCTATGCTCACAAATGAGTTTAGAATAGCATAACCAAACGAGTTCTTGATTTTGAAACTTAATACATCACTAATGCAATTCCTTGTCATAATACTTGTAGTTATTATTTGGAAACCACACTTACCGCATTAAATGAATGGTTTATACCGATATGGCGAAGTATCAATTAAAATGCGATTTAAACCAAATTCAAACCAAATCATAAATCTCGCACACAAGTAAAGACATGGTTACAAACATAACTTTGAGCACGCCCGATTCGCGTCTTAGAGATAAAAGGTCTTGAGAAACACCATGAGTGAAAATTTGAACATCCGAGAAAAAAACCTTCAACACGCTCAACTTTTAAAACCTCCTTCCAACTCAACAAAGCATCGAATATACACAGGATAGTTCGAACTTGTAATCTAAAGAAAACCTCAAACATCCAAACCGCTTTTGCCCTTCCCAAATTCGTTGGTTAAAACAAGTAAACATCTTCTAAATCTTGTAACATAATTACCTCAAGCCGCCCAAACCCTAAAACCACGTAACCGAAGACATCAATGCACATATGTGCAATAAATGGTACCTTCCGACACAAAATGATACGAGTTTGAAACCGATCGCCTCGATGTAAGTAATGATGCGTATGTAATGAATGAATGAATGTCTAGCACGAGTGGCCCAATGAAAACGTGATGCAAATGAATGCAAAGCCCGAGCCGATAATATTGATATAGAGGGCAAATTTTGGGTGCAATAGTTGTTCTATTTAATCGCCTTAAACCCGAAAGTGAGATTGCGCCACTTTTGAACTTTCAACAGAAGAAGATTAAATACTCAAAGAACCCTAAAATTTGCGTCCAAGAACAAGTAGAAATATTTTGATTTCGTATTTTGATTTTTTTTGATTTTTTTTTTATATATTTTTGTGATTTTTTGTGAACGCTTTCTAAGACATCGAGAAACGAATGTTTGAATGTTTACTGGCAGATTAGAAATGAAAACCGATAGATCTTTGGAACGCATGAATAAGTTGCTCACAGATCGAAAGGTAAGAACTCATAGATCTTTGAACGCGCATACCAATAAGTTGCATCGCAGATCAAAATGAGAACAGTAGATCTTTGGACCAAGATACTCAATAAGTTGCATCGCAGATCAAAACGAAACCAATCGCACCTGAACCAGCATACTTCAATAAGTTGCTCGCAGATCGAAGGTAAGAACTCATAGATCTTTGAACCAGCATACTTCAATAAGTTGCGTCATCAAAAATGAAAAGTATCTTGGAACGAGCATACTTCAATAAGTTGCTTCGCAGATCGAAACGAAACCGCATGCACTTTGAAACGAGCATACTTCAATAAGTTGCTTCGCATCGAAAGGTAAGAACTCATAGATCTTTGGAACGAGCATACTTCAATAAGTTGCTCGCAGATCAAAATGAGAACAAAGATCTTTGAACCAGCATACTTCAATAAGTTGCTTCGCAGATCGTAAACGAAACCGTATGCACCTTGGAACGAGCATATTTCAATAAGTTGCTTCGCATCGTAGGGTAAGAACTCATAGATCTTTGAACGAGCATACTCATCAAGTTGCATCGCAGATCAAAATGAGAACAGTAGATCTTGGAACGCGATACTTTAATAAGTTGCATCGCAGATCAAAAACGAAACCAATTCACCTTTGGAACGAGTATTATTAACAGCCGCCACAGATCGTAAAGGTAAGAACTCATAGATCTTTGGAACAGCATACTTCAATAAGTTGCATCGCAGATAAAAATGAGAACAAAGCAGGAGTATATGTCGTAAAGATATTAGACACACACAAGAAGGAGACTGGACCGAGCACTCACCGGGAAAAGATATATGGAATGGTAAAACGCCGATCAAGACGAATTTACGGGAAAGAGGCCAACAAAGAGACTCTAGCAAGGATTGCCGAGCTATGTTGACTTTGAAAGGTTGCAAATGTGCAAGAAATACAATATCCTCGTGCCAAAGGCGGTGTAATTCTTCAAGAGTGGCAATTATATGAATTACCACACACCAAGTATGGATACTCAAATAACCGAGAAGCAAGAAAGGTTAGACAATCGACTTACTCACACTCTAACGACAGAGGCAAACACGTAAGAATACCAAAATAAAAAATTGCAAAAAGCAAGACGCTTGGTAAATGAATTGAATTGAATGATGTAGAGACCCACACGGGTCAAAATGCAGATAACAACAACAAGAAGAATTTCGAGGGAACTCCGATCGAATACCACTTGGGGATTTTATGGATAAACTTCTCTCGAGACGCAAAAGGTACTCGAGAAACACATTAATCTGGCTTTATGCTTAGATGCATGTTTGAGATTATATTTTTTTTTAGCGTAATGCTTCATATATCAATGGAAATGCTACTTTTTGAGGATGCTATGCAATACAATGATGCATGTTTTGATATTTCGCCTAGGACTAAAGGCAATTGTGACGCCGAGGAAACATCAACCATCCAATGAATTGAATATAAATCAATGTCCTTATCCAAGAGATGATAGTCTTGACCTCGATGAGGATTGCGTATGGAAGTATCAACTTTCAATGATCAACATCACCGAAGTAACTCAGAGATTGACATTCATCCGGGATGATGATCTTGTTGCAGAGTTCATGATTTCGATAGCTCGATTACAAGCTTTTGCATAAGAGGGTTAACAACATCTTCCGCACAAGTGAGCCCTTGAAAATGATCTTGCTGTAGACCGTTTTGCGATCTTCCGCTACGGAAAGGATTGATAACATTTGAGGGCACACATATGCCATAGATAACTCTTGTTGAGAGAAAGAATCCTTGTCGGATCAAGCCCATGCACATGGTGCCTTCGATAATTGAAAATGTAAACAGAGACATAACAATAATTCTCGCTACTGAGATCAACTGCTTCATTTGTTAATGTGGTATACCCAAATTCGAGTAACTGTAAATTATGCCACGTGTCGTTGGGGCAATCGATATTTTATGTGCAAAGTTTATTAAAAACATCTGACGTTGTTTTTTGCAAACAAAATAGTTAAAAAAACATAAAATAAGACATAGAGAAAACAGCTTTGATGAAAGTAATTTTATTGATTGATTAGCTCGTAAATGAGCATTTACATCAAGAAACAAATCCTCGAAAGAGGCAATTGCTTATACATCAAAATTAAAAGAAAAGGTGACAATAAAATCATGGATTTTGTCAACTCGAATCCGCCATGCTCTCACGACTTCAACATCCCTTAACATCGAGCTATCCGAATGTCCGATTAGATAACCTCAATCTCTCCGGATTATCAAGTTATTGTAGATAATGATCAAATGTGTGGTGTGACAGTCGTCACTTTGAATCCCTAATTTTTGCTCGACCGCCTTTCGTTTTCAACCCACCGATACCTTTTTACCCAAGCCACCAGTTTTCGACTTGCCGTGTACAATATTTTATATTTATCCCTAACTTTGCCCGAACCTCTTGGTTCGCGGATGCCCTTATTTTGCTTAGAGCTACCAACCTAACGGGTCTCTTTTACGCCAAGTATTTTTTGACTACATCTCGCATTGATCGGGTGAGGAAATCCTTCTCCGTCCATAGTCGCGAAAGCAACATAGCTCCTCCGAGAAAACTTTCTTTCACGACATATGGTCCTTCATAATTTGAGCCCACTTGTTCCCCCGAGGCGGGTACTATTAGAGGCAAAATTTTCTTCAAAGACAAGGTCACCAAATTTTGAAATTCCGAGGACACACTTTCTTGTCGAAAGCCCTTTTCATACGCTTTTGGTATAATCGCCCATGACAAACAACACAATCTCTTCTTCGCCAATGATCACAATTGATCAAGTCTGCTCAA